>JARQOD010000008.1:42704455-42786955 GCA_033576555.1 Oophaga sylvatica
ATAGAAAACGTTCTTCAGAGAGGGGTGGACTAGAATCTGTGCGCATTGGCAGTAGAAATTCTAAAAAGTCAATTTTAAAACCCAAAAATAAGCCTTGCCTTTGATTAGGATGAAACCAAAAACCCAAACTCAATTCTTTACTGAAAGAGATGAGATAGGGAACTCTCTCCGTCTAATGTTGTAATGGTGGTTTCCCTTACAAAAATTTTAAAAAGGGGACTGGAGCCTTTCTTGAAAAGTATAATTTACGGCTAATTCACTATTTCCTAAACGCTTTGATCCGGGACTAGTTGATTGCCGATGTGGAAGGGAAGGTTTTTTTTTTCCCCCAATGTGAAGCTTACTTTTTTGCCACTTGGGTTTTTTTTCCCTTTCCTCGGGATCAAATGTTGGGCAGGTTGGGATAGGAAGGGGTTAAAACTAGATGGACTTAAAGTCTTCTTAAAAACCCTTAATACTATTTCTATTTACTAGTTACTAGTAATTTGCACCCCAGGTTTCGGGGTATTGCCTTCATCATGAAAGTTAGATCTATTTGGCAGATTAGAGACTGTTAAGAGTCAATATTGTTTTAGGATGTGTCCTGTCCTCTTAGAGAAAATTCCATACCTTTCTTAGAAGTGTGAAAGTGTTAATACAATGCCCCTACTTTTTTTATTTATTGTCACAATTTTTCTTTTTTGAAAGTGATTTTTTGCTTTCATTCTTAAAAATATGATTACTGTATTTCCCTGTTTGATTTTAATTTTTTTTTTTAATTGCCCAAAGTGTGTGTTTGCCTTTGGTTAGAAAGAAAATAATCTAAGACGTACGAGTCAGGGGGGGCCCGCACCAGGGGCACAAAAGACCCCCTCCTTTGTCATAACAAAGTTTAAATAAATTTTACGTGCCGGCCCTTGTGCAAAGATGTTGAAGGAAAAACCTTTAGAGGAAATAAAAGAAATCAGGGGGCTCATCATATGTTGTATTACCCCCCCGTTTTTTCTCTGTCCAAACCCCTGTACTATGTGAAACTGTGTTGTTGTTATTATTGTTGTGTAAGTAAAAGACTGTAAATTCACAGACTAGTGCTACATGCAAAGATGTACAGTACAGACCAAAAGTTTGGACACACCTTCTCATTCAAAGATTTTTTTGTATTTTCATGACTATGAAAATTGTAGAATCACACTGAAGGCATCAAAACTATGAATTAACACATGTGGAATTATACATTACACTTTACAAAAAAGTGTGAAACAACTGAAAATATGTCTTATATTCTAGGTTCTTCAAAGTAGCCACCTTTTGCTTTGATTACTGCTTTGCGCGCAGAAAAGGTGAACGGATGGACTCTACATGCCTGGTTCCCACCGTGAAGCATGGAGAGGTGGTGTGATGGTGTTGGGGTGCTTTGCTAGTGACACTGTTGGGGATTTATTCAAAATTGAAGGCCTACTGAACCAGCATGGCTACCACAGCATCTTGCAGCAGCATGCTATTCCATCCGGTTTGCGTTTAGTTGGACCATCATTTATTTCTCAACAGGACAATGACCCCAAACACACCTCCAGGCTGTGTAAGGGCTATTTGACCAAGAAGGAGAGTGATGGGGTGCTACGCCAGATGACCTGGCCTCCACAGTCACCATACCTGAACCCAATCGAGATGGTTTGGGGTGAGCTGGACCGCTCCCCGCTTCAATTTTCAATAAATCCCCAAAAGTGTCACCAGCAAAGCACCCCCACACCATCACACCTCCTCCTCCATGCTTCACGGTGGGAACCAGGGCATGTAGAGTCCATCCGTTCACCTTTTCTGCGTGCAAAGCAGTAATCAAAGCAAAAGGTGGCTGCTTTGAAGAACCTAGAATATAAGACATATTTTCAGTTGTTTCCACTTTTTTGTAAAGTGTAATGTATAATTCCACATGTGTTAATTCATAGTTTTGATGCCTTCAGTGTGATTCTACAATTTTCATAGTTATGAAAATACAGAAAAATCTTTGAATGAGAAGGTGTGTCCAAACTTTTGGTCTGTACTGTATGCAAATATTACATTTTCTTGCAATAGTCAAAACAATCAGATCATTTCTTTCTTTTGCTCTTTCTTTCTTTCTTTCTTTCTTTCTTTTTCTTTCTTCCTTTATTTCTTTCATAATGGTATTCATTCATCTTTGAAAGTAAAATTATGTACTGCATTGTTTCAAGGACCCTTAGGGTCTAGACTTTCCAGACCAACAATTGCAGTTTTGTGGATGATTTTTCAAAATCTCATCCAGATGCTGCAGAGAAAATCTGCAATTGAATTGAGCGCTGCACATTTGAAATTCTGGTAGCGGAAAGTTTTTCTCCTTGGTAAATTGTGCTGCGAATACCAACTGTGTGTACATACCCTTAGGACTTTAAACTTTTACATTTTTACAAAAATCAAAATCAATTGAGAGATAATTAAGATTGTCATGGTCATTGATCTGACCCCTTTAACCTGCTCCCTTTTACCATTTTGGGGAAATATATAATAACTAGGCTGTATATTTTAAATGGAAAAAGCACACACAAAATGTCAAGTCCTAAAAATGGAGTCTGACAAAATCACAAGGGACATTACAAGTTTGTTCAAAATGTTTGTTCCTTGGCATTTTGATTGTTATTTGAGGTAGGAAGGTTTTAGGAAGGACTGCAGGAGGGCACCATACATATTGCCCTACGATCCCTTGTCCATCAGAAAAGAGTTGAACAACTCCGGGAGTCAAAGAAAAAGTTAAAGGATAACATCTCATTTAGGATGTCAATCATTAAGTTGTCAAATTGATGGTCGCACCCAGCTTCCAAACTGTTGAAAGAATATAAGGATCTTAGGTAGTAAAGATACATTCCAGGGTCCAAGAACAATGACACTGAGGTCTTCTTCTAGACATGCCTGGAAAATAGGCAATTGTAAGGAGGCCACCTGGAGAGGCCACCAAGGATTAGAATGCAAAACATTGATGCAGAAAGCATGTCTCAAATGTATAAAGTGTGATTTAGTGACCTACTTTATGGGAAAAAGACATCAAGAATGGATTATTTTGGTTTATTAGTAATTTACAATATGAATTACAGATGAGCGGATCAGGCAATAATAAATATTTGAATGTTCACATAAGTTTTCCTGGGAAATTTGTTTAACTGAGAAGTTATTCTCCACAAATTTAATATCCCTCATTATGCTGTGGGGCCTGCTCTAGAGCCCAGAGCATAATAAATGTAATATGTAAAAAAATAAAAAAAATCCTTATTATCACTTCACCACTCACCTCTCCGGCCCCTCCAAGGTTCGCCAATGTCAATCCGGTCCTTGCAACATCATCTGATCCACACCGCTTGTGCAGGAATCCCCAGGCCTCTTATGCTCAGCTGTGACCTCCTGCTTTCCTGAGGCCCGGAAGGGCTCTGCACTAGAGCGCAGAAGTCCATGGTGTCCAATGTGTGCCGTGACCTTCCATAAGCATGCGCAGAACCCTCCGGGCCTTCATGAAACTGGAAGTCCTGTCTCAGGGTGAGAGGACTGGGGATTCCAGGGTGAGCGGCGAGGGATCAGAAGATGTGGCAACAATAGGATAGGTTGAGGCGAGCAGTAAGGTAAGTATAAGGATTTTTTACATTTTATTTAACCTTTTAATGGCCATTTATGGTCCAGAAAAATTGCAGCCAGCAGCCATCATTTTGCTGAAATTGCGTTGAAGCAAATAACAAAAAAAAGTCCACATTTTGATGAATGCAGGTTTTTGTAAAATTCAAATATAATTCAATTTCACTCAAATTTATTCGCTCATCTCTAATATGAATAGCTTCATTTGACTGCTAAAAAGAGGAATTGCATATTTTTTTATTTACTAAATTTTAGATATCGTGCTAAAAAATAAAACATTAAAGCTTGCACAAAATTTACCAAATGATTTTTTTTGTTTCAAAAAATACCCTTGTAGTTTAGATTACAAGTAATTGAGAGTCAGCAAGTCATTTTTATTGATCTTATACGAGTCACAAAACAGCCTCATATAATAATAAAATCTGAACCTGTAATGTACGTATTTAGGTGAAAGTTATGTACAAGTTACAGCTAAATCCACACTATTCATAATAAGTAGCAAGCCTTGACCTGGTAGTATTCCGGAAAATGATTTTTTTCTGTATGTGTTGACATGAACAGGGTGCAAATAGCTCAATATGTCATTAATATATTCAACAGGCTGCAATGGTAAAGCGTGAGCGTTTATGTCACCCTGCCAGGCGTGTGGGGTCACAGATCAAGTGGAAAGAAGAACTTGTCGACAGATCTTGTCCCATCGGGTTACACGGGGAGGGTGAACTGCGAAATAGAAGCCGATACGGGAAATTTTTATGGAAATTTACAGCATTTGACTTCACGAGCAGCCGGGGACCCTTATTTTATTGCTAATGTTATCTCTAGATTATGAGACACATTCTTCATATATGAGGATAATAATGGGAAAAACTAGTGTAATGTTTGTTTAAGTACATTAATTTCAACTAAAGAATGTTGTTTCCTTTTAATCAAGGCATTTATGTGGATTAAACGATGATAAATATATAAAACTGACCAGACACGGGACAACGTATTACTCACCTCTGACATACAAGTATATCTTAGCCTGTAGCCGCAGGTTTCTTCTGGTTTGATGCTTATAACAACACCTTATGTATCCAGTGTCCGTCACTTCGGCCTTGGTTAGAGTTAGGCGGCTACAGATCAGGTGGCTCTGATCTGGTTCCAGACACTTCCCAGATGTTACTTCCATTCTGCTATGGTTAGAATACGGTATATGTTCCCAATACCACTTCATGGGTCCGGTTCCTCTGTGAAGTCATTGTAAGGCAATGTTAAGATGGCTGACAGATCTCTATAATAAGACATACTGCATATCCACAAGTACAAACATTTGATGTCACCATTATTGTCATCATCATCAGAAAATTCATTTTTGTACCCAAGTTTCTCACAGACATGAGCTTTTGCCATCACATTTCGCAACGCACTCTGCCATGTGGATGCACAAACAGAGGTGTAGCTTCCACAATTTCAGCCCTTTGCCACTCTCTTTTTAGGACCAAGCTGATTGATCGATTGTTTGCCGTACTGATTAGCACTGTCATAGGAGCAGTCCATCTTTAATGACAATTTTGTTCTTAAAAACATCTATTTTTTTTTTAGCAAAAAATCATTTTTGTAATTGGGTTTCACCAAAGATTTTACATCGTTTACCTTCTATGCTGTTGGCTAAGACTCTGTCAATGAGAGTTTTTAAAGGGAATCTGTCACCCCAATATTGCCATATCAGATAAAGATATGGCTGAATAGTGCGTCCCATAACAAAGCTAACGTTAGGTATCATATATCCTGATACCCCCGTTTTCATATCAAAATACCTTTGTAAACTTCGGTTTTTGCGCTGTCAATCACGGTGGTCAGGTCAGGAGGGCGGCGTTTTCTCTCCCTCTCCCCAGCTCCTCGGCATCAGTTGCGTATCGCCGTCTGTGAATCCCACAGACGTAGTCGGCTTCCCGAAATTGCGCAATTCAAATTCGGGCCGGTGCATGCGCAGTGTGCTTTGCCCAACAGTGGGCAAAGCATATAATCAATACAGCGCATGCGCTACTCTTTCCTTGCCCCGGAAATGACTGCTTACCTTGGACGACTTCCGGGGCAAGGAAAGAGTAGGCATGCGCCGTATTGATTATATGCTTTGCCCACTGTTGGGCAAAGCACACTGCGCATGCGCCGGCCCGAATTTGAATTGCGCAATTGCGGGAACCCGAACGCCGTCTGTTAGATTCACAGACGGCGATACGCAACTGATGCCGAGGAGCAGGGGGGGGAGAGAGAGAGAAAGAAAACGCCGCCCTCCTGACCTGACCACCATGATTGACAGCGCAAAAGCCGAAGTTTACAAAGGTATTTTGATATGAAAACGGGGGTATCAGGATATATGATACCTACTGTTAGCCTTGTTATGGGATGCACTATTCAGCCATATCTTTATCTGATATGGCAATATTGGGGTGACAGATTCCCTTTAACTATTTTTATTTGTATTTTTTGAGCTCCTCTCAGCTGGTTCATAGCCACAGACCACATCAAAGTTGAGTGTGCGGGGAAACAAAAAGTCGATAAAAGCCAAAAAGTGCAAAGTTTTCATTAAAACCAAATTTTAAAAATGATTTTATCCCCAAATACATGCATGTAAGAAAAAAAAATGTTCCCAGAGGTAGACAACCCATGATACTGCCATGTTAATACAACATATTTAT
Source organism: Oophaga sylvatica (assembly GCA_033576555.1). Classification (NCBI taxonomy): domain Eukaryota; kingdom Metazoa; phylum Chordata; class Amphibia; order Anura; family Dendrobatidae; genus Oophaga; species Oophaga sylvatica. The sequence continues at coordinate 42,710,749 of JARQOD010000008.1, forward strand.
CTACCTACTATAATATTACTCCACTGGCTGATTCAGAATTTTGGTAGGAATGTACAGTAAAGATGTATATCTTTGTACCGTGTTAGCCAGTAGATAGAAAAATATTTAGAGGTAGGAATGTAGTCATTAATGGGATGGAAGTTCAAGACTGTGATTCTTAATCAAGAGGAAATCCACTGACTTAAAAAAAATAAATGGTCGTTAAAAGTCACTGGGGTCTTTTGCAACATCCATGACCACTCCTTGTTCCTTCCCAGACAAGGTTTCTGGCTTCCAGCTGAGATTGTCCGCCTGCCGCCTTCCTGAGGGTGATGCTGCTGCGGAGGTGATCGTCGTGAGAGGACTTCCAGCCACTGAGTGACATGTACACTGACCGTGTCAGCTTGTGACAACCGCATGTACTCACACATTCCCACGCAAACACTGGGTGGCTGAGTCTGGCTTTGTCCCTAGACATACAAGTGACCCTTACGAGCAGGGTGAGGTTCACATGCCTCTTACAATACAAAGACTTTTCATTCTAATCACAATATTTAGTCATATGTCTCACTGTGACCAGTGTTATTTAGGGACATTTTGAACATGAATAAAAGAGAGATATGAGGCAGAAGGAGGAAAAAGAAAAATCTAAATTTATGGGAGAATAATAAAAATAATATTAATAAAAGGATTTGACCTATTGGTCATGTAAAACACCAAACACAAGGAAACACATAATCAAGTATGGATGACGCGCTTGCGAGGGGTCCTTGCTGAGGACCTCTCCTATAAAACAGAGTTGTTCTGTGGCAACTAGTGTTGAGCATTCCGATACCGCAAGTATCGGGTATCGGCCGATATTCGCGTTATCGGAATTCCGATACTTAGTTCCGATATTTTTCCTATATCGTATACCGGAATCGGAAGTTCCCATAATTCTTTGAGAGGCAATGTGATTTTAGTCAGCCAATGAGGAATCTTATGAAGTGTGGGCACATCCTGTAATGCTGCGGTCATCTTAACTAATGGCATGGCTGTGATTGGCTGCTGAAATGATGTCAGAATGCACTATAAAAGGCGCCGCCTCCATTTTAGCGTCACTGTGCTGTGAACTCAGTAGGGACAGAACGCTGCTGTGCTGACTCTGAGGGACAGTTAGAGATTGCGATTTTGTGTACTGTGCTGTAGGCAGGCTAGCTACCAACCGCTGTGTAAAGCTTCCTTTTGCCAGTGTTGTTTTAACAGCTCTGTGCAAGGTGTGTGTGTGAGTGCAGGTGACGCTGCAGTTTGCTCTGCATGCAATGCTGTCTGTAGGCATCTGCACGTGTCACTCACAGACTCTATTTTTTTTTCTTCAGTGTAATTCTTGCTGCTCCATGCAATTTAACTATTAGTGTGACGCGCTTCCATCCGTATCCAATACATTGGTTGCAAACACTATAGAAGTAGACAAAGGAGTAGCCTTTCCCAGATTGTGGACAGTTGTGTTTCAGTGTTCACTTCAGTCTGTGTTTTTTATTTTTTGAGTGCATATCACACTCCAGTTACTTGTTCAAGCACTGCTGCTTGTACTCTGCTGAGCGTGTCTCAGTGCCTCATCCTTTTCATTTTTCTCCAATTGGTGCTTCTCCATTATATTTGAAAAAAATCTAATCTATTAGTGTGACGCGCTTCCATCCGTATCAATACATTGGTTGCAAACACTATAGAAGAAGACAAAGGAGTAGCCTTTCCCAGATTGTGGACAGTTGTGTTTCAGTGTTCACTTCAGTCTGTGTTTTTTATTTTTTGAGTGCATATCACGCTCCAGTTACTTGTTCAAGCACTGCTGCTTGTACTCTGCTGAGCGTGTCTCAGTGCCTCATCCTTTTCATTTTTCTCCAATTGGTGCTTCTCCATTATATTTGAAAAAAATCTAATCTATTAGTGTGACGCGCTTCCATCCGTATACAATACATTGGTTGCAAACACTATAGAAGTAGACAAAGGAGTAGCCTTTCCCAGATTGTGGACAGTTGTGTTTCAGTGTTCACTTCAGTCTGTGTTTTTTATTTTTTGAGTGCATATCACGCTCCAGTTACTTGTTCAAGCACTGCTGCTTGTACTCTGCTGAGCGTGTCTCAGTGCCTCATCCTTTTCATTTTTCTCCAATTGGTGCTTCTCCATTATATTTGAAAAAAATCTAATCTATTAGTGTGACGTGCTTCCATCCGTATACAATACATTGGTTGCAAACACTATAGAAGTACAGAAAGGAGTAGCCTTTCCCAGATTGTGAACAGTTGTGTTTCAGTGTTCACTGCAGTCTCTGAGGAATAACCACACTTAGGCCTTATAACTTTTCTGACTTTCTTTATCAATCTACCAAGATGAAGAAGGCAGGGAGTAAGGCACGTGGTCGTGGCCGTGGAGTTTCAGCAGGGAGAGGACGTGGGATTCTGTGGCTGCTGCCGCACCCAGTGACACAGCATCCACCAGTTTTCCCCGTGAGCGTTCCTTTATGCGCACTTTTGTAGGAGCTCAGCGTACCCCCCTGCTGCGGGAAGAACAAATTGAAGCCGTTGTTGGTTGGATGGCAGCCAATGCATCGACTTCAATTCCTTCCACCTCCTCTCAGGACCACAGCACTGTTGAACAACCATCTGTCTCTTCACCGCCTGCCAAATTGCCCAGGCAGTCAGAGAGTTCTGAACTGGAGCCAGCTGAGTCTCTGCTTCTGTTCTCAGAATCTGTTGGCTTGCAAACAGGGGCCCAGCCAAGCAGCATTCTGGAATGTGAAGAAGAGGCAGTATGCAGTGATGCGCAACAGCTGTGTCTCTCTGAATGTGAAGAGGCGGGTGAGCCAGTGCCGATGGTCAGCACACCGCAGAACGCATCTGATGATGATGAGACTCAGGTGCCATTTTCTGTTGAGCATGGTGCTGGCCAGACCACCCAACAGCAGCAGGTGTTGGAAAGGGTAGTGGAGATGATGAGGTCCAAGACCCAACATGGCATGAGGAACAGGAAGGTGGTGGTAGCAGCTCTGAGGAAGAGATTGCCCCAACGGTCCAAACAGTAGGAGAGTTAGGCTGCAGACTCGGTTGCCTGTAGCCTCCAGTTTGGCACCCGTTTGTAGCAGTTCTCTTCCAACAGCCAAAACGGGTGCTCCCAGGACTTGCACTGCGTGGTCCTTTTTTGACACACTTGCAGATGATATTTGCTATGTCAAATGCAAGCTGTGTAATCAAAAAGTAAAAAGAGGTAAAAATGTCAGTAACCTTAATACCACAAATATGTGGAAACATGTGCGGTCAAAGCACGTGGTTGAGTTCCAAAGACACACTGGAGATGTAGGCCAACCTACAGCAGCACCTACATCTTCAGCTCGTGTTGGAACCTCTTCCTCCAGCTCACACACAGCTGGTTCTGCTTCCTCACAGGATCGCCATGGAAGAACCTCTGTCACTGTTGTCCAGAGACCCAGTGTTATTCCACCCACAGCTGCAAGTTCCCTGTCATCCTCACACTCCCAGGCCACAAAACAGCCATCGGTAGCACAGGCATGGGATAAAAGACGGCCATACTCGGCAAACCATCCACAAGCACAGGCTCTGAATGCTGGCATTGCAAAACTCCTGTCCCTTGAAATGCTGTCATTCAGGCTGGTGGAGACTGACAGTTTCAGGAACTTAATGGCATTGGCAGTCCCACAATACAATGTGCCCAGCCGATTTTATTTCAGCAGGCAAGCCGTCCCTGCTCTGCAAAAGCATGTTGAGGGAAAAATTAAACATGCGCTACTAAACGCCGTCAGTAGCAAGGTCCACCTGACCACCGATGCGTGGACCAGTACCCATGGCCAGGGACGATACCTTTCCCTCACTGCCCATTGGGTCAATGTTGTGGAGCCGGGTACAGATCTTGTCAGTGGCGCTGTACGTGTTCTGCCAACTCCAAGGATTGCAGGAATCAAGTCTGTCCACATTGACTCCTCCTCCTACTCCAGTTCTTCAGAATCATCGCTGCAGGAGCCGTCACGGTCTACCTCCACATGGACCCGTGAACGCTTACCTGATGCGACCGATATGAGCACAGCCGTGGCCAAACGTCAACAGTCCGTCCTGAAATTAATTTCCATGGGGAATCGAAGCCACACAGCGCAGGAGCTCTGGAATGCCATCAAGCAGGAGAGCGACGTGTGGTTTTTGCCAGCGAATCTCCAGCCAGGCTTGGTAGTGTGTGACAATGGCCGAAATCTGGTGGCAGCTCTGGGCCTTGGCAACCTTACTCACATACCATGTCTGGCACATGTGCTCAACTTGGTCGTGCAGAGTTTTTTGAGGGACTATCCGGATTTGCTCGACTGCTGCAGAAGGTCCGCCTAGAGTGCGCTCACTTGTGACGTTCCAGCATAGCCAGATCGCGCATTGCTGCTCTGCAACGCAGATTTCGCCTTCCTGAACATCGCATCATATGTGACGTACCCACCAGGTGGAATTCCACGTTACATATGTTGGAGCGGTTGTGTGAGCAGCAGCCAGCAGTAATGGAGTATCAGCTGCATCAGGCGCAATCAACTCGCAATTTGCGCCGTTCACACTTCATCACTACTGAGTGGGCCTCTATGAAGGACATCTGCCACGTTTTGCGTCCGTTTGATGAGTCAACGCGGATGGCGAGTGCAGATGATGCACTAGTCAGCCTGACTGTCCCCCTTATTTGCCTGCTTCAAAAAAAAATTCAAACACTAAGGGATGAGGTTTTGGAAGAGGTGGAGGATGAGGAGTCACTAATTCCATCACCTTCTGGACAGTCAGCGCAACGTGGTTCCTCACAAAGGGCTGGGCAGGGCTCACTTTGTGAGGAGGATGAGGAGGAGTCAATGGAGGAGGAAGACATCGCTCCAGAGGGAGGTACACAACGCTCTAGTCAGTATGTAGAGCGAGGGTGGGGTGATGCAGAGCAGGCAGAGATGACGCCTCTTGCAGGGGACAGCGTTTGTTGGCCAGTTGGGAGTCTGCAGCACATGGTTGATTTCATGCTGCAGTGCCTGAGAAACGACCGCCGCATCGCCCACATTCTCACCACGTCTGATTATTGGGTGTACACCCTCCTAGACCCTCGCTACCGGGACAACTTACAAAGCCTCATCACACCGTTGAACCGGGAGCGTAAAATGCGGGAGTACCAAGACACACTGGTGCAATCCATAATGTTCTCCATTCCAGCCGAGAGCACTGCTGCTACTGCTTTACAAAGCAGCTCTGTGCGTCGAGGCAGTGGAGACAGCTCTGCAACAAGCAGCGCCTCTGCACAGGGCAAGACCAGTATGTTCCAAATGTTGCGAAGTTTTGTGGCAGCGCCACAAATGTCTACACCATCCGAGACGGCTCCAGTCAGCAGGAGGCAACGTTTCCGTAAGATGGTGACAGACTACATGTCTTTCCCTCTCAGTGTACTCCCAGATGGCTCTTCCCCATTCAAGTTTTGGGTCTCTAAGCTGGATACATGGCCAGAGCTTAGCCAGTATGCATTGGAGGTGCTGGCTTGCCCTGCTGCCAGTGTATTATCGGAGCGCGTCTTTAGTGCTGCAGGTGGTGTACTAACAGACCGTCGCATGCGACTATCCTCCGATAATGTAGACCGGCTTACTTTTCTGAAAATGAACAAGGCATGGATCTCGCCAGAATTTGTCTGTCCGTTTTCAGATTAAATAACTGGTTCGCAACGTTATCCATGTCTCCTGTTATGTTCATCTTTCTACCACCTGAACTCTACTCCCTGGGCTACAACACTGGCAGTTGCTGCTCAGAAGTGTCGTGTCCACAGACCAATACACAAGCTATAGTGTTACTGGCGTTCAGTAATGTCAGCTGTTCCCCTGCTGTGTGAACGGCAAAAAGTCATGCTGCCTCCACCCTGTTGTCTTCTCATCCCTGGGCTTCAACACCGCCAGTTGTTGCTCGGAAGTGTCATTGGCACGGGTACTCACTCCTGTCCAGACTGGTTACAGCACGCCATCTGTTTCCTGTCAGTGTAAACGTCACTTAGCCTTCAATAAGTTGTCCTGTCGTGTTGCGGTCGGGTTAGCCGACTCTATGGTGCTTGGAGTTTAGGTGCTTCCTATGTGTGCTGCGGGATATGCAAATAAAGGCTGTTTCCGTTGTGACAATAGGACAATCACCCACTGTAGTACTGTGGGATTCGGTAACTGCGGCCGGCTCGCGGCCTGTCAACTTAAATTTCCATGGGTACCTTCTGCTACCCGTCCGGGTTCCAGTACCGTCAGCTGGTTCTCCGCAGTGCCTTTGGCCTAGGTGCCTCCATCTCGGTATCCGAGTTCCAGCAACGTCTGCTGGTCCTTGGTAGTGCTTTGGAGCACAGGTACCTCCTGCTTAGTAACCGTGTCCCAGTAACGTCAGCTGGTCCTCGGTTGTGCCATTGGCTCTTTTCCTTCTGCTGCCCCTCCGGGTTCCAGCACAGTCAGCTGGTCCTCGTTACTTGCATTGGCTCTTGTACCTTCTGCTACCCGTCCGGGTTCCAGTACCGTCAACTGGTTCTCCGCAGTGCCTTTGGCCTAGGTGCCTCCATCTCGGTATCCGAGTTCCTGCAACGTCTGCTGGTCCTTGGTAGTGCTTTGGAGCACAGGTACCTCCTGCTTAGTAACCGTGTCCCAGTAACATCAGCTGGTACAAGGTTGTGCTACAAATACAAGATACAGAACAAGAGACACAAGAACAATAAGCAGAAGATCTAAAAATATATGCTCTAAATTATAAGCAGAAGAAGACTAAGCAGTGTATGGGGGTGAGTCCGTTCCTCCTCGTGGTGCCCCTGGAAAATTCCTGCTGCTGCAGGCTGAACTGAACACGGACAAATACTGTTGTAATTTAAATCTTTTGTGACAGCAAGAACGGAAGGATGAAAAATTCATACTTTGACAGATTACAAGTACAGGATTCTCTGTCACAAATAAGAATATGATGAAGAAGATGAAGTACAATATGAATAAGAATAATAGTTTAATAAGAAGAATATGAGTAATGTTAACAAAAAGATGAATAGCAAGAAGTTTAAGAAGAAGATAAAGAAGGTGAAGATGAAGAATAATTTGATGAAAAAGATGATGCTGCTGAAGATTATGAAGGAGAAAGTGTGTCAAAAGTTAAAAAGGTGAAGAGCATGGAAGTTGTGAAATATACATATTTGCCAAAATAGAAAAAACGTTAACAACATTGTCAATTTCTTCGTCAATCCGAACATCTTTAAAAAAAAAAAATATTGATGCTATTCCATTTGATTGGGTTAAACATCTATGCCTTTAATGTCTCCTCAACCTCCCCAATACATTCTACATTACTCTTTGTTGTTTTCCTTCATGTACAATTAACCAACAAGGCAAAAATGGGTTTTTTTTAATTCCGATATTTTGTTCCCATAGACTTACATTGGATTTCCGGTATCGGTATCGGGTATCGCCGATATTTTTTGGGTATCGGCGATACCATTCCGATTCCGATACTTTTGGATATCGGAAAGTATCGCTCAACTCTAGTGGCAACACTTATACAACAATTTAGGTAAAACACCAGAAGAGCCATTCCCCCCCAAGATAGCAACTAATCACTACGAGATAGAAACACCATCTTCTATTAAAAATAATCATCTTCATGTGATCACTTCTTTTACGCCTTCATCACGAGGCCAATTTTGTAGACTTTCGTCTTTTTTTCTCCCCTTCCTCTAAGTGCCATAACTTTTTTATCTTTCCATCCACATGATCATATAAAGGTTTGTTGTTGTAGGACTACTTGTAGTTTTGAATGCCACCATTCACTGTACGGTATAACGTACTCTTGTACTGAAAAAAGGGTGAACTAGCGAAATAGTTCAGCCAGAGTTTTTTTGGGTTTTGCTTATATGGCATTCAATATGTGGTAAAAACGACCAAACTACATGATTCTTCAGGTCAGTAAGATTATGGAAATACCAAACTTGAATATTTTAGTGTGACATTTTTTTTTAAATTTTGTAAAATTATTTTGGTTTGATTTGCCATTTTCTGAGGCTTTACTAACTTTTTTATTTTCTCATATGTGAAGATGTGTGTGCCTTTGTAACGGGTCAGGTAGGTGGAACCTCTGAGTTTTATTTATACAAGAAGGTTATACTTGTAAGAGAGCGGGTGGCGCCCAGGGAGACGGACAGGAAGTCACGGCAAGTGACGGGGCAGTCTCTGGTTATACGGGAAAGGATCACGGCAAGTGACCGGGGCAGTCTCTGGATTGACAGGCAGGTTGTCACGGCAAGTGACCGGGGCAGTCTCTGGATTGACAGGTAGGTTGTCACGGCAAGTGACCGGGGCAGTCTCTGGATAGACAGGCAGGTTGTCACGGCAAGTGACCGGGGCAGTCTCTGGATTGACAGGCAGGTTGTCACAGCAAGTGACCGGGGTAGTCTCTGGATAGACAGGCAGGTTGTCACGGCAAGTGACCGGGGCAGTCTCTGGATTGACAGGCAGGTTGTCACAGCAAGTAGCAGTCTCTAGATGGACAGGTATATACGACCTGAGATGGTGAAGCCTCCCAGTAGGCTGCAGTCAGATGGCAGATGATCGCTCCCAAGTGAGCAGGCAAGAGTCTCTGGAATAGCCGGGGATCACCGCTTGTGATGTCCGAACCTCCGGGTAGGGCTGCAGTCATATGGCAGATGATTGCTCCCAAGCGAGCAGGCAAGAGTCTCTGGAATAGCCGTGGATCACCACTTGTGACGTCCGAACTTCCGGGTAGACTTGCGGACAGGTAGCATACAGCAAACGGGCAGGAAACAGGCAGGTAACTGGTAACGGGACCTGAGGGCTGAAGCAGAGTGAAACAGTGCAACAACAACATTGCTCGGGCACCTCCATTAAGGAGGAAGCCCTTAATATAGGGTGGAGTCCTCCGGCATTGGCCGGGGACTTATTTGAAAAATGCGCGCGGCTCCTTTAAGAGCGGGGGAGGGCGCGGGCCGCGCCCTAAGTCCAGCAGCAGGGAAGGAGCGTGCAGCCCCAGCAGGGCGGAAGGAGGACGCTGAGGAAGGGTAAGGGGGGCGACGTCCCTGCCTGGCAGAGGACGCTGCTGCAGGGGAACAGCGTCCCTGCCTGGCAGAAGGCAGGGACGCCGACGCTACAGTCTTGTTATTTATATGACAACCCATTGTTTTAATTGGTATCACTTTGAAGCGCACAAAATATTTGGATATTTTTTACATTATTTTTAAGTTGCTGTATCGCTCTAAACACACCCAACCGACATTCACAGTACATTTACATGTCGGAAAGAGGATTAAGGAAACACTGAACACAGAAAACACAAAACTTTAGAAAATATCCCAGCCATTCCAACCTTAATCTCTTTTTTTGTCCATTTTTTTTTTCAAATTTCAACTAAAACTGAGAAATCTCCAAAAAAAATGTTCTCTGTGCCCCAATATCTTGGCTGTGCCATCCTCCTTCCCCTCATTGTCCTGTGCCTGACTGTAAGACAACTGGCTGCAGCAGACGCCTTTATGCCGTGTTTTCCCTGTAGTAGGACAAAAGATCTTCAAGCCTTGCCCTTCTGCAGAGGAGGTGGAAGTATCATTCAGCCACCAGCAAAAGATGGAACTCTTGGAGAGATGAGCGGATCTTTTGTAAGTCAAAGTTTCCACAAAAATTTGATTTGCAGCAAATACATTTGCACAAATCTCAACACTGGAAAGATTGTGAATGCTCAAAAAGTACATGTAGGGAATAGAACAGATAGAACCTTGCTGATCATGAGGGCTTACACTCTATAGAAGAGAGAAAGCGAGAGAGAGGGACCACTCTGACCACAAGAACTTACACTCTGTAGAAGAGAGAAAGTGAAAGCGTGGATAACTCTGACCATAAAAACTTACACTCTATAGAAGAGAAAAAGTGAGAGAGGGGACCACTCTGACCATAAGAACTTACACTCTATAGAAGAGAGAAAGTGAGAGCGGGGATAACTCTGACCATAAAAACTTACACTCTATAGAAGAGATAAAGTGAAAGAGGGGATAACTCTGACCATAAGAACTTACACACTCTATAGAAGAGAGCAAATGAGAGCGGGGTAACTCTGACCATAAAAACTTACACTCTATAGAAGAGAGAAAGTGAGAGAGGGGACCACTCTGACCATAAGAACTTACACTCTACAGAAGAGAGAAAGTGAGAGAGGGGACCACTCTGACCATAAGAAATTACACTCTGTAGAAGAGAAAAAGTGAGAGAGGGGATAACTCTGACCATAAGAGCTTACACTCTACAAAAGACAAAAAGTGAGAGAGAGGACCACTCTGACCATAAGAGTTTACACTCTACAAAAGACAAAAAGTGAGAGAGGGGACCACTCTGACCATAAGAGCTTAAACTCTATAGAAGAGAGAAAGTGAAAGCGTGGATAACTCTGACCATAAAAACTTACACTCTATAGAAGAGAAAAAGTGAGAGAGGGGACCACTCTGACCATAAGAACTTACACTCTATAGAAGAGAGAAAGTGAGAGCGGGGATAACTCTGACCATAAAAACTTACACTCTATAGAAGAGATAAAGTGAAAGAGGGGATAACTCTGACCATAAGAACTTACACACTCTATAGAAGAGAGAAAATGAGAGCGGGGTAACTCTGACCATAAGAACTTACACTCTACAGAAGAGAGAAAGTGAGAGAGGGGACCACTCTGACCATAAGAAATTACACTCTGTAGAAGAGAAAAAGTGAGAGAGGGATAACTCTGACCATAAGAGCTTACACTCTACAAAAGACAAAAAGTGAGAGAGAGGACCACTCTGACCATAAGAGTTTACACTCTACAAAAGACAAAAAGTGAGAGAGGGGACCACTCTGACCATAAGAGCTTAAACTCTATAGAAGAGAAAAAGTGAGAGAGGGGATCACTCTGACCATAAGAACTTAAACTCTATAAAATACAGAAAGTGAGAGAAGGGACCACTCTGACCATAAGAGCTTAAACTCTATAAAAGACAAAAAGTGATAGAGGGGACCACTCTGACCATAAGAACTTACACTCTACAGAAGAGAGAAAGTGAGAGAGGGGACCACTCTGACCATAAGAAATTACACTCTGTAGAAGAGAAAAAGTGAGAGAGGGGATCACTCTGACCATAAGAGCTTACACTCTACAAAAGACAAAAAAGTGAGAGAGGGGACCACTCTGACCATAAGAGTTTACACTCTACAAAAGACAAAAAGTGAGAGAGGGGACCACTCTGACCATAAGAGCTTAAACTCTATAGAAGAGAAAAAGTGAGAGAGGGGATAACTCTGACCATAAGAGCTTACACTCTATGGGAGAGACAGTGACTCTGGAGATGGAAAACAACTTTGCCGTATAAACTGTGCCCCACTGGGATTTGATGATCTGTGATGGCCCGGTTACTGACCACCACTGTACAAGGTGTGATAATCCTTAAGATGTCATAGCTGCAGGAAAGCCTGTGTGACAACCAACGAAAAAATACATTAGCCTACTCTCTGATGTTTCAGCTGTGTGGGAAATGGTGCTGAGCAAGTTTTTTTTGCAAACAGCATTTTGAATTTCAAAGCGTAAGAATTTGCATGAAACAACTCATTTCAGGGAATTCGAATCCAACTTGACGAAAATGTGGTAGAATAACAAACAGTGAGGACAAATATGTTTCTTGTATAAAGTATACATTTATTTCAAGTTCTACTGTTCCTAGTGTAATTGTCATTTTAAGTTTTATTTCATAAATCAATAGTACACATGAAAATAAGAAACTTTGTAATTTACCTTATCTGAGAAATCTACTTCTTTTTCTGCCAGAATTGATCAGTCATTACACTATGTAACACAATTTTTGTTCCTGGCTTCCAAGTGTAATATTTCAACTGCTTATGTTTAAAGACTATGGAAAAACTACTACATTCAGCACAAACTTTGATTTTATGACCACAGGCCAGAAAATTTGTATTTATTGTGTCAAAAAAAAGGAAATTATTAATTTTCGTTCATGCGGTCTAATAAAAAACAACACTTGCATGGTAAATAGATAAAGACAATCAAAACTCACTCAAAAAGGTTCAGAAATGAGTAGTTTTTCTAGATTTGTGAGTGTACAGCAAATCGCTTAATCGAAGAAGCCCCAAATGTACTCCCCATCATGTTTTCGTTATACTGTCCTTGGTAATGACGTTCAAAGTCCAATATATATTGATGAAAGCGCTCGCCTTGCTCCTCTGAGTAAGCGTCCATGTTCTCCTTGAACTTGTCAAGATGAGCGTCAAGGATATGGACTTTGAGAGACATTCTGCATCCCATTATGGCGTAATTCTTTATGAGAGTCTGAACCAACTGCACATAGTTTTTAGCCTAGTGATTACCCAGGGAACCATGAACCACTGCAACGAAACTATTCCAAGCTGTTTTCTCTGTCCTGTTCAGCAGCCTGGCGAACTCGTCACATTCTATGATCTTCTTGATCTGTGGTCCCACGAAGATACCAGCCTTGACCTTTGCCTCGAACAGCTTTGGAAAGAGATCTCGGAGGTACTTGAAAGCAGCTGACTCCTTGTCAGGAGCCGTGACAAATTGCTTGATGAGGCCTAACTTGATATGCAGTGGTGGCATCAGCACCTTCAGAGGTTTTTCCATCAATATGGCCATGTGAGGGCTTACTTTTTGTGGGACGAGTTGTAATTTTGAAAGACTCAATTGGTTTTAGCATGTCTTGTACTCGAAAACAGGAAAAAAATTTCAGGTGCAGTGAAATTTCAAAAAAAGTGCAATCCTACACTTGTTTTTGTTTGGCTTTTTTGCTAAGTTCACTACATGCTAAAACTGACCTGCCATTATGATTCTCCAGGTCATTATAAGTTCATAGACACCAAACATGTCTAGGTTCTCCTTTATCTAAGTTTGCTAAAAAAAAATTGCATGATCTCCGGTTGAGTGAGGGCTTATTTTTTGCGTTACCAGCTGACGTTTTTAATGACACCACTTTTATGCAGATACGTTCTTTTGATCGCCCGTTATTGCATTTTAATGCAATGTCGCAGCGACCAAAAAAAGGTAATACTGGCGTTTTGACTTTTTTTGTCGCTACGCCGTTTAGCGATCAGGTTAATCCTTTTTTTTATTGATAGATCAGCCGATTCTGAACACGGTGATATCAAATATGTGTATGTTTGATTTTTTTTTATTGATTTATTTTGAATGGGGCGAAAATGGGGTGATTTGAACTTTTTTTTTTTTAAAACATTTGTTTTTACTTTTAGTATGCTTCAATCGTCCCATGGGAGTCTAGAAGATGCCATAGCTCGATCGCCTCTGCTACATAGAGGTGATGCTCAGATCACCTTTATGTAGCAGAATTACTGCATTGCTATGAACGCAGACAAAAGGGTTGTGCTCATAGCAATCCGGCATAACAGCCATAGAGGGAGACCTCTGATTGTTATGCCGATGCACCGATGACCCCCGATCACATGACGGGGGTCAGCGGTGTGCATATTCGCGATTCCACTTGTGCCTATTGCGGGCATATGTCAGCTGTTCAAAACAGCTGACATGTCCCGGCTTTGATGCGGGCTCACTGCCGGAGCCCTCATCAAATCGGGGGGATACTGGCCACGGACGTACTATTCCGTCCGCGGGCAGTAAGGGGTTAAACTGTACTCGATCTAAATCATTGAGATTCTACAAAATAAAGCACTGCCATGTAAATGAGCAGCAATTATTCACCTTACCTTCAAGAGTTTTCTTGCAATATTCGCATGTGAAATGAGGTACTTGTATGACTACTATTGAACAGTCTAAGAACGTTCTAGAAAGTTCTAAAAGTTTCTAGACACTTCCAGATAATTCTGGAAAATTGTAGAAACTTCTGCACAATTCTAGCAGTTAAACAATATTCTAGAAGACTACTCCGTATTGAATAAGAATCGAGAATTTTCCAGAAAATATATAAATTTCAAAATTTCAATGTCCTGATCACAAAAGCAAAGTTTTTGTGGAACAACAACTATTTTCTATTTGTTTTAGGCATAACGGGTTAGGAAAATACACTTTGGACCCAGGAACAAAAAATAAATAAAAATTTGTTACATAGTTGATAATTATCAAAATACTAAATTCTGAGCTAAAATCTGAAGACTTTTCCAATACTGAGATAGGAGATGGCAGCTGGTGCTGATAAGATTCTATGTAGATGGGAGGAGCTAGAGACAGATCTCCTCCCTCAGCAAATAATATATTTTTGCTTACTTATTCCAGTTCTCGTATCGTCTGTAACTGGGACTATAACTGGGCCTATAATAAAAGACATCTGCTCTATTGATAAAGACATTGCGAATAACCAAAGTGAATCAGTAATTTATGGGTGTATTAAATGTTGCAAAAGTATAATAATTGAAAGCTCAGTTATTTATTTGTATATCTTCTTGGCATAAACCCATAAAGATGACATAATATTTATAACCTTCCAATCAACTAGGTGATGTCTTTACTTGGCACAAATTGACAAGCAAAGGAGTGGTCATTTTACAATAAATCTCATAATAGTGTATAAAAAGGGAGGCACCTGGATGTGTCACTGTGTATCTCGCAAGGATTACTAAAGAATTACCTGGAACCACAACGACTTCTTCATTACGCAACAGTGTCACATTGCCCTTCATATTCTTACCTGCAGGTAAATGTTTGGTTTCGTCTCACTTTAATTTCGAGGTAATCACTGGCGGGGGTTAGTTCAAGCTTACACAGTATTTCACTTTCTGTGTGATGCTCTAAAATAAAAAGAAAAGACATTACTACTGCAACGATCTAGATTATCAAATGGCTCAAAGCGCAAAAATGGAACACTCCAGATAATATGACTTTATAATCTTGATGAAAAATGACAGAAATTGGGTCCTGACATATTTTCCATAAGAAACTCATAGTTTTCAACTAAACTAAATCATACGTGTGGGGTTAGATTATAGTCCGGAACATTAGGCAGGCATTTCCTGGTAAGCTTGCTTCATTGTTCTGTCTGGAGAGACATTTATCAAGTCCTTACACATGTTTTTGCAGCTGAAGAATCTTTTTCTTCTCCGTGTTTAAGTTATGCAACCACTTTTACGTTCAGCCTAAGCATACGATCCCACACACCCAGAAGATACATCATTTATTTACTGATTTTTGGCAGCAGGTTCGTGTCACTTCATTTTGATGTTTTATGATTTTTTTCTGTGGATTCTACTTCTTTTAATCATAAGAACTATTAAATACCTTTCAGTCTTTTGGCTTAGGTCATACATCTATTAATTTGTGTACTATACCTTTTTTCATATTTGTTTCTATTTGATAGATCAAGGGCCAAAAGGAACATTTTGTTTCGTTCAATTAAATCTGCATTTTTAGAAACATCTACACCCTAAATTATTTGTGACCCAATTTAATAGAACAACACTAATGTTAAAAATCACTTTGCACAGGTGAGGACAGGCACTGCCACAATAATATTGCTTAACATTACCGAACCATCAAAGGTAAGAAGACTACAGTCATGGCCAAAAGTTTTGAGAATGACACAAATATGATATTTTCACATGATCTGCTGCCCTCTGGTTTTTATGTGTGTTTGACAGATGTTTTTATCACAGACAGCAATATAATAATTGCAAACATATGAGTAACAAAAGCTTATATTGACAGTTAGAATGAGTTAATGCAGCAAGTCAATATTTGCAGTGTTGACCCTTCTTCTTCAGGACCTCTGCAATTCTCCCTGGCATGCTCTCAATCAACTTCTGGACCAAATCCTGACTGATAGCAGTCCATTCTTGCACAATCAATGCTTTCATTTTGTCAGAATTTTTAGGTTTTTGTTTGTCCACCCGTCTCTTGATGATTGACCACAAGTTCTCAATGGGATTAAGATCTGGGGAGTTTCCAGGCCATGGACCCAAAATCTCTATGTTTTGTTCCCTGAGCCATTTAGTTATCACCTTTGCTTTATGGCAAGGTGCTCCATCATGCTGGAAAAGGCATTTTTGATCGCCAAACTGCTCTTGGAGGGTTGGGAGAAGTTGCTCTTGGAGGACATTCTGGTACCATTCTTTATTCATGGCTGTGTTTTTAGGCAAGACTGTGAGAGAGCCGATTCCCTTGGCTGAGAAGCAACCCCACACATGAATGGTTTCAGGATGCTTAACAGTTGGCATGAGACAAGACTGGTGGTAGCGCTCACCTTGTCTTCTCCGAATGAGGCGTTTTCCTGATGTCCCAAACAATCGAAAAGGGGATTCATCAGAGAAAATAACTTTACCCCAGTCCTCAGCTGTCCACTGCCTGTACCTTTTGCAGAATATCAGTCTGTCCATGATGTTTTTTCTGGAGAGAAGTGGCTTCTTTGCTGCCCTCCTTGAGACCAGGCCTTGCTCCAAGAGTCTCCGCCTCACAGTGCGTGCAGATGCACTCACACCTGTCTGCTGCCATTCCTGAGCAAGCTCTGCACTGCTGGTAGCCTGATCCCGCAGCTGAAACACTTTTAAGAGACGGTCCTGGCGCTTGCTGGTCTTTCTTGGGCGCCCTGAAGCCTTTTTGGCAACAATGGAACCTCTCTCCTTGAAGTTCTTGATGATGCGATAGATTGTTGACTGAGGTGCAATCTTTCTAGCTGCGATACTCTTCCCTGTTAGGCCATTTTTGTGCATTGCAATGATGACTGCACGTGTTTCTTTAGAGATAACCATGGTTAACAGAAGAGAAACAATGATGCCAAGCACCAGCCTCCTTTTAAAGTGTCTAGTGGTGTCATTCTTACTTAATCATGACAGATTGATCTCCAGCCATGTCCTCATCAACACCCACACCTGTGTTAATGGAGCAATCACTGAAAAGAGGTTAGCTGGTCCTTTTAAGGCAGGGCTGCCATGATGTTGAAATGTGTTTTGGGGGATAAAGTTAATTTTCTAGCCAAATATTGACTTTGCAAGTAATTGCTGTTAAGCTGATCACTCTTTATAACATTCTGGAGTATATGCAAATTGCCATTAGAAAAAGTGAAGCAGTAGACTTTGTAAAAATTAATATTTGTGTCATTCTCAAAACTTTTGGCCATGACTCTACACCGTTTGAAGGTGACTTCAGAGCAGATCAGTTGCCAACAATCTATTTCATAGGAGTTGCTTAACAAATACCCAAGTTTGACTTTATTGATGCAAAGTTACAAAATATGGCAAAAGTATTAGTATACTTCTCTTAATCATTAAATTCAGGTTTTTCCAAGCACCCTTAGTCATGGACACCAGAAACGCGTTGATAGCGCAATGCCTTACACTACCTATGCTGATGTTTTATCCTCTATTTAATGTGATTGAGTGAATAAAGAATTCGTTTTCACTTCTTCGTTGAGCTGGAAAATACTTTTCTTGGATTTGCTTAACGCCAAGACACGGCGGCTCCGAGCTCCGAACCACAAGATGTCTAACCGGTGAGCTGGATTTTTCTTTATACATATTTTCTTACCCTCCAGGATTTAAGATATGGTTTATGATCAGCCAGATTGATACGACATCACCTGTGTACCGTACACAGCAGAGATGTTGTCAAGTCAAACCGGTGAATCAAACTCTGCACTGTGGAACCTTAGGAATTATCAGTTATGATGTTGGTGATGATTAAAATATGGGAAAAGGTGTCCATTCATTGGGCTACTGTACTTTATTGTGTCCCCTCTGGAAAATCTTTAAAGTGACACAACTTCTTAATCTTCCATGTTAAACATTTTAGAAACATAAAGTCTTAAGTTTTATAAATCAGTTTTTCTCTCATGGTAATTCTATCAACTGCCCTCACCAAAGCTTAAAATTGTACCATTTATGATAATTCCTAGACTTCAGCAATCTACTTTTTTGTCGTTCAGTATTTGATATCTTGAATTCAAATGGATGTCTCAAATGTGGGGCAGCGGAGGCAGATCTTCTACAGATACAGCTCTGGCAAAAATTAAGAGACCAATGCAAAATTTCAGATTGTCTGATTTTTCTCTTTATAGTTATATTTTTAAGTAAAATGTAAATTGCTCTGGAATGGAATGGCTGTCAGACATGTAGAGAAGCTGATTTTTATAAAACTGTGCATGGTCTCTTAATTTTTGCCCGAGCTGTATATTGGGTGCTTGCCTCCATAAGTAATCTATGGAGAGAAGTTCTCATGCTTATTGAATCTACTGTAAGTTGGGCTGCTGTCTAGTATAAGATTCATTCATTTATCCAGAGTATTAGATTTGTTAGGTTCAACTACCAATCTTACTGGTAGAGTAGTCATTTCCTATTTGTTTTCATTGGTTAAAATAACCATAGTCAAACATTGGATTTTACACAGAGTTTTATTATTTCTACCTTGGCTAAATTTGAACAGATAAATGTATCGCCATGAGGAAATTTTAATTGAATCATCTTCAGATACAAGTTTTTTGAAAAATAAACTAACATGTATAGATAATTTAGGATGTTCTCTATTTTTTCTATAAATTATGTTTTTAACTTTGTTTTATGTCCCTCTCTTGGGTGGATGTGAGAAGTAGTCATTTTTCCTTTTCTTGATTACAGCGTATATTCTTAAATCAATTTTGTGTGGATTTTATCTTCTTTTAAAATTTGCTTAATAAAAATATTTTCATAGAGAAACAATTGTTCATGGTTACCATTACTTTAAAACTCTATCATATTTATCCTTCCTATAACCGATGTAGCAATTTGCTTGGGCAGCTCAACCATAACTCTCAAGAAGCACACTTGCTGTCTTGGGGTCATATTTGATAAAGAACTTTCCTTTACTTCCTGTATCCAATCACTGAGTCGCTCATGTCATTTGCATCCTAAAAACATCTCCAGAATTTGACCTTTCTCACCCTTGAAACTGCAAAACTTTTACTGTTGCTCTTATTCATTCTCGTCTGGACTACTGCAACTCTCTGCTGATTGGTCTTCCTCTAACCAAACTTTCTCCTCAGCAGCCAGATCATATTTCTGTCCAGCTGCTACACCGATGTCTCCACTCTGTTCCAGTAATTGCACTGGTTGCCTATCTGCTACAGAATATAAACCTATCTCTCTCACCCACAATTTGCGCCACAATTCTATACCACCATACATCTCCTCCCTCAACCCGTGAAGTTAGCTGACTGTGTAACTAAAGCTATAACATGTATTGTGTATGGGATGTCGGCAACCTGACTGCTGGGGGAGATGTCGATCGGCATGTTCAATTTCATTTGGCTGATCACTTTTTTTCTCCCAAAGGTAAGTTGCTGACAGAGATGTCTGTCTGTGGCTTTCTCAAAGGTAACACAACAGCGCTCAACTAAATGATCAATCATCCGTGTGTGGGAGAGATGCCACAGATTGCAATCAGATGAACAATCTGCTGAAGCTTCATTCGACCAACGGCCATCTAATGTGTATGGGGCATTTACAAAAATCTAGCTCTATAAGTACATTACTGAGACAGAAAATATATACACAATATAAAGACCACGTTATAAGTATTGTATGAAGGGGTGATCCATTGTATGAAGGGGAGATCCATTGTATGAAAGGGAGATCCATTTGTATTAAGCGGTGATCCGTTGTATGAAGGGGTGATACATGGTATGAAGTTGTGATCCATTGTAAGAAGTGGTGATCCATTGTATGAAGGGTTGATACATTGTATGAAGCAGTGATCAATTGTATGAAGGAGTGATCCATTGTATGAAGGGGAAATACATTGTATGAAGCAGTGATCCATTGTATGAAGGGTGATCCATTGTATGAAGGGGTGATACATTGTATGAAGCAGTGATCCATTGTATGAAGGGGTGATCCATTATATGAAGGGGTGATACATTGTATGAAGCAGTGATACATTGTATGAAGTGGTGATCTATTGTATGTATTAATGATCCATTGTAAGAATCAGTGATCCATTGTATGAAGTTGTGATCCATTGTATGAAGGGGTGACACATTGTACGAAGCAGTGATCCATTGTATGAAGGGGTGATCCATTGTATGAAGGGTGATCCATTGTATGAAGGGTGTGATAACATTGTATGAAGCGTGATCCATTGTATGAAGGGGTGATCCATTGTATGAAGGGTGATCCATTGTATGAAGGGTGATACATTGTATGAAGCTGTGATACATTGTATGAAGCAGTGATACATTGTATGAAGCAGTGATACATTGTATGAAGTGGTGATCCATTGTATGTATTAATGATCCATTGTAAGAATCAGTGATCCATTGTATGAAGTTGTGATACATTGTATGAAGCTGTGATACATTGTAAGAATCAGTGATCCATTGTATGAAGCTGTGATACATTGTATGAAGCTGTGATACATTGTATGAAGCAGTGATACATTGTATGAAGCAGTGATACATTGTATGAAGTGGTGATCCATTGTATGTATTAATGATCCATTGTAAGAATCAGTGATCCATTGTATGAAGTTGTGATACATTGTATGAAGCTGTGATACATTGTAAGAATCGGTGATCCATTGTATGAAGCTGTGATACATTGTATGAAGCGGTGATCCATTGTATGAAGCTGTGATACATTGTAAGAATCAGTGATCCATTGTATGAAGCTGTGATACATTGTATGAAGCAGTGATCCATTGTATGAAGGGGTGATCCATTGTATGAAGGGTGATCCATTGTATGAAGGGTGATCCATTGTATGAAGCTGTGATACATTGTATGAAGCAGTGATACATTGTATGAAGCAGTGATACATTGTATGAAGTGGTGATCCATTGTATGTATTAATGATCCATTGTAAGAATCAGTGATCCATTGTATGAAGTTGTGATACATTGTATGAAGCTGTGATACATTGTAAGAATCAGTGATCCATTGTATGAAGCTGTGATACATTGTATGAAGCGGTGATCCATTGTATGAAGCTGTGATACATTGTAAGAATCAGTGATCCATTGTATGAAGCTGTGATACATTGTATGAAGCAGTGATCCATTGTATGAAGGGTGATACATTGTATGAAGCAGTGATACATTGTATGATGTGTTGTGATCTAATTGTATGTATTATAAGATCCATTGTAAAGAATCAGTGATCCATTGTATGAAGCTGTGATCCATTGTATGACGCTGTGATTAGTGTTGAGCGATATTGCTCGATATCTAAAAATACGTATCGAAATTGTATCGCCGATATCACTAAATATCGTCGATATCCAATTTCGATAGCGGAAGTCCCATGTAAGTCTATGGGAACAAAATATCGAAACTAAAAAAAACCTTTATTTCCTTGTAAACACTAAATATACACACATAGAATACATATATATATATATACATGTCATTGTGACATATATAATATACATATATGTATAGTTTATACACTTCTACATAGTAAAATATCCTCTGATTCAATTGCCGGGTAAAGCCGGCTTCTGTGAAAAGACAGAAGCACCCGACATGAAATGACACTTGGTGTACATAGGGTTAACCATGTCTTTTCATGTCGTTTGCAATCTGATTTGCACAAACAATTACATCAGTCTATGTGTGCAAAATTTCACACCTGTAGGGGTTAATTAAAGGTGTAAATTCGTTGTAAAAAAAAACGGACTTTTTTGCTACGAATTTACACCTTTAATTAACCCCTACAGGTGTGAAATTTTGCACACTTACACTCATGTAATTGTTTGTGCAAATCAGATATCAAACTACATGAAAAGACATGGTTAACTCTATGTAAACCAAGTGTCATTTCATGTCGGGTTCTGCATTTTCACAAAAGCCGGCAATTGAATTAGCGGCTATTATACTATGTAGAAGTGTATGAACTATAAATATAAATATATATGTGTCACAAATTTAATGACATGTATATATATATATGAGGTGTAAAATTGCTGAAAAAAAATGCGTGGGCTCCCGCCCTATTTTCGCAACCAGACAGACAAAGCCAGTGAGTGGGGCAGATAATAATAGCCCAGAGAGGGACCATTATTTTTGGCCCCCCCCGGCTACTAAATCTGCCCCCAGACACCCCAGAAAGGGCAAATCTCTAATTAGATTTGCCCTTTCTGGCACTTTGCCCGTCTATTCCCATTGCCCTGTAGCGGTGGCGAATGGGTTAATAAGGGGTTAAAATGACCTTGCAATTGAAAGGTCACTTTAAGCCAGGTTAATAATTGAGAGCTGTCAATTAGACAACTATCAATTATTAATCCTATTGTATGAAAGAAAAATCAAACACACACACTTTAATAAAAAAGAAGTTTAATGAAATAATCACACAGTTTTTGACCATATTTTATTTTCCTGCTAAAACCATTTCCTGTAATAAAAATAAAATAATAAAGCAAAATTATTCTTACCAATCCGATGCACAGTCAGGTCCCACGTGTAATCCTTCAGAAAGGGTTAATGTTTACTGCAGGGACCGCAGCTAATGCTGCAGCCTCACAGTAAACCCCCAAATGAATGAGTTCCTCTCCTGGCTGACAGGAGAGGAAGTGGAAAGCTTAATTGATTGCTTTCCACTTTCACTTCAGGTCAGCCAGGGACACAATCAGTGACGTCAGAGGGAACTGGTTAACAAAAATAGGGGTTCCCTTTGAAAAAAAAATGGCGTGGGGTCCCCCCTATTTTTGTTAACCAGCCAGATGAAGCAGACCGCTGAGGCCTGGATTTTCAGGCTGTTAAGGAGCCAAGATCCATGGACCTTGCCAGCCTGATAATACCAGGCCACAGCAGTCTGCATATCTTGGCTGATTAACAAAAATAGGGGATCCCCTCGAAAAAAATTGGCGTGGGGTCCCCCCTATTTTTGTTAACCAGCCAGATGAAGCAGACCGCTGAGGCCTGGTTTTTCAGGCTGGTAAGGATCCAATATCCATGGACCTTGCAAGCCTGATAATACCAGGCCACAGCAGTCTGCTTAGCTTGGCTGGTTAACAAAAATAGGGGATCCCCTCGAAAAAAAAACGGCGTAGGGGATCCCCCCTATTTTTGTTAACCAGCCAAGTAAAATGCAGACTGCTGCGGCCTGGTATTAAAAGACTGTCAAGGCCCATGGATTTTGGCCCTCAACAGCCTGATAATACCAGGCTACAGCAGCCCCACATTTGGCGCATCAAAAGATGTGCCAATTGTGGCACTTTACCCGGCTCTTCCCACTTGCCCTGTAGCGGTGGCAAGCGGGGTAATAAGGGGTTAATGTCACCGTTGATTGCACGGTGACAATAAGCCCGGTTAATAATGGAGAGGCGTCAATAAGACACCGATCCATTATTAATCCCAAAGTTATTAAATGCATAAAAAAAAGACAAAGCAAGAAAAAAGTATTTTAATGAAATAAAAGAGACAACACAGTTTTCATTTCTTTTATGTACTCTCATTCCTGCGACGCCATCGATCTCCTGTAAAAAAAGAAAAAAAACAAACCAACAGTATACCACCTGTCCGACGCAGTCCATAGTAACGAGTGTCCCACGACGATCCAGCTCTGCTACATCGCAATGACAGGCAGAGCCTGTCATCTCGACGCAGCACAGCTGATTACCTGCTTCCCCGGCGGTGACGTCATCGGACTGACTGCTTTACGGCCGCGATTACCCAGCAGTCACTGCAGTTATCGCGAGAAACTGCATGTGACCGCCGGGGAGAAGAGGATGGCGGCCATTAAGCAGTCCGGGATGTGACCGCCGGAGATCTTCTGCCAGGTAAGTGCCGCTGACTCCTGACAGACCCGACCAACGGACACTGACAGTGACAAGACCCGACCGACGGATTCCGGTATCCGATATGACGAAAATATCGAAACGAATTATCGAAAGGCCGATAGAGCTAATATCGGCCGATAGCCGATATTTGCATTATCGTATCGCTCAACACTAGCTGTGATACATTGTATGAATTAGTTATACAGAGTGATATGCAAATTGCCTTTTCAGAGAGAAAGAGGACTTGTACTCTATAGCGCCACCTGTTGGAAGTAGCAATCCTACAAGTCACAATAAACCCTTTAATAAGTCTTGCAATATGACTTAGGATAAAAGCAGAATCAGAATCTCAATTTGCAGATATAGTGTTTCGGGCTACTGGCCCTCGTCAGTGCAAAGTATGAGAACTGATTTGGCTAGGTGAGAGGCTCCGGACTCGGGGCTAAGAGGTAATGTTTCTCCTTGTGGAGAGTGACATACCAGCTCTGGCTTGTCAAGGAATATTTCAAAGGCCAGGTTCATACTGCGTTCATGCAGTCTGTTCAATGCATAGCGTCATAGCGTTGACGAACTTCATTAACATGATAGCATAACGCGATCGCGTTATGCTATACCGCTAGCGCAGATGATTCATCTGTGCTAGCGGTGACGGACCCTCGGACGCTACAGCCCGCGTCCTAGGGTCCGTCACAGAATGACGGCACATCGCTAGCGCATGATGGTTATGGCATGCGTTAGCGATGCGGCCGGTAATGGGGGTTAATAGCAGCATTAATGGATTGCGTTACGTTGCGTTATGCCGTGATGTAACGCAATCCATTAAACAGACTGCATTAACGCCGTATGAACCCAGCCAAAGCTATTTGAAACATTTTGGCAAACTCGTTAATCCTTGACCATTTAGACTGAAGTCAGGACGTTTGGCTTGTTGCAGAATTATTAAAAAGAATTATTTGCCAAAGTCCAAAGGTTGGCAATGTGCTGCTAAGTGTGTGTAAAAAAGCTTTCATCACATGCATGGTATGTGACGTGTGCAGCATTATAATGTCGGCTCCAATCAGCTCACACTTCAAGAAAACATTAGTCTCAGTCCTGAGGAAAAGACAACAAACTGGCTTCAATGTAATGTAAATATGTATTCTGTAGATATAATTAAAGTGCTTTTATCGCGCGCCTGTGATAAAAACATTCCAGGACAGCCGCTCCCTCCCAGCCCTTGTAACCAGTGACTGTAGTAATAGAGGTTGCACTTGGCCCCCCTGCTGGGCCCTAATTGTTTTCTCAGGTACAATATTTAGTGGGAGCAGGAAACAGACATGGTGATTATTCCAGCCCATACAATAGGACACAGCGACTCCTGTGTATTGGGAAAATCAGCATTTACTGAAAATTATGTTAACCCTTTACATATGAAAAGAAAAACATCTACAAATTTGCTTCACGTTTAGTTCATATTTCTTGTGCAATCTTTTGTATAATTCAAAAATTAAAGGGATATTCACAAAATTTTAATTCATCACCTTTCCACAGAATAGATCATGTGAACAGAGACCTGCAATGCCCTATCAAAGTGAAGCTCTGTTCTGATGGGGTATGTCAGAGCTTTTTAAGGAATAAAACTATTTCAATGGGACGTTTCGGAGACCTTTCCTCTGGGACGGAGGGGGTGTTTACTATTGTCATCTTAATATGTCTCATTGCTTCTGAATCATAAAGAATAGTTATGGAATCACTATCATATTTACTTTTTATCCTTGAGTATTGAAATCTATATACAAATATTCAACTCATTTATGCCCAACAAGAGAGGTACAAAGGAGTGAAAAAAACTACATATGTTCCTACATTAATGCCAAGATTATGCATAATACAGTCAGATCCATCAGCTACGAGATCGATAGTGAGAAAGGGTGACATCTTTGGTTGGCTTAAAGGGGTGATCTGAAATACAACTTAATTTTCATTCTAAATTCCTATTTAGTGCTATAAGCTAAACTATTTTGTAATATACATGAGTTAAAAATTCCCAATCCTTACCTAACTACACTATCTGTTTGCTTTTTTCTTTTTACTTCCTTTTTGACAACACTTTGTTTGAGAAGTCAAGTGCATGCTGGGATACTCAGAGGAAGCGTCATCAAGAAGCAGAGGCTGCGGTCACTGCCGCAGTCCCTGCCTGTTGTGAATAGGCTGGAAATGAGTTCTGAGCAGAAGCTCCCTCTGGTGGTTACAAACGGTACTGGACTGTCCAGTGAAGATTGTGAGGATTGGGAATCAGGTGTTACTGACTGGTCTTATATAAGGGAGTCACCTTCCCATCAGGGTTGCCGGTGATCAATTGTTCTGGTCTCAATCCTTGATTCCTGTTTCCTTGGAAGCCTGCTGTGTTGTGTCTGAATCTCCTGCTAACAGATAAGACATTTTCTTCTTTTTGTTTTTGTGCTTGATTTTTGCATTTTGTCCTGCACTTCTGTGGGGGCCTTCAGGGTCCCCTCTGGGGGCTTTTGCCTCTCAGTTCAGTTCAGCCACTTATGTTTGTACATTTGCTTTTTCCAGTTTTCTCAGTGGCTGCTGTTTTGTTTTTGGTTACACCAGAGAACTAATTTAGGTGGTAGAGGTCGTGTGATCTCAGGTGTTTTTGAAATTAGTAGAGTTGGTGCTTTTCAGGGTTTTTTGGGATTGCAGTAAGTGCCCTTCCTATCCTTTTCTATTTAGTAAGTTTGGGCCCCAACGTTTGCTCATACTATTTTCTGTCTGTGTCAGTATTTCTTCTTGTCTAACCGCCATTACATGTTTGGGGGCTTTCTATGTTCTTTGGGGATCTGCTCCGGGGCAGATAGCTTTCCTCTTTCTATCTTTAGGTGTAGTTAGTTTCTCAGGCTGTGACGAGGCGTCTAGGACCAACGTAGGAACGCTCCACGGCTGCCTCTAGTTGTGGTGGTTAGTCAGGGTACTGCAATCTCATAGTTTCCAACTGCTCTGGTGTATTTCCTTTTTGCCTGCTCTCCTCAGCTACCAAATCATAACACCTGCCTCCTCCCTAAAACGAAGCGTCATCATTCAACTTAATTTTAAAGTCTGGGCTAGTCCCTAGGCGCTGTGCACTATGCAATGTGCACAAAGAAACAGCTCTCTCTCACCTGCTTAGATCAGCAGTAACGAGCCGGCACCAGAGTGCTCTGTAATTGTATGTTGTAAGACCAATATCCGGCGTACAGAGACCTGCATTGCTCCCACAAGTGATGTCACTTGTAGGGGCATCATTGGCCTCTGTTCGTTGGGCATTCTTACAATGAGCACTGACAGTGCGCTCTGTTGCCTCCTCATTATTGCTGATCTGAGCAGGTGAGAGAGCACACTGTCACTGCATATTGCACAGTGCGCAGGGAATAGCCCAGATTCTGAAAAGAAGGTCATTGATGACGCTTCGTTTCCGGGAAGTATATTAGAAAATAGTAAGATTATGGCATTTAGGATGAAAATGTAGTTGTATTTTGGACCACCCCTTTAATCCCACTTTATTATGGGTGCTGTGAGGGTGCTGAAGGCTTTCCTTCTACATAGATTTTATATTGTTGGAAAACTTGGGGAACCAAGGTTCTCTTCTAGACTGGATGGGTAAAGGACTAATTCTTCTTGTCCAGGCAGTAAGAGATGATATGCGTTGGTATGAATTCATATGAGTAGATGTTGTCAGAAAACATGACATATTTCTAATTGTCAATTACCCATACAGAGCTCTCTGCTGCATCTCCTTGGTTAGTGAATGACATGCTGGCCCCTTCCATTAAGTTTGTGCTGCCCAGGCACCTAGCTGCAGTTTTCTCTACCAGTGGCTGTGTGTGATTCCAGCCCCTTGCCTCCTCCCCCCTCCCTCCAGCTACACAGGCTGGTGTAATATGAGCTGCTGACCAGATAAAAACAGCCATTGTTTAAAAGCACATAGCACATGGTTCTTTTGTTCCTTCAAACTTGAATATAAGAATGCAGATTGGGCATAGAGGCAGGAAACATATATTGGAATCTACATCCTTCAAGCTATTCACCACAACGCTTGTGGGCTTCCTCGCTCACCCGAAACTGAGAAACGGGTATATTCTTCCCCATAATACCTAGAGATATGATATTTGGTCTTAAACGTAAGCTAATTTTGTACGAAGAAATATAATACTTCCGTCGTCACTCTACGAGATTCCCCCCAAGAGTGATGGCTAATAGAAGATTTTTCATAACTTTTCAAAGGGGGCGTATCCAGCCACCCAGTGAGGTCAGCTCGGGGAAAGTCCCTAAGTTTATGGGCCAACTATAAAACAGGAACAGCCATTTTGCAGGGAGTTCAGTACCTGGAGGAGGACAGCTATTTACCCTCCATGCTGTGGACTAATTCTTTGCCTTTGGGAACCCCTCCCCCCACTCTACATGGTGTGCCATTGACTGAGATCTGCAAGTTTCATATTTTAATCCATTTTATTTTGTAATTGGCTGTATATATTGTATCTTGTCTCTTTTTGTAACATCTTTTATATTTTTGCAAACACTGCCTATATTTTCTGGAGTAAAACTATAAAAATTTACTAGTTTCGTTTTCCTTGCTCTATAACGTATCGCCACGTCCTTCGTGCTAAATTACGCTACCACATGGGTTGGCTCCTGATATGATATTGATATTAATATTAGAACGAGGAGCTGGTGGCAGCAAAGTGTTCTGGGGTATTTGGGAGACTCTGGCTGAAAAGGAACAGTGGTTTAATGTGTGTATTACCCGCCCTGGGACTGGGGCTATACATATTGCCCTCACTGCAGAATGCCCAATAGCCAGTACATGGCAAGGCAGTCTTTCTGGCAACTACTTATCCTAGTTGTAGTTCTCTGACTGACCTGAGGTTAAGGGGGGCACCAGAGAGCTGCAAGTTCCTAACTGGAACTGGAAAGTGGGATATAATAAATCCCTGACAAACTGGGGGCAACTACACACCCCCAGTTCATGACAGATGTGTGGGGAGTTTGATTTTGCAATGGTGCTTTCTCCTCCACTTAAGTGTCCTGTGATACTCCGTTACTGATAGATATCTATATAGATTTACTATGTATGCCTTAATAAGGTAATCTTATAAAGTACAGATACAATGTATAAAATCTATTCACAACTTGTAAACAGACGTCTCTAAGATATTTGATTAAAACAGTCATATTAAATAGAAGACAATCATAGAGAGGTAAAATATAAACCTAACTCATCTGCAGGCATAGCTATTCATCAAGAGTATGGAAAATGTAAGTGGAAAGATATGAAAGACCACCTGGAAACCATTTATTTTAATCCCATTAGAGAGCTCTACGCTAGTCGTCATAT
The DNA here is from genome assembly GCA_033576555.1 of Oophaga sylvatica. Lineage (NCBI taxonomy): Eukaryota > Metazoa > Chordata > Amphibia > Anura > Dendrobatidae > Oophaga > Oophaga sylvatica. Next base: position 42,739,827 of record JARQOD010000008.1, read on the forward strand.
TTTGTCAAATGCAGACATTAGTGCACATGGTGTACATTACTGCCTAAGAAGGATCACTCTGTACATTCACTATAAAAGCACAATTAGCAATGAAAATATTGATCATCTTTATTAAGGGAAGGAGGCTATAATTATATTTGTGATCTGCAATATACTGTGTAGTTTTCTATATAGCACATTAGGAAACTGGCAGTCGTACGTGAGCAAGTACGCTCATATTTGTTACGCACTTATAGATTGTCTCCAAATTTCCTTGGGTCATTTTCCCCCATGAAACAATATTAGCCACATTATCCATGTTTGTTTGTCCAAAACATTAAGTTGATATTCTCTTAAAGGATGAACTCAGAAAGTCTTTTGAAGACTTTTTCAATTGCAATCATTTCCACTTTTTTTTTAAGTAACTCAAATCGTATTTGGCCTCTTCATGCAGGTAACTGAGAAGTTAAAGACAGGATATCTTGTGACTGAGTGGGCATCAGAAGGTGTTGGGATGAGTTTACTGCGGAATGGAATGGAGCTCCTTTATCCAGCATGGTTTTATTTAGCTGCCTCAGTCTTACTGCTTTTATCTTTACATTACATTAAAATATTTAAGTATTGCTTTAATGTAAACAATTTGAGACATATCATTAGTATTTTTCATTTCTTCGCTTTTTCCTTTTTATAGAAATCAGGGCTTCGCAGAAGACTGAACTTTTTCTCTTAGGCCGGGATCACACATGCGAGGAAATCGTCCGATGCTTGCATGTGAAATCCCAGCTCTGGCACCGGCACTCGGGAGTGGAGTGCGCGACTGCATGTAGTTATATGCAGCCGCTCGTTCCACTCCCGAGTGCCGGCGCCAGAGCTGGGATTTCACATGTGAGCGTCGGACTTTTTTTCGTCGCATGTGTGATCCCGGCCTTAGGCCGGCGTCACACTGCCAAGTTTGATGCGAGTTAGTCGCACAACTTTCTCGCATCAACACCCGGCACGGCCACCCGCTCTCGGACCCGAGTGCACGGCGGCATAGAAATACATGCAGCCACACACTCGGGTGTTGATGCGAGAAAGTTGTGCGACTAACTCGCATCAAACTCAGCAGTGTGACGCCGGCCTTAGACTCAAAGTCTTCTGATCAAGTCATCCTCACATGTCCTCACGAAGTGGCCAACATTGGCAATGCCAGCGGTTCAGGTCTATTAAAGGGGTTGTCCACTACTCGGACAACCCCTTCTCAATCCCTATGTTTCAAGAATAACACCTAGACTCATCTCCAATGCCGGCGCTGTTCCAATGGTGTCAGCACTGGCTCTCCCAGGGCTTGCGTGACATTATGTCACATGATCGCTGTGGCCAATCAGTGCTGGCTTCACTCTCCCCCCCTTTGGACAAATCAGATAACAACAGAAAGTTGGAGATCAGCCGCAACTCTCACTTCTTTCAGATGTCAGTTACACCTGAAGAAGAGTAGAGCCAGTGATGATTAGCAGCAGGGATCGTGTGACATAATAAGTGCCGACACCGCTGGAATGGCGCTGGAAGTGGAGGAGAGTATAAGTACTATTATTTTACTGGGGTAGGGTCTGAAAAGGAATTTTCCGAGTAGTGAACAAGCCCTTTAAGTAAAAAAAAAGTTATTTTTTGCTGATATATTTGTTTCGATACTACAGACTTCCAGACAAGAAAATAGATCATAAGGGTGGATGCACATGGCAGATCCCTGTGCACTAAGCTTTAATATGGAGACATACAGGATCTGTACACTTCCATAAAGGCACCCTCAATATACAGAAATATTTGCTTCTAAAACCAATGCTTCTATGGAAGAATACCTTGCTCTGTACGTACAGTACAGAGTTTGATGGAGCATGCCACATAAATCATTATCTAGGTAAAGTAGAGGACTCATGAACCTCTATGGAAGTCATATTATGGACCAGTATAAAATGGAACCATATCTAGGCAAAGTGCGTGAGTTCTTACAGTGTATGCAAACCCCTATAATATTTAAAGAAGAATCAACGTGGTATAATATGGCAAAAAGTTGATAAGATTTGAACAAAATGCCGCCACATCTGTAGATTAATGAAGAGCAAGCTTCCCTGAATCTATCATTTCTCCTTACACAATTTATGTCCCTGATCTGCAGACATAAAACAAATGAAGAGCTGACATTTTGCACAAACATAAAACATTCTTTATCAGCTGCAGAGCATTAAGTGATCCAGAGCAGGTCAGCAGGCATGAAAAATGTACACAGCTTCTCAATTCACAGCAGGAAGAAGGATGAGTCCTGGCTAGGAAAAGAGAGAAATTCCTTAAAATACAAATAAGTCGGCTACTTGCTATAAATATCTTGTGTACAAGTGGGGATATGAGGTGCGTGAAGACTGGCTGGGCATAGTGGGAAGCCAGAACTTCTGACACTGATTAAGATCATCGGACCACTCTTAATTTATCATCCATTGATTCAGATCATCGACAAGAGTCATCGGAGCACTCTTAATTAGAGATGAGCGACTTTGCCTCCGGGAGGGTCGAGTCGGGTTTCGGTCGGCTCGACTTTTACAAAAGTCGAGTCGAACGAAGTCGGCCAACTAACGGAAACAGTTGAGTCAGTGTCGGAAACCCGACCCCAATGCATGTCAATGGGGAATAAAAGTCGCCAGTGAGTGGAGGACAGTAAACACACCTACAGTGCCCATTTCAATGCCAACTACATCAATTCTTATTACTTAAGCTTGTCAACCTTAATTTACTTTATAATAATAGTAACGCATTGAAAACTGGGGGTTATTTGGCTAAAGTTGTGGGGGGGGGTACAGACCAGTTAGGGAGGTGGAAAAACTGGCATATGTTGAGTTGTAGGCTGGACGTTCAGCAGCTGCAAATGGAGGAATTGGAGAAGTCGGAGGAAGAGGAGGACAAAGCGAGCCATTTTGGTGTTAACCTATGTGTCATCAGGGGAAGATGGGACAAAATCCTTTGAAACCCAAACATGGTTCATTTTAATGAAGGTGAGATCACCTACATTTTGGGTCGACAGCCGGGTCCTTCTTTCTGTCAGGATTGATCCAGCAGCACTGAAGACTCTTTCTGATAGCACACTACCAGCAGGGCAAGCGAGCTCCTGTAAGGCATATTGTGCCAATTCAGGCCAGGTGTCCAGTTTACAGGCCCACTAGTCAAAGGGGAATGAACTGTAAGGGAGAACATCGATAGGGGAGGAGAGGTAATTTTGAACCATAGTTGACAACTGCTGTCTCCTGTCTGTTGCAATCGATTCAGTATTACAAGTCATGTGAGCGATACTCGAGAAATCAGTCCACAACATGGTCATGAAACCCCTGTCTCCAATGCCACTTCGGCTGTGTGCACCACGAACACCTCTTCCATTTGGCCCAGTACAGCTTGTGGTAGAACCTGCACCTCTGCTGTGTGATTGGGAATGCCTCTAACAAACGGTGTACCAGAGTTGCTTGTTTGGTCGCCAATATTAGCTCTAGGTTCTCCTGTGGCATGATGTTCTGTTATTTGCCTTTAAAGCGTAGATCGAGGATGCTGGCCAACCAGTAGTTGTCATCCTTCATAATTTTGGCAATGCGGGGGTCCCTTTTTAGGATTTGCAAGACATAATCACACATGTGGGCCAATGTTCCAGGTGTCAATGATGCACTGCCAGTGGAGGGTGGAGGAGCACTTTCTGCCAAATCCACATCCCTCCACTCATGCACAAACCCTGTACCTGACCTTGGCAAGCCAACATTTTTTCTTGCCCCCTGAGAAGCATCCTCCTCCCCAAAATAATCATCCCCCTCATCCTCCTCCTCTTCCTCTTCTTCCTCCACCTCATCCAGGACAGCTCCCTGGGCAGACAATGCCTGACTGTCATCAAGGCTTCCCTCCTCCTCCGCTGCAGACGCCTGATCCTTAATGTGCATCAAAGTTTGCAAGAGCAGATGCATAAGTGGGATGCTCATGCTTATGATGGCGTCGTCTGCGCTTACCAGTCGTGTGCATTCCTCAAAACACTGAAGGACTTTACAGAGGTCTTTCAGCTTTGACTACTGCACACCCGACAACTGGCAGTGTACGGAGCAGTGTTGGAGCCCCTCAGGGTACAGTGCTGTCACCCTTCCTCTTCACATTGTATACAGCTGACTTTTAGTATAAATCTGATTTTTGTCACCTCCAAAAATTCTCAGATGACTCCGTGATTGTAGGAGGCATTGCGGGGGGCCGGGGGGAGGAGGAATATAGAAGGGTGGTTTCTGACTTTGTGGATTGGTGTCAGACTAACTGTCTAGAACTAAATGTGAAGAAAACCAAGGAGATGGTGGTGAGTAATAGAAGGAAAAAGGAGGATTACTTACCAATGTTGCTGGCCAGGAGGTTGAGATTGTTGAGAGCTACAAATATTTGGGGGTTCACCTTGACAGTAAACTTGATTGGAGGTGTCATACAGAAAAGGTTTACAAGAAGGGAATGAGCAGACTGTACTTTCTGCGGAAGCTCAGGTCGTTCAATGTGTGCAGTAAAATGCTGGAGATGTTCTACCAGTCCGTTGTAGAAAGCGCCATCTTTTTTGCTATCATTTGCCGGGGCAGTAGTGTGCGAGTAGCTGACGCTAATAAGCTCAACAAACTTATCAAAAAGGCAAGTGCAGCTGTTGGCCTCCATCTTGACTCTTTTGAGGAGGTATTGGAGGATAGAATTCAGAAGAAGTGTAGGGCTATAATGAACAATAGTACACACCCACTATACGAGCTGTTCTTGAAGCAGAAGAGCACATTCAGCAGCCGTCTAATACTATTAAGGTGCAAGAAGGAGAAATTCAAGAAATCGTTTTGTACCTACTGCTATGGGGATGTATAATAATTTCCTAAGGGTGGTAGAAAATAATGACTGATGGCTGGTGTACTAATGTCAATTAACATTGTCTTATATACACCTGAACTACACACTTTTATTTATTATGTAATGTTGGTATACCTGTGCAAGATTTGTGTCCTAATATTTTATGTACTGCTGTTTGTATTGCTGCTGTAATACTGTAATTTCCCCTCGGGATCAATAAAGTGTATCGTATCGTATCGTAACTCGATGTCTGCCCTCAAACTGCCTGCCCATGTATCCTCCCACAAATGCATTACAGCCTGCCTCTGTTCGCACAACCTCTCAACCATGTGTATGGTGGAGTTCCACCTTGTTGCAACGTCTATGATTAGGCAGGTGCTTGGGAAGGTGGAGCGATCGCTGCAGCCTCTGCATACGACTGGAGTCTACGGGCGAGCGACGGATGTGCGATCACAGTCTTCGTACCTTATGGAGCAGGTCTGGTAACTCCGGATAATTATTTATTAAGCACTGCACCACCAGGTTCAAGGTGTGAGCCAGGCAAGGTATGTGTCTGAGTTTTGCCAGGGCTATGGCCGCCACAAAATTATGGCCGTTATGGCACTGACTACCTTGCCTGGCTCAAGATGTAGACTGCCCAGCGATGACTCAGTTTCTCGCTGCAAGTAGTCGGCCAGTACCTCTGTGGTGTGTCTGTTGTCGCCCAAAGACATCATCTTTAAAACAGACTGCTGACGCTTACCACTAGCTGTTTGATAGTGGGACACCTCGTGTGCAACACTGGCAGCTGCGGATGGAGTGCTCGTGCGACTGCGCTCTGTCGACGAGTTTTCGCTTCTGGAGGAGGAGGAGGGTCGAACGCCTACAGTCAACTGATGCCTATACCGTGGGCTAGGCAGCACTGTCGCACGGCCACTGTCCCCTGTGGACCCTGCATCCACCACATTCACCCAGTGTGCAGTGATGGACACGTAACGGCCCTGGCCATGCCTACTGGCCCATGCATCTTTTGTAAGGTGCACCTTGCCACTCACTGATTGTTTGAGTGCATGGACAATGTGGTCTTTCACATGCAGGTGGAGGGCAGGGATGGCTTTTCTAGCAAAGAAGTGCCGACTGGGTAGGTCATAGCGTGGGATAGTGTAGGCCATGAGCTGTCGGAACGCTGCGCTTTTAACCAAACGGAAGGGCATCATCTCTAATGAGATCAGTTTGAAAATGTAGGCGTTCAAAGCCAGTGAGGTTTTGTAGTCCGTCCACGCTTGCAAGTGCATGGTGTTTACATGTCTAATCATGCAACTGGCATTCAAATGTCCGAGATTTTTCCCTCGGCTAAAGGTCCTTCCGCACTTCTTACAGATAACCTTTGCCTCATCAATAGGATTTTGGTAAAAAAAGTGCCACACTGCACTCTTCCTACTATGGGATAAATTTTCAGTGCTTGCTAATTTGACCGTCTGGCCAAGCTGTCCTGCAACTCCTTTTGTTTTTTTAACACGCTTTTGGACTGCTTCGGGCCTGTCAGATAACCGCAGCTGCGATATCGATGCCTGCTGCGGATCCTCCACCTTTTCTGAGCTATTGCCAGCGCCACCCTCTTCCCCCAATGGATGCCAATCCAGGTCAACAACTGGGTCATCCATCACCTCCTCTTCAATTTCATCTGCACCTTCCTCTGTGTCACCGTGTAAGGTGGTATAGTATGCGGGAAGGGGCACCTGAGTTTCATCAGGGTCAGAATCTGGCTCAGTAGACTGCGAGGGCAATGCAGTGCTCTGGGTGAATGTACCAGCAGAATCATCTAGCAGTGGCTGTGCATCAGTGCACTCCATGTCATATTCATCTTGGACTGGGGAATTCAGGATTTCACTTGATAAATTAGGCATGGTATATGAAAACAGCTCCAGGGAGTAATCTAAAGTGTGGCCTGCTGCATCATTCACTTTTGGTGGCGGTGACGGACACAAGGAAAGGTGTTGTTCCTGACCAGGAGCCTGCACTGACGACTCAGTGCTTGCAGTTTTTGAAACTTCATAAGAGGAGGCAATAGAGCTGGAGGCTCTTTCAGAAATGTAAGCCAAAACCTGTTCCTGATGCTCCGGCATTAAAAGCGGTTTACCTACTCCCAGAAAAGGGAGCCTTCCAGGCCTTCTGGAGCCAGATGATGATGCAGGCTCAACACCTCCTGCCTTAGGTGCTATTATGCTTTTGGCACTACCAGCAGATGCACCACCACCACCATCAGTACTAGCTGGCCCCCCCACCCACGTCCGCGGCCTCTTCCACCATACTTCCTCATGTTTGGGAAAATGTACCAAAAATACCAGCAGATATATAGTACTGTATGAGAGGCGTATAGCTGTATACGGTTTAGGGGAAAATTTAAATCTCTGTATTATTTACCGGAGTCACACACAGACGCTCACTCAGTATGGATTAGACCAGAATACAAAAAGCAGAAAAACGGTACTGTATCAGAAGCGTACAGCTGTATACAGTGTAGGGGAAAATTTAAATCTGCGTATATATTTCCGGAGTCACACACAGACGCTCTCTCAGTATGAATTTGACCGTAATACAAAAGGCAGAAAAACGGTACTGTATCAGAAGATACCAGCTGTATACTGTGAAGGGGAAAATTTAAATCTCCGTATATATTTCCGGAGTCACACACAGATAGTCAGCATGTATTTGTCCGTGATACCAGCCGGTACACGGTAGTGTGTGAGGAGCGTACAGCTCTATACGGTGTGGGAAAAAATGAACGGTCGGTAACTGTGCAGAAAAAAAGAATAAAAGTATTAGTGCTGTGTAAAAAGCAGTCTGCACAGCAGTGTACACACAGCAATACAGCTAGCAGGCAGCCTAATAACCAGCGCTGCTGCACACAAGAAAATCCTCCCCTGTCACTGCACACTAACTGTACAGCACAATTGCTATAGCACAAGCACATAAGAACTTCTATCTTTACAGCCCTAACTCTCTCCCTACTGATAACAGCAACCTCTCCCTACTGTGAAGATCGCCAGAAGTAAAATGGAGGTCGGCGGTGAGGGCTTTTATAGACACTATGACGCCCCCCAAAGCAAGTCAATCACTGCAATGCCCTTCTCTAAGATGGTGGTGGACGCTGCACATTTCATCTCGTTGCCCACAGTGTACGTCCTTGCTCATTGGCTGAAAAAAGGCACCTGCAAGCATTCTGGGAAATACGACTTTGGCGCTAGTTTCGACGACCACATGCCCGACCTCACGCTATGGTCGGGTTTCGGTTGACGAAACTCGACTTTGGCTAAAGTTGGCGACTTTTGAATCTGAGGGACCTGTTTCGCTCAACTCTACTCTTAATCATTCATTGATTCAGATCGTCACAAGAATCATCTGCTCACTCTTAATTGATTGATTCAGATCTTCGAGAAGAGTCATCTGCCTACTCTTTATTGATTGATTCAGATCTTCGAGAAGAGTCATCGGCCCACTCATCATTGATTGATTCAGATCTTCGAGAAGAGTCATCGGCCCACTCTTCATTGATTGATTCAGATCTTCAAGAAGAGTCATCGGCCCACTCTTCATTGATCATTAATTGATTCAGATTATCGACAAGAGTTATTGGCCCACTCTTAATTGATAATTAATTGATTCACATAAGCAACAAGTCATCGGCCAACTCTTCAGTGATTCAGATCTTCGAGAAGAGCCATTGGCTCACTTTTAATTGATAATTAATTGATTCAGATCATCAACAAGAGTTATCAGCCCACTCTTAAGTACTTGTGTAATATATTCAGCTATGTTTTTTAGATAAGCTGATGATCATCACAGTGCATAGTAGGAGAGTACTGAGTGTGTGTGTTGTACCCACATCCTAGGAGATAGTTCAAATATTATTTTAATGTAAAGTTTTTAGGTGGACAAGTAGTAGACAGAGTATAGACTAGAAGAGTCTAGAATAATTCAGTGATGTGTACTGAGTATACTTCTGGCAAGCAGATCAATTACTGGCCATGTAAATGACCAAAGTGGACAATATGTAGCTATTCTGAATTGGCTGATATTCTTGTCCACTGTTGGCCATTGATTTTAGGGGTGAAACATTAAGCAAGGACATATCTAATAAAGAAGAAACACAAAGTTACAATGTAACAAACAGCATAGAAACTAATAAGAGAATTGAGAATAAGGGTTTAAACTAAAAATGATAAGATATTATAATTATGCATATTAGTATATAATGTATTCAGAGAATCGATCTTCAATTCCACTAAAGAAAAAAATAGAGATACATGAGGACATACCATCCATGGAAAGGATCTGAATTATGCAACGACTTGCAATAATCTTATTTTGCCTTTTTTCAACATTTTGTCACAGTAAAGCGATTCTATAATTTGTATCAAAGATACATTTCATCAACAACAAGCCAATTTATAGGGTTTTTCCATAGTCATAACACTTGCTCATTGTCCCTCATTTTTAAGATGATACAAGTTGTTACCAAGTCAAAAATGGACAGTTTTTGCTCTCCTATTATTCATGCTATTCCCCAAGTATTTTTTTAACTTGTCATACCATTCCACAGATATGGGCAGTTTATTTGGTGCGCCCAACAAGCTCCTTTTTATGGTCCTTACTATGGGGGCATGTCTTTAGGCCGCTCTGCATTATTACCATGTGAGCAATACCCTCTTGGTGAAGACTATAAAGATTAGCATTAAAGGCCCATATTTCTGGATCTGTAAGGCAGATATAAAATAATAAAAAATTACAAAATTACAAAATACTCAGAGGAGCAGTGGGAATATAATAAGAGCAAAAACTGTCCACTTTGGACCTAGTGACAGGTCCCCTATGAGTGAACCCATATTGAGATTTTATTCTTCTAGAAATCCACTGATGAAAGGACAGCATGTTTATTTTTGGTTTTCTTTTTAATCTGTCCTCCAGTAGTTCTCCATTTTGTGGTCAAGCTTCCCCTTTAGAAACCCACTATATTTCTGACGTGGCTATACTTTTCTTTCTGTGCAGCGTGATGGTGCATGTGTGTTGGTGCCACACTCACTGATCAGGGCATAGGAAAAGACTTTAAAGAATGTCTGAGCTTTTGGAGAAAGAAAACACATTCACTTTTGGTCCAAGGATCATGAAAAGAAAGTGGAGTAGGAACCAAACACCTGGCTTGTCTTTCCTGGTTATAGCATGTTGCGGGGCTAGTTTCTAGTTTCATCTATGCTACAGACTCTCACTATGGGATCCCTAATGTAAAGGGGTTGCTCACTGCCGGGGACATTTTTTTTTATTAAACATAATTAAATGAATGTATTTGTGGCTAAAACCATTTTTTTGCAATTAGGTTTTGTTCAAAATTTTGCACCATTTGGTTTTCACAGGCTCCTTATTTCCTTGCACAGTCATCTTTGAGGTAGGGGGGTAAAGTGACCAGCAGTATTACCAAATTTTATTCCTAATTTTTACCAATTGACTTTAGATCTACTTCTAATGTATTAGCAATTTCGAATTCTTATTATCATGGACTTGCTACTTTTATTTCAAATTAATATTCGGTAATTATATATTGTTTATTTTCCATCGTTGACCGCTACTTTTGAATGATAATTAATATGTTGCTATATAATTTTGAAATTATTCCGTCTTTCGCCAGGTGGAGATTTTTGGCCAAGTTCATCAAAGTGACTGTTATCAGGCAAAATGAGGATATCTATGTGCCACATGGTATTTCCTGTTACTCATGAGTGTAGGAGCTGAACACAAGGCACTAAAAACGTAGCGGTAACAGTAAATCTCTTACTGGAATTAACGTGAGCTGCTATCACTTCCAGGATCTTAGTCATTTATACACCAATACGGATTTATTCTCTGCAAGATAAGACATTTGTGATTCAGTTTTTCCATTCATCAAGATTTTACTTTTTTGCTTTTTCCCAGAAAAGGTTTATACCCAGAAGGAGACATTTTTTTTTACAAACACATGGACTTAAAAGATGCAGATTTTCCCCCATAATACCCCAAGTATCAAAATCCCCAACATTGATCTCTTTGTCTATTGGAGGTTTTATTTTCTAAACAGATGAAAACAAGTCGGATAGCTGTTCACAAAACGCTATTTCAGCCCCTTCATACCCAAACACTCTTGGCTGCACCTCTAAATGAGGATGGGGGAAAGAGCCATGGCCCTGCAATTCTGGTGGAGACATATCTGTCCTAAGAACAAATGGATTGGGCAGGACGAAATCCAACTGCCTCAATCCTTCCTTCCCTGACATCTGATGTCAGAAGAGAGCCAAAAGTCCCAATGATCTTTGGGTTTGGTCCACATTATGAGTTATGTGGAGAAAAAAATCCAAATTAATTATTGCTATGGAACTGTAAGCATAAATTGACAATATGGACTTAACCACATTAGTCTGGAGTGAACTGTCTATAGGAAGTCTACATTTCCTCTCTGTGCGCTTAATTTTTAACGACGAGATGCTAATGAACAGGTAAAGGTAAATGTCCCTATGTGGACTGGCAGTCTCCAGCCCACTCAATGGATCTCAGAATGGCGCAATGAAAATGTAACATTTCAATGCCACCTCTGTAATAATCCATGTTAAAATCAATCTACTAGTATTTGCGATCACAGATCAGAATCACTTCTATGGTTTAGGGCGCTGAGATACGTAGCTTTGTGAAACCCCAGAAATGTAATATGAACCCAAATTATGGATATATCATAGTCATGTTTGGTGAATGTTAAAAATACGCTTATTCCACTAGGAAGCTTCTATGGGAAAATATTACATAAATTTGAATTATAATTACGATACATCCTGAAACCTTATTTTCTTGCATTTAATTAGCCATCCTCCTCTATCTAATCTGACCAGAAGAAAGGTTGAGGGTGAGGATTCTGGTTGGGAACCTTTTGGATCTCTCAAGAGACACCAAGAGTCAGACCGAGAGATGTTACCAATATTGTAAATTTCTCAGAAATTCAGCAGTTCACTTGAGGAGGATCTCGTCTGTCTAATTTAGTAATAGATCTCGTTATTTTACTCCTCTTTATTTTGTACTGTTTCGCCTGTGTGTGTTTCCTTTCTATTTCATCAGTTTTGTGTTTTTTTGTAAGCAGTGTTCTTTAGTATATATTTTTTTAACTTAACAAGTCTGTTTTTTACTGCCATAAACCTACCCACAACTTCAAAGACAGAAAGTATCGCCCTGGCTGTGTTTCCCTGTGAATGCCAAAGTGCTGGAAGGTTTGAGGCTAGAGCCAGGTATGCGGATTTACTGGTACGTTACTCAGTGTAGGCATCTCATTGGCCTAACAAAACTGCAAGTGGTGGCAGCAAGAAGTTTGGTGTGGATTCACTTGCCCACTTACCTATCTCAAGAGGCTATAAATGAGCTAAACACAGCCCAAATGAGAAGTGGAGCCTCCCTTTGCAGTCATAATCGAGTCACGTGTGCAGTAAGTGAGGCGATAATGAAGAGTAACTAAACTTTCTTTAGGCTTTCTATGAAGAATAGGGACAATGTAGAAAACGGTCAAAGGAGCGCAAAGAACACAAGGACAAGGTAGAAATTTCTTAAGCCCACAACGCGTTTCGAAGGTAAACCATCTTCATCAGGTGGCAATTTATAAATATATAAATTGCCACCTGATGAAGATGGTTTACCGTCGAAACGCGTTGTGGGCTTAAGAAATTACTACCTTGCCCTTGTGATCTTTGCACTCCTTTGACCATTTTCTACATTGTCCTAGTTACTATCCTCCATTGGAGGTTTACGGCTGTAGCTGCATTGGACTGCTCATTAATTTAATTTACTTCATTCACCGCTTTCCCGGCGCTCCCCACTGACCGCTACTTTTACTGACTTTTACTTCTATGAAGAATAGGCTTTTTACAAAGCCAAAGCAATGGATTCTATTGAACTATGGAGACTAGGCTATGTGCAGGCTATCTTCTGAGCTGCGCACTTCTCAGGGGTCTAGTGTGCGATCAGTGGGGATCTCAGGACCAGGACGCTCACCAATCTGCAGGAAATTCAAGTGCCTGCTTAATACTAAAAATCAAGAAGCCAGTTTACTATTTAGGGTGCAGTCAGATGGCCATATAACTCGAGCGAGGATCGCATCGCAATTCTCGGACTGGCCGTCTGCTCTCCTGACCTAAGAATGACAGTTGCATAAAAATACATGCTGGCACACTCAGGTAAGGAGAGCTGATGGCCAGTCCTATTATTGCGATGCGATCCTTGTGCGAGCAAAATGGTCGTCTGACGGCGCCCTTAATCTAATGTGTATATCTACCTTTACTGAAGATATCCAAAATGCTGCTAAAGTCTACCTTAGTTTTACATACATTATCAGCACTTAAAATTTCTTTGCCTCTGTGGAGAAAGTAAAAAAGATGAAATTCAGTGAAATACTTCAATAATATCATTGCACTGCCAAATGTCCCTGACTTTGTTTAGGCCTGTAGTAAAATTGTGGTTCTCATTAAATTTTGTGTGCTGTCCTACCCCCAAAATTGTAAAGGATTGGATCAATGTTAATATTTAATTAATGATTACTGTAGGATTAAAATTCACCAATATATACTTAGAAACCTAAATATCAGATCCATTTTAAGAGTAGAAGGACATTGGAACTAATATTTTCCTTTATGACTTTGGCCTGTTTTCACATAACAGCATGTATAGAAGTCTACGTGTTCCTGTAGTTGATGACATGGAGAAAGCACAGACCTGGAAGCAGATCTATTAGAAGTGATCTAATAAATGAACCAAAGTGTCCTGTTAGGCAGCATTAAGATCAGATGTTGGGAGGCACATACATACATACCATACATTCCTCGAAGAATATAGCAGGTCGGACGGGAGGTCTGGGCAGTTATTGACCAGAATAAAGAGTGTCATCCAAACTCATCAACATTCTGGAAGGTGTACATTAAAGTAACATTAAGCCAGCCAGTCAGAAGATTGAACGTGAGGAAATGACCAATTATAGATCCCAGAGGCACATTTTCGGGCCAATGTTTTTAAAAGCCAGATTACAATGCAAATAAATTCTGCAGGATAACCCCATTCCAGATCTGTTCAACAAACCAGACTTCTCAGTCAGAGACTTCAAAAGAGTCAATATATGGCTATTTTGACCCCAGCCTTTACTTTATGCTCTGCTAATCAATCAAGTGGTAAAAAAAGATGATAACAAACATACATGGCCAAAATGAAAAAAAGTACAAGAGACGGTGTTCCACAGCTGAAGAAAAGCATCAAAACACATGGACACGTTCAGTCAGAGGCCTCGATGTGTTGTGCCTCAACAAAGGCAATGACTACAGACTGGGAACATTGAAATGATCCTGGTAATTATTCATTGCTCAGACAAATAACCAGTAGACAATGCAATTCCTGGAAAATACTTGGAGCCGTGCAATCGAGAATCAGTCAGTCCGTGAATGCATTAAAGTGATCCGTCAAGTATCTTCTTCATTTTATGGTGAGTCATTGGTTTTTGAAACTGGAACTTCAAAGAATTTTGTTTTGATGAAACAAATCTACAAAATGTCCTTAAGGCTAGGTGCATGCAAAGAGTGAAATATGAAGCATAAATGTAGATACTGTGAGTTTCAGGGTATCTTCCACAAGAAAATCTGCAATGGAAAATCAACAGCAATTACACTATATAGGAACATACCTTACAGATTAATTCACATGCTGCAGAATTTATTGTGGAGAGTTCTACAACTGTCCCGTTTATCTGACTCAACGCTATTCAAATTTCAGCATTAAAATAAAATCTGAAGCGTGAGAATTCACCCTAAGGCCCCCATACATATTAGACTAAAGTCAGACGAACCCACTAATATTAGCAGGACGACCAACAGTTTAATCTATTTGGGGGCCCGACTCTACCCCGACAGATTAATTTGGTGTGGGGGAGCGAAGATTCTGGCCTGTTGAATTTAAATGGTTGATCCTTCTGTTCAGTCCAGAGAAAAAGCTGGTGGCAAGGGAGGATGGCGTCAGCTATCTCATAGACAGAAGAAGAGCGATTGGCGGCCCGAGCATTCCTGGGTATGTGGGAGTCGGGAGAGGTAGCTGATTACTCAGCCAACAGCTATCTTTTGTGAATGGGGACGCTAAAGGGAATCTGACAGCTGATACATGTTGCCCGATCCACAATCAGCATGTATCAGACGTCACGGTCTGATACATGTTGCTCCTGGATAGGGCAACATGTATCGGCCACCAGGTTCCCTTTAAAGGCTGCTTGGCACAGTGGTATTTTGAACTTGCTCCATTCAGAGGCATTTTGGTGGGCTTTTAGGGTCACAATGGCAATATCTAAACATGAAAAATGCCCTGGGTTTGGTGTTTTGTATTTCCCTTATCTGAGCAGAACAATCCCCTTCAGACAGCTGATTGGCAAAGGTTTCAAGAGTCAGACATCTACCAACCTGATATTGATGGCCTGCTCCAGGAACTAATAACAAGTGACAGTAACCATTAAGCCTTCTGTGCCACTAATGTAATGAGAAAAGTAAAACTGTAATATGTGAGCTGAATTGGTCTGTTGCGGTTTGTGTTGAGAAGCGCGGACTTTACATGTGATGTCAACTAATTCTTCATCTCTAAGGTCAATTTCGGCAGAAACAGTAATTTCTTCACAGTTCCAGGCTGGTCAGGAATCTGATAGTCTTACTTTCATCTACTGGTCTCCTCTACGCAAGGATTTACAAGAAATCCAGCCAAAATCACAATAAAAAGAGAGCACCGGTGAGAAGGAGCCGCTGCTCGCAGCTTGGACGGGGAAGCTGTGCGATCACTTTTTTTCTTGCGGCTACAAAGTTAAAGACTCCGTGACCACACTCTTGATTCTGCAAGTTGGTCAGTAATCCAAGAAAACCTGTCCAAGCCAAGATATGATGTGCTCTGGTTTCTAAGAGACAAAGCAGCTAAGTGAAGGCAGAATCTTTCCATCATGTTAATATGGTGTCAAAAGGAATGAAACAAAATGTACTTCCAAACCTGCGCTGGCAGAGTGCGGATTCTCTTGTTTTTTACTTTCATCGCTTTTTATTTCTTCCAATACAAATTGCTACTCGATCACTCTGTCTGTTCCTGAACACGATACATGCTACACTATGGTGATATGACATATTTACTGCCCAGTAAATTGCTGTGTATATTTCTGCAGCCCAGTGTAATTAGAACTTCTTTTGCTACTGTTTCATTGTCTACGTCACCTATGGAGTAGGGCAATCGTAGAAAAAATGGGATCTATGAAAACCAGCGCCAAATATAACTGGACAATAAACAAGAATCTCAGAGAGCGTCTGTATAAGGTTGAGATACACCTGTGAATGTGGTTGTGGACTTAACTGTAGTATCGTGGAAACACATCATGACATATACTAAAAAAAATCAAAGCCCGCTGGATTTCAGGATTGTGAATCACAGGCAACGCAGATTATTTGTTTTTATTTTGAGGAGTCCCTAACCTGTGGCTTGCAAGACCAAGTTGTGTGGTTCGCGGATATCTGAGAGATGCTGCGTGAGCCCCAGATTTACTAATGAACTATGTAGAGAAGGTCTTCAGAAGGAGACTTTTATGAGAAGCCCTACAAAGAAGAGCAGATCAGATGCATGCATGCATACTGGTTGGAATGAAGGATAAATATAGTAAGCTGGAGATAGAATCATACTGCCAGTTAAGGGGGAACTAGATACTGGATGCAATAGGATAGTGAATGTGCATAATGCAAGAATACCGAAAGGAAGTAAAGTGGGAACCCATTATGTAAATATACTGCCTGTAAGGAAGGGGGCACAATTATTCCGTGTGAATTCAGTGGGTAAGCTTTGGCTGTTAATATATTCGGACAGTAGGCTCTTGGTCTCACTATAGTGTAAGTGGTAAGGTTCCTGCTGAATTTGACCTGCAACGTCTTCTCAAGGTAAGAAAGGTGTCACGCGGTGACAGTCTTCGGTAAAGAAGGGGGGCCTCAATCTCTCCGAGGAACTGGGAACCTACCTATCCCTGTCCCAGGGGGTACTCTTGAAGGTAGAGAGGCCTGCGTCTTGGACATGAATGTAAGGTAAACAAGACTCAAAGACAAAACAGGGATAACAGAAAACCTCTATCAAGCAAAAGCACTAACCAACAATAGGGAGGAGGATAGGGACAGGGAGAAATAACTAAATGGGAACAGAAACCAGGAGATAAACACACACTACAGCAAACCACAGAACACTACTACAACTCCACTCCAATCACTTAGCTTTAGCACACAGCACAGGAAGACGAATCTTTCACTGGCAGGGACAAGAAGGTCTGGCCATTTTTATTAGGAAGAGGTAATGACCAGATCAGAAGCAACTGAAATGGAGCTGCATGTTTCTGTCCAGCATAGAAAGGGTCGTTAACCTCTTCAGCACAAGAGGAAACAATCCATTTAACATGGGACACAAATCACACAATCTGTAAAGAAGATTTGCGATTCATTACCTGACGTGACCGTCTAAAGCCCTCCTCACATTAAGTGAGATCGCTAGCGAGATCACTGAAGCGTCACCGATTTTGTGACGCAACAGCGATCTAGCCAGCGATCTCGCTTAGTGTGACACGCAGCGACGACCAGCCCCACTGCTGGGTATCGCTGATCGTCGTCGAATGGCCTGGACCATTTTTTCATCGTTGGTGTCCCGCTGGCAAGTGCGCATCGCTGCGTGTGACAGCGGGAGACCAACGATCAGCGAAAACCAAGCACTGTACGGGAGAAGCTGGTATCCAGTGTACACATCGGGTAACTAAGCGCCACACAGAGCTTAGTTACCTGATGTGTACACTGGACACCAGCTCCCAGCGCTGTACAGCAGAATCTGGGAGCTGGTATCCAATGTACACATCGGGTAACTAAGTGCCGCGCAGCGCTTAGTTACCCGATGTGTACCCTGGATACCAGCGTGCTCGCTGGTTCTGATCGCTGGTGAGTCTGCCCATGTGACAGCTCACCAGCGATCAGCTAACGATGTCCCAGCGATCCCATCCAGGATCGTTGGTGGGATCGTTGGGACGTTGAAAAGTGTGACGGGACCTAACTTCAGGCCTTCCAGGGGGATGTGACACCCTTGTGACAAAAGGTGACAGATCACTGGTCTACAGGGTGTTGCAAACTCTACATTGTACAGGATTCTCACCAAATTGCATTGTAAAAAAAGTGCAATTTCAATGCACCAGAAAGTTGCAGACTCTATAATATCGTGACATATGGAGCCAACTTATTGCAGCTCAGTGGGCCAGCGTACTGCCTCCATGCCATTGTATTTTACTTCATCACATCTAAAATCAACTGAGAAAACAGATTATTACTCTCTAAGGGTATGTGTCCACGGAACGTAATGGCAGTGCTTTGGACGCAGCCCAAAGCGCTGCCCCCTTTTGTACGCGCGGTGAATCCGCATGTGTTCATTGAACACATGCGGAATCACCGCATCATATACACAGATTGTGCTATTTATCTTGCGGAGACTGAGTGTCGCCGCAAGATAAATAGACATGCTGCGGTCTAGAAAGACGCTTCACATGTACGGCTACGTGGGTCTGCCACCTGCATGTTTGCATGCATAGTGGAGATGGGATTTCATAAAATCCCCTCCACTATGCTGTAACATCTGGATGCTGCAGATTGGACGGAGAGGCTGTATGCAGCGTCCAATCTGCAGCAAATCCTTAAGTAATACGCCCCATGGAAACATACCCTAAAAGTAAGAAAACATAAACATAGATTAGGCAGAAGATACATTGAATTTATCATAGATGCATACGCTGTTTAATAGATTTAGCATTTCTCAGCCCATTATGCAAGAAATTAGACACTTTACTCTTCCTTAAAGGAGTTGTCCATTACTCGGACAACCCCTTCTCAATCACTATGTTCTCCCCTTATAAAATAATAACAGTAATACCTCCAGTGAGGCCCCACGGCAGCAGTGTCGGCACTAGCTCTCTCAGGGCTCACGTGACACTGTTATGTCACAGGAGCCCTGCAGCCAATCAGCAGCTGCTTCACTTTCCCCTCCTCCAGACAAAACTGACATTCAGAGGTAGTAAGGGAGCAGCCGCAGGTCTTATCCTCTCCGGATGTCCATGACCGCGTATGTTGAGTCCGGCTTCTTCTTCTTAATGCCCATTACTATCTCACCGACCCCCCACTGACCACATTCCTTCAATGAAAACGCAACCAATTATTTATTTGGATAATTTTGGCCACAGCGGCCAGTTTATTAACAAAACAATATATAACAATAGTCCATAACCATACCAAAAGGTATACAAAATTATGAGGGGGGAGTTCTTGGAGCTAAAAGATCTGGCATAACATCCGACCAAACAACCATCAAAAACTCGACCACCATGTTACCCTCAGCCGTACAACCCAGCTCGAGGGCACCGTACTTCCCGTTGCGGGAAGACTAACCACCAAGACTCCCAGGGTAAAACCCCGTCCAGAGCCCAAAACAAAATGCCAGATCAACCCCACCTAATTTAAAGTGCCTGGAATTTTCCTTAAATTCCTTCCCCCGATCAATAATCACCAACTCCAAGAACCCCCACCCCCACCAACCACGAACAGCCCTGACAACCTCAGGCTCGTGAGTGCCCCAACGAAACCAAAGCTCTCTCGATCCCTTCCTGAATTGCCAGTGCCCATAAATCCATACTTATGTCATTAAGATGTACCCCATCTACCCTCCAAAAATTTCCAACTCCATCTTCCAACTCGAAATGCCTCACGCCCATTTCTTGATACGAAACTTGCCACTGCCCTGTTCAGTTTCACCCTAGCCCTATTAAGTCCCATTAAAGACCTAGCATGCCTCTTTTTTTTTTTTTTTTTTTTTGAACAACATTGGACCACACTGTGAAAAACCCCAGAAAAGATTGTCCACAACCTCAGCAACTCAATACGTATGTCCCCAATTAATTCGCGAACAGGACAAACACCAAGATCATTACCTCTCGCGTGAATAACCAAAAAATCCAGAGATTTATCCAAGTGGGAAGCTCTGGAAAGTTCTGGCAAAAAACTCTGCTCCATGACAACCCCCGAAAACCCAACCAACGAATCACCACCTGCTCACGCCCGAAACCAAGTTGCCGACCATCCGACCTCACGTCCACTCGCCACACCCCAGTACATGAATGAATGTCCGAAGATCCATGCTAGAAAAGGTGCACCACCTGAAATACATACAACAAGAGCACCTAAGCCAAAAAAGAAAAAACTATCTAACAATGCAACACTCTTATTACTGACGTACGTACACTAGGTAGCGATTGGAGCTCCACCTGCCAATACACCTTATCGCATCCGCACCCAAGCCCAAACCATCCGCTTCCGAGGCAGCCCCAATCCTAAAAGAATGTGACCCGTATGCACCTGGATCAAGGCCCGCCTCTCGCAGCCCCCTTTCCAAGACAGCCACAAACTGAAACTTAGACAAAAAAGCCCCTTCCGCGTGACATAACAACGGGCCTTTCATGCCACAACTGCCAATACTTCTCCAAACAACCCCGCGGACACATCAAAGACCCCTCAACACACCCCAAAACAACCCATTTGCCTCTTCCCACCTGATCAGTTTTTTGAATTCCTGATCCAGAGCGCAATGCCCCCTGCCCAAAATTCTACATCAACCGCCAGCAAACCCCCAGCCCTGGTTTTGCTGTACGAAAACAGATCCCCAAAAACGCAATGCCCCCCAAAAAAAGGCTAAGGAATACGCTAACCTGAACAGCGCCACCTCAAAAACTGAACCACAGATGGCTTCCAAAATTCAACCCAAACCTATCAACACCCCGAATGATATATGTCTCCTCTTATCAACAACCCACTTACCTCTCCAAAAAACCCGTAAGCCTGCCTAACCAAAAAATTGCTTCGTAACATCTGCCACCCCCTGCAACTTGAAACCAAATGCCAATCCCGCTATGAATTTATTTACTTCTGCCGCTGACCAACCGACCTCAGCCGCCCTCCCCACCAAAACAGCACCGCCAGAGTCCGATCTTCCTCCGAATCCAGCCCTCCCAAACACGACACCCAACTTTGACATACTTGCCAAGAAGATTCATACGACGACTAGGTTTGCCTCGTAACCGATTCCAGAATCAACACTCCTGCTCTTCCATAACCACCTGCCACAGATGCGAAGGGCATTCCACACCCGATGCCTCAGCTCCTGGCGACAGTTCCCGAAAACGTTCCCACTGAAAGCGAGACAAAGCATCAGCAATGGAATTTCGCACCTTCCGGCACATGAACTGCAGAGATCCACGCATTCAATTCAAGACACCGAAGGGCCAAAACCCGCACCAACTTGATCACCGGAGGGGATAAAGCCGTCAGACTGTTAATGACAGAAACCACACTCATATTTGTCACAATAAAATCTGACCCTCTGGTTTGCAAACATGCTACCCCAAATCGAGACCGCCACCACTATCGGAAACAACTCCAACAAGGCCAAATTTTTTGTGAAACCCAAAGACTTCCATGCCTCAGACCAAGGTCCCACCACACCATCAGGTCCTCCCTATGCTCTTTACTTAGCCGAACGAAATGATGCGCGGCCTTGACACCCGCAGTCACCAGCAACAACCTACGACAAAAATCAGTCCCATGGCATGATCCTGCACACAAAGTTCAACATTGCCAAAGAACTGCAACTGCTTCAGCGTCACCTACCTCAATTTCCCTATCCTCTCCACTTCCTGCCTGAGTAGCAACAGCTTGTCCTCTGGCAACCGACACTCCATTTTCAAACAAAATATCATCCAGGTAATGAATGACCAACTGAACTACGCTTACTTCCCTTATCACCCATTCCAAAAACGTGCTCAATGTCTCAAGCAAATAACATGAAATAGCTCTCCCTATCGGTAAACATCTATCAAAATAATAACCCCCATCCCAAAAACACCCCAACAGCGGAATACTGACTGGGTGAACCGGCACCAGACAGAAAGCGGACTCAATATCCATCTATGCCAACAACACCCCAGTGCCATACCTGCACACCCACTGGACCGCCGTATCAAACGACGTATATTCCACTGAACACAATTCCCGATCAATACCATCATTCACCGAGCAACCCTTTGGGTATGACAAATGCTGTATCAAATGAAATTTATTAGGCTCCTTTATTGGTTCAACTCCCAAAGGGAAAATAACCACCCCTGCAACTGACAACTCGGGAACGGACCCACCAACCTGCCCAATTCCACCTCCTTTGCTAACTTTGCACTAACGACCTCAGAGTGCAACACTGCCGAACGCAAATTTTTAACCAAAAAGGGGACCGAGTGCCCAGGAAGAGGGATCTTAAAACCCTACGCAAAACCATCCAGCAACACCCCTGCCTTGTCCCTATCCGGATATCTATTTAGATAGGGGGCCATCTCTAGAAGTCTCACCGGACTCTCCCCCTTGACTGGAACCCACACCATGCTTTCCTTTTCCTTTCTTGAAACATTTTGACAGTCCATGGGAGGTACCGTTCCACACGTGCTTAAACTTGCAACTGCTCCCGTACTTGCACTGACCATTGTTGAATTGCCAACAAATCCCTGATTTTTCTTTTCCTGCCTGCGTCCCCAAATTACCGCCTCCCTGTCACGCCTGTTGTCTACCGCTACTTCCGGCCCCATGAAAGGACTGCCCATACCTGGCTGTAACCATAACCTTCAGCCAAAGCCCAATGTCCTTCTGGTCCCATTTTAACTCCGGCCGAACCGCTTTGCGATGCCTAAATCGCTCATCATACCTCAACCATGTTTGAGCCCCATATGTCCTATGTGCTTCCCCTATAGCGTCCAAGTAACAAAACAAGCCGGAGCAATTCTCCAGAGCTTTCTCCCCTATCACACTCACAAGTATCGCAAAGGCCTGCCACCAATTTGCGAAAGTCTGCGGAATCAGCCTCCACCTACGCTTCTCCAAGCAAATATCCATAATAATACCCTTAGGTATACCAAATTAAGAAAAGAAAGAGGGGGGGGTTCTTGAAGCCAAAAGATCTGGCATAACATCTGGCAAAACAACCATGGAATTTCAAACCACCATGTTACCCTCAGCTGTCCACCCCAGCTCGAGGGCACCGTACCTCCCGTTCCGGGAAGACTAACCAGCCAAGGCTCCCGGAGTAAAACCCCGTCCAGAGCCCAAAAACCAGATGCCAGATCAACCCCAATATAATTTAAAGCTTGGAATTTTCCTTAAAATTCCTTCCCCCGATCAATCATCGCCAACTCCAAGAACCCCACCACCGCCTCCACTCCGCCGGCAGGACTCAACGACTCACTCCAGACTGGCCACCAACTCCCAGCCCTGGCAGCCATGCCCCCAATGGCGAACCTGAAGGCCCACTTGCTGCCCCCCCTTAAGCCTTCTCAAAAACTGCGACATGCTGCTCAACAAATCACGCAGCCCCGCCTCTTCTACCCCACTCTGCCCACTTAACACCCCCTCATCCGACCTACCCTGCCGACTTCCCCTATCTACCTGCACACTTGCCCCTGCGGGCGACAGACATGACACAGAGCCGTACTCACTTAGCTGCGCGGGTGCTGTGACCCCGCCAGCCGATACTCCAGCATCCCGACACGCCTCTGTGCTGTGATCCTCACTTCTGGACTCCGACTCCTCCGGGCTGCTGTCTCGCTCCTGGCCCGCGCCCCTGGCCTCCACATCACCAGGGGGGACCGAAGCAGTGGCTGTGCACTGAACGGAAGACCTTCTGTTCAGGTGTGACCTGGACTGTATCCCGGACCCAGACCTGCAGGCCCGGTCCGTCCCCCTCACCGCTGCACTGCCAGGCAGACCCTCGTCGCTGCCTGACGCTCTCCGATTGCCCCGCTGCCTTGTAGGGCCAGGCAGGACCCCGTCAAATGGCCCCTGCCCACCCGCTGCCCCAGATTGCCTGCTGTTTCTCCTGCCAGGCCCGATAGCCCGCCGCTCTGGAGGGGTAACTGGTGCCTGTGCCGCTTCCTGGACACCAGCCCCCCTCGCCGCTGCAGTCGCTGTAGGCCTCCACACCACCGGAGACCAGCGGCTCGGCCCTGAGTCACTATGCCCTCTGGGCGCTTCCCCGCTCCTTTCCGCCGCCCGGGAAGGCCCAGCTTCCGGTCGGGCCTCCACTTCCGATGTGGCAGTCGCGCGGCGGCGTCCCGCGCCAGCAGGCCGGCTGAGCGGATTCCTGCAGGACTGAACGCAGGGGGGGAGAGGCCGCACCGCTGCGCTGTGTCCTCAGGGTCCCAGGAGGGGCTCCGCAGCCTGCGCCTGCCGCGCACTGTTACTTCCAGGGATAACTGCTCCGGGGGTCTGAATCTTCTCCCACGCTGGCTCGTCCCCGGCTCTCCTGCGGCTCCAAGGAGGGAGGGTGCAGTCTGGACCACATCGCGTCAGCCGACTCCATAAGGTACACGGTGTGCTTCTGTCCTTCCCGGCTTCCAGAAGAATAATGGTGGTGTTTCCCGCACTTTTTGCCCCAGTAACCTGCCACACCTCCTGCTTCCCAACAACCCCACCCCCCAGCCAATCACGTTAATGCCCTCCCTATGTTACATTAAAGCCTGCCCGCCCACCGCAGTCATGTGAGGGCCTACACTTAGCTTCGCCCTATTCCGGCCCCTTCTTTACATCTGAAGTAGGGGATAATGAGGTAGTCGCTGATTGGCTACAGGGCTCACATTACATAACTGTCACATGAGCCCGAGAGAGCCAGTGCCAACACTGCTGAAATAGTGACAGCACCAGAGATGAGTATAGCTGTTGTTATTTTATAAGGGGGAACATAGTGATTGAGAATGGGTTGTCTGAAGTGTGGACAATCCCTTTCAACTTCATTTACACTTAAAGATAATCATAGATGACCATTCTTATGAACACTTGTCTCACAATAAACTTTCAGATTATAACAGGATTTAATTCAACTGGTGAAGGAGCAAAATGCTGTTACAAATCACTCAGACAAACATTTACCAATCGGCGGTCATTTAGTGCTACCAGTCAGTCGGTATGAATAGGCATTTACACCATCTATTGGTTGGACTACGCAGCAATAATAAGTCTGGCATATTTTACCACTTCTTTTAACTATGCTCACTTTTCAGAAATGTCTAAGGAGGCACAAGCAATGAGCACATTAATTGGTGTGGCACAATTTCAGACAGAAATTTGCCCTTTTTTATTAGCCAATTCCACCACTTTTCTTTTATAACTTATAGATCTCAATTCATCAAAGCTTACATGCTATAATTCTGGTATAAAAAGCTGTGAAAAATTCAAACATTTTGTCTCAACGCGAGGATGTGTTAAAATTTTTGACTTTTGGCAGTCACATACCATTTTTTGCCTAGCTCAGACAAAAAGGTGAGAAGCGGCGTTTCTTATAAGATAAATCTTACTCCAATCACTGCCTGGAATAATATTTGTGAGAGGTGCATATGGAGGCAAACTTTTCAGACACCCCGGATTCATGTCCGTCTTAATGAAGTAGGAGAATCTAACTCTAGTATGTGTCGTCATCAAGACCGGAGTGAAAAACGTTGGTTTTGATGAATCGGAGGCATAGTTTTGTGTCCTACTAGTAGCATCAAATGACACAGAACACACAATTCATTCATGGCGCTATCATTTTGAATTGCCTTTTATTTATCAATTCTGTGACTTATCAGATACAACACTGTACAGGATACTGCTGCTACAGAACCTCTTTGGAAGCAATTAGTATCACTGCCAGTAACTTATAAGCTTCAGTATGATAAAAGTGATAGACAGCTATGCTTTGCCAGAGGTTCCTCACCAGATGTGGCCTTTCATTCCACAAGTGCTGTCGATTTTTCCAGTGTAGTGTGTAATATGGACCAAAGAAGCATTAGGCCATCTGAATGTCTAATGTATTGATGAAGACTCCATTCTTCTCCATGGGTTGGGTTAGGACTGACAGATTCCATAGCAGAAAATGACATGCTTGATTAAGAAAAATAATTCAAAACCACCCACACAGTTAAGTAAAAGTGATATAACAGGATATAAATTACACTACACAATCATATACAGATGGTGGAAAATCAGTTATTCACTAAAATAATGTAATTGTCATTTCATTGGCTGTGCATATAGTTTCATTACCAGGTAAAGTCTACCAACCAGGCAAAAGAGAGTTGACCAAAAATACGTTCATCCTGCCTGTGACAGTCACTGGAAAAGTGCTGGAAAGGAGATACGTTTCACTGAAGCTATTAGCTTCAGTGATTTGAAACCCAGAAGTTTCCTCCAGTACACTATGTGGGGTTAAATGGCCATTTTAAGGGCTGGGTTTTTGTGGACAACCATAGAGTGGGTGGGAGGTTGTCCACCTTATCTCCACCCCAGGGCGTGGTCTGGGGGTTAAATAGTTGGCCTAAAAAGGAATTGGGTGTTCAATAGGGCTGAGAGAGGAACGCCAGCGTTTTGTGTCCTGAGAACGAAAGGCTGAACCAGTGAGTGGTTACTATCCTGAGCGGGCGGATCCCCGCAGATGCAGAGACTGTATACCATTTTCTTTTGTTCATAATGTTTTTGCCCGAAGGGCTGTATTTATTTCCACTTCACGTTTGATTTATGCCACATGTCTCATAAACCAAAAAAGATTTTAAGAAGACAGTATACCGTTGTCGACCTCCGTGTGCAGCTGAGTGCGCCGATCTACATCATGCCATTCAGCAACAGTGTTTCCAGTGGCTTGCCATTTGATGTATAAATGCCATTACTATTCTGGTAAATGGTTCATGTCTGGACTATAAATTTATTTTCCGGAGCTTTTATATTCATGACGCATCCTGAAGATGAGCCAGCAATATCTGTTTGCTTAAGTTTCAACTCCCAGCATCCGATCAGCTAAATGTAGTCCAATGGTGTCAATTCATTGTTTAGCCAGGCACAGTGCCATTTATATGGTTGTTACTAGGCTTGGTACTGTATCTCAATATCAATATCCCTTTTTGGGCCCTTTCATTGTGGTGATTTGCTCATACCCAAAGAGTCTGATTCCACCAAACAAATTCTGATGGCCTATTGTATGGATAGGCCACCAATATTACCAGAAATATTGTTTATTATTATTGTTTGATATTGATCCTGCACACATAAGGATGAGACCTTGTAACAAACACATCCACATTCAATGTGATATTAAACTATTTGGCATAACAGTGTATAGTTCACATGATGTGATGTTGTTACATTTGCCAGAGGCCATAAGCCCAAAAAGGCTACCTTGGACCGACTTGGCACAAGGCACTTCATCTTGCAGATTCCAAAGGAACCTCGGCCTTCACCCTTTAACACCTGTAAAGGGATTACAACAAGGTCCACTTGATTGCTTTCACAGAAGGGTTCCTGGCTGGAAGATCGAACCAGAGACAAGAGGGGTCATCATGTCATGTCAATACCGAGAAGTCACATCATGGACAAAATCGGGAGGCAAGCGGGTAGTCAAAATTCAATCCAAGGTCAGATAACAGGATATACAAAACATCACACAGGAGCAAAGGATCAGAGCGACCAGGTCTATAACTGACAGCTAGAGAGCGCCTTTTAAAGTTGGTGTCACTACATAAACTCTTCACAGTGCAAGGCGGCTTGCTGGCCAAACCATAGGGACACAATGGAGCAGATATACTAATTTTGGTGTATATATATATATATATATATATACAGTGCCTACAAGTAGTATTCAACCCCCTGCAGATTTAGCTGGTTTGATAAGATGCAAATAAGTTAGAGTCTTCAAACTGCAAACGAGAGTAGGATTTATTAACAGAAGCATAAATCTTACAAAACAAAAAGTTATGTTGCTCAGTTGAATTTTAATAAATTTTAAACATAAAAGTGTGGGTCAATTATTATACAACCCCTATGTTTAATATTTCGTGGAATAACCCTTGTTTGCAATTACAGCTAATAATCGTCTTTTATAAGACCTGATCAGGCCGGCACAGGTCTGTGGAGTTATCTTGGCCCACTCCTCCATGCAGATCTTCTCCAAGTTATCTAGGTTCTTTGGGTGTCTCATGTGGACTTTAATCTTGAGCTCCTTCCACAAGTTTTCAATTGGGCTAAGGTCGGGAGACTGACTAGGCCACTCCAACACCTTGACTTTTTCCCTCTTGAACCAGGCCTTGGTTTTCTTGGCTGTGTGCTTTGGGTCGTTGTCTTGTTGGAAGATGAAATTACGACCCATCTTAAGATCCTTGATGGAGGAGCGGAGGTTCTTGGCCAAAATCTCCAGGTAGGCCGTGCTATCCATCCTCCCATGGATGCGGACCAGATGGCCAGGTCCCTTGGCTGATAAACAGCCCCACAGCATGATGCTGCCACCACCATGCTTGACTGTAGGGATGGTATTCTTGGGGTCGTATGCAGAGCCATCCAGTCTCCAAACGTCACGTGTGTGGTTGGCACCAAAGATCTCGATCTTGGTCTCATCAGACCATAGAACCTTGAACCAGTCTGTCTCAGAGTCCTCCAAGTGATCATGAGCAAACTGTAGACGAGCCTTGACATGACGCTTTGAAAGTAAAGGTACCTTACGGGCTCGTCTGGAACGGAGACCATTGCGGTGGAGTACGTTACTTATGGTATTGACTGAAACCAATGTCCCCACTGCCATGAGATCTTCCCGGAGCTCCTTCCTTGTTGTCCTTGGGTTAGCCTTGACTCTTCGGACAAGCCTGGCCTCGGCACGGGAGGAAACTTTCAAAGGCTGTCCAGGCCGTGGAAGGCTAACAGTAGTTCCATAAGCCTTCCACTTACGGATGATGCTCCCAACAGTGGAGACAGGTAGGCCCAACTCCTTGGAAAGGGTTTTGTACCCCTTGCCAGCCTTGTGACCCTCCACGATCTTGTCTCTGATGGCCTTGGAATGCTCCTTTGTCTTTCCCATGTTGACCATGTATGAGTGCTGTTCACAAGTTTGGGGAGGGTCTTAAATAGTCAGAAAAGGCTGGCAAAAGAGATCATTAATCCACACATGTGAAGCTCATTATTCTTGGTGCCTGAACTACTTCTTAATACTTTAGGGGGACCAAACAGAATTCTTGTGCTTTGAGGGGTTGAATAATAAATGACACTCTGAATTAACTTTTAACGTTTTTTTTAAAAAAAAAAAAAATTAAAAAATTTTTTTTTGCTGCAGTGCATTTCCCACTTCCAGGCTGATCTACAGTACAAATGTCACAATGCCAAGTTAATTCCGCATGTGTCAACCAGCTAAATCTGCAGAGGGTTGAATACTACTTGTAGGCACTGTATATATATATATATTCATTACATCTACTGCTGTATTTTTACTATATGGACCTTGATTTCTTGCTGCCATACACCAACCAAGTTGGAGGTGGTATCTAGGTGTTGCTGATTCCCTTACAATTTTATGGTATTGTTTATTACTGTTTTATCAATTTACAATTTTGTACCAATAAAATTCATATAATAATTTTTTATTGCTCTTTGTCCATTGTTTTTTCGGATATTAATTTTGGTACAAATTTAAGTATTTAATTCTGGCCCTATTTTATATTTAAAGAGAATCTGTCAGCATGATTTTGAAATGTAAAGTAAAGGCATGGCCATAATTGCACTAGTTTACTGATTAAATTGATACCTTTGTTGAAGAAATCCGCTTTGTGGTTCTTCTTTAATCAGCCTTTAAAGTTTTCTTCTAATGTGATTTCGATGCACAGGGGCTGGACCGTGCACGGGGTCTTCTCCTCCTGCTTCAGTCCCTCTGCCTGCATTCGGTGATTTGATGACAGGACACTGAATTTTTGGTGACCTGCCTCCTGTTTTAAGCTTTGCGCCGCTGTCATAATTGGAGTGCGCGGCACTTGCGCAGTTTGATTTCACGGCTGGTCTACAGGTCTTTAGATTATTGGCCCAGTGTAAATGTGCCTTAACTTCCCAATATCATTTTTACTGTACAGTGTGGAACCCAAAACTGGATCCGAGAAGTTCAAAAAGTGTCTGCCACTTTATCTTACATATGGTGAATGAGATCGATGATAGATTGATAGATATAGATGATACAAAAAAGACAGATACATAAATAGCCTGATAGGTGATAGATAGATATGGGATAATAGATAGATAGATAGAAAGAAAGAAAGAAAAAAGAAAGAAAGAAAGAAAGAAAGAAAGAAAGAAAGAAAAGAAAGAAAGAAAGAAAGAAAGAAAGAAAGAAAATAAGAAAACACCAGGTAGCTCTCCAAAAATTAAAGTGAAAAACCGTGGCTTTACTGATCCATTAGCAGTAGATAGATAGATAGATAGATAGATAGATAGAGATAGATAATAGATGATAGATATAGATAACAAATAGATAGATAAATAGATAGATAATAAATGATAGATAGATAGATAATAGATGATAGATAGATAGATAGATAGATAGATAGATAGATAGATAGATAGATAGATAATAGATGATAGATAGATAACAAATAGATAAATAGATAGATAATAAATGATAGATAGATAATAGATGATAGATAGATAGATAGATAGATAGATAATAGATGATAGATAGATAGGTAGATAGATAATAGATTGATATATAGACAGACAATAGATAGATTGATAGATAGACAGATAATAGATAGATAGATAATAGATGATAGATAGACAGATAGATAGATTGATTGATAGATAGACAGATAATAGATAGATAGATAGATAGATAGATAGATAGATAGATAGATAGATAGATAATATATGGTAGATATATAACAAATAGATAGATAAATAGATAGATAATAAATGATAGATAGATAATAGATGATAGATAGATAGATAGATAGATAGATAGATAGATAGATAGATAGATAGATAGATAATAGATGATAGATAGATAACAAATAGATAAATATATAGATAATAGATGATAGATAGATAGATAGATAGATAGATAGATAATAGATGATAGATAGATAGGTAGATAGATAATAGATTGATATATAGATAGATAGACAGATAGATAGATAGATAGATAGATAGATAGATAGATAGATAGATAGAAATGGGATAGATAGATAGATAGATAGATAGATAGATAGATAGATAGATAGATAGACAGACAGATAATAGATGATAGATAGATAGATGATAGATAGATAGATAGATAGATAGATAGATAGATAGATAATAGATGATAGATAGATAACAAATAGATAAATAGATAGATAATAAATGATAGATAGATAATAGATGATAGATAGATAGATAGATAATAGATGATAGATAGATAGGTAGATAGATAATAGATTGATATATAGACAGACAATAGATAGATTGATAGATAGACAGATAATAGATAGATAGATAATAGATGATAGATAGACAGATAGATAGATTGATTGATAGATAGACAGATAATAGATAGATAGATAGATAGATAGATAATATATGGTAGATAGATAACAAATAGATAGATAAATAGATAGATAATAAATGATAGATAGATAATAGATGATAGTAGATAGATAGATAGATAATAGATGATAGATAGATAACAAATAGATAAATATATAGATAATAGATGATAGATAGATAGATAGATAGATAGATAGATAGATAGATAGATAGATAGATAGATAATAGATGATAGATAGATAGGTAGATAGATAATAGATTGATAGATAGATAGATAGATAGATAGATAGATAGATAGATAGATAGGTAGATAGATAATAGATGATAGATGATAGATAGATAGATAGATAGATAGATAGATAGATAGATAGATAGATAGATAGACAGACAGATAATAGATGATGTAGATAGATAGATAAGATAGATAATAGATGATAGATAGATAGATAGATAGATAGATAGATAGATAATAGATGATAGATAGGTGATAGATAGGTAGATAGATAGATAGATAGATAGATAGATAGATAATAGATGATAGATAGATAGATAGATATAGACGATATAGATAGATGCTTGTGACAGATAACAGCATTGCTTTTTATAACTGGT
Source organism: Oophaga sylvatica (assembly GCA_033576555.1). Lineage (NCBI taxonomy): Eukaryota > Metazoa > Chordata > Amphibia > Anura > Dendrobatidae > Oophaga > Oophaga sylvatica. Next base: position 42,771,773 of record JARQOD010000008.1, read on the forward strand.
AAAATGTCATTTCGGGGCAGCACAAGTGGTACTACAGCTTAGGTTTTGGTATCTAGAGCTCTGCGCACAAATGCTTCTTCTTAATACCTATTCTCCCCCGTCATGCATTCTTGGACATTTTCGAGCTCCTCGTCCTGTTGCACTGACTACTCCCTAATATTGTGCAGCTATTTTTAAACTCCCAGGGTACAGATCATTATGGCTGAATTGTTTGTGTTGTGAATGCTCAGAAAGGGAGGGTATTGTGTCCTGCCTGCTGTTCTCAACCTTCAGGGGGATGAAGATTAGATTTTTCTAAGAAGAGGAATACCCTGGTGATTTCACAACATCTAATAATTCATCTGAACTACAAAGCAGAACTGTAAAGAAGGAGGGAACCCATAACGTTTCCCCCAAGAAGGAAGCTCTGTGTATTAATAGCATACAGTTCATGATACATATCACTACTTATACTCTATGAAAGTTAGCTGGAATCGATAGCCAAAAAATGCATTATTGTGGGAATACACTAAATATTTCTCCTTATCCTGACTTGAGTCTCATATACTGAGAAATCAAGTTACTAAATACATCGAGCCCAATTCTTTATTTCATTTTTTATTGAGTTTTTAGTGTTTTGCACCTTTTTTTGTTTGTGCGGTATTCATTTGTCCATTTGCGCCTTTCCTAAAGTCACTTTTTAATGTGATAGTCTATTTTGTTTTTTCTTAGTTCACCACTGTGGGCAACATTTAAGACTTCTAGATGTTTTCACCTGATTAATCATGTGTAACTTTTTGAAAAGATGTAAAATTTGACATAAACGTACTCCAGTCCCTGTCAACTCCGTAATGATTTTTAGATATTTTTGCACAATTTTTGTTACATTTTAGAGCTGAAAAGTTGCAAAACAGGTTAAAGGAAATCTGCCAGCAGTTTTTTGCTATTTAATATGAGAGTAGCAATGTAAGGCAAGAGAGCCTGATTACTGCGATGTGTCACTTACTGAACTATGTGATGCAGTTTCAACACAATCAGTGTTTTATCAGGAGGAGATTATTACTACTGGACTAGGTGTCACTAGCATGACAGTCAGGCTGATCTGTGTAATCCCGCCCACACCACTGGTTGGCAGCTTGCTGACAATATACAATGTACTCAGGAAGCTGCTACCAATCAGGGGTGTGGGCGGGGTTATACACAGCTATGGTCACTGCTTCATCTACAACAGAGAAAACAGGGATTCTATCAAAACTGCACCAAGCAGCCCAGTAAGTGACACATCCCTGGAATCAGGCTTTCTTGCCCTATGTTATGCTGCACTCACATTACATAACAAAAACTGCTGACAGATTCCCTTTAAAGACAGAAAAAAAGGCTTTTTTATTTTGTGCAAAATTCATAAACAGCATGTGCCATTTTGATAAATTTGCTGCAAAAAAACCATCAGCGAATAACAAAAGGCAAAGACAGAAAATTGACTTAAACAATGGCAGATGATGAACTGGGGCCTTACTGTATGAGTTTAGCGTTGATATACCCTGACCATCAATATTCAGGCAAGAGCAGGTATAACATATTGTTGGGATAAGTCTGGCCAGGCTATGCTTTTACTCTTGGTGTTGGGTGAAATGACAGGTACTCTTTAATTTTTTACAAAATTAATATACGCCAGAGGTTGTATTCATCTCTATTATACTCTATTCATCTAGTCTGTCAAAATCTGGTTTAGATTTAAAGAGAATCAGGCTCCTAATATAGACTGAAGGGAAAGTAGACGTGAAACTTGTTAAATCCTTGTATAACTATTATCTGAAAGTAAAACTCTCCGCCAGTGCATAGGGATGACACAAGGGACTGATGCATTCCCTGAATTCCACAGTCTTGGCTCCTAATCAGCTGGATGCTGGAAGTTACATTCTCATCCAGTATTAGCCCAGCTCCATGTGTTTACAGCACAGTCGCGCACCCCGCTCTGCAGTCATCTGCATACTGACAGCAAATAGGCTGAATTGTTTTATGTCATTTTCTCATTGACAAGCCATGAATTAGCAATGTGCTGCGAAATATTCATACATTCCCTATTCCACTTTTGCAATACAAGGTGAAGTCCTACCCCATCTGTCCTTAGCCAGAAGGATAACCAGTATGCATCTGGACCATTGGATGAAATGACAATGTACACCCCACTACCAGCGATTAAAATGAACTACTGCAATCTATCAACTACTAATTTTATTAAAACTACTATGGAAACTCATAAAAAAGACAGACCTTAAAGGGTGCATTTAGTGCTACTTTTTTTTAACTGAAAACTGACAGGCAGGTAGTTGCTAACTACCTGCATGTTCTACCCAGCGCCAACACAGAGTGGTCATTATACCGCTCCTGCCAGCGATTCAGCTGCTCCACGTCAACAGAGCTGCTCTTCCTCTTGATGGATGTTCTGTCGACATCTAGCTGATTGACAGTTGTCTCCCCGCAGCTGGGCAGCGGGGAGCCAACTATCAATCAGCATGATGTCGGCAGTCACGCTCCGATAACAGAGCAGAGCGGAAGAGGGAGCCACTGCTCTGTCAACGTGACGTCAGCAGAAGCTGCTGAATTGCCGTCAGCATTGGTTAGTGACCACTCTATACCGGCAAACATCGGCACCGGCCACAGCAGGCAGGTAGACAGCAACTACCTGCCTGTTAGTTTTTTAAAAAATAATTAGGCCTGGATAACCCCATTAAATGTTAAAATTAACTGAAACTGCATTTAAATGGAACCTGTCACTAGATTCATGCTTCCTAAACCAGAGCCAATTTGAATCGGCGCTCGGCTATTACGAAAAGTTACGACATTTCAGAAAAACGAAATCTTAAATGGCCGGCCTCGAACTCTAGGGAGAGACGTGACAAGTCTAAAGCAGTCCCCGGCCAACTTTTATCTGCCATGATTAAATCTCTCCCATGTGTATTTCAGAGCTAAACATACCTGGCTGTAATCGCACAGTCAGGCGCTGATTCTCATGACAGGTTCCCTTCAGTGAAATGGTAGTTTAGAACATTGGATCACATTACCGTAGATAAACACAGTGTGACTGTATCATACACTCCTTGACATTTGGCCACAGTTTGGGGTAGCTCTGCGTCCCCTTAAGTCATATCTCTGTCTGGGACTGCTGCTGAGAGCACGGAGATTTCATTAAGACTGTCAGTCCCTAACTAAGCATCAGTGGTCTACATTCTCCGAGGGGCCACCAAGGCTTGACCTTATCACACATGCTGCTCCTTAACATGAAACGCATTTCATGAATGCTATCCTAGGTGGATTTGCCCTCATGCCCCGCACTGATCTATTCAGTGTCAACACATTCCTTCATTCTGACAATAACCTTTACGTGGTTACTTGAAAAAGTTGTCATCGAACAGATGTAAAAATGATAAATGATTTAGTGACAAATGCATCTCTTTTTAGCATCTGAAGAGAATAACTATCACAAAGCAGCCACAATATCATTAACAGTTCGTTCTTAAAATAGCAAGTCATTGTCTCCGGGACTTTTTGAAATAGCTGAGCATAGTACTAGTTAATCCCATAGACAATAGACTGAGCTGAGGCCGAGCATGTGCACCACTGCTCCATTAAAGATAGGGATATACGGAGCACCATTCTTGGCATCGCTGGGGGTCCAAGCGATCAGACCTCCCTGCTTCCATAGTAACATCATCAATTGCCCTACCATGACCATGTTATGGGGGGGCGATGTAAGCCAGTGCATGAGCACACCAGTAATCCTGCCATTTACAGTTGTGCTCAATAGTTTACATACCACGGTAGAATTTTTGCTTTCTTGGCCTTTTTTCAGAGAATATGAATGCTGACACCAAAACTTTTTCTTCACTCATGGTTAGTGGTTGGGTAAAACTATTGTGTTTTCTCTTTTAAAATTATAATGACAACCCAAAACATCCAAATGACCCTGATCAAAAGTTTACATACCCTGGTGATTTTGGCCTGATAACATGCACAGAAGTTGACACAAATTGGTTTGAATGGCTACTAAAGCTAACATTCTTACCTGTGACCTGTTTGCTTGCAATCAGTGTGTGTGCATAAAAGCTGAGTGAGTTTCTGGGATCCAGACAGACTTGTGCATCTTTCATCCAGCCACTGACGTTTCTGGATTGTGAGTCATGGGGAAAGCAAAAGAACTGTCAACGGATCTATAGGAAAAGGTAGTTGAACTGTATAAAACAGGACAGGGATACAAAAAGATATCCAAGAAATTGATAATGCCAGTTAGCAGCGTTCAAACTGTGATTAACAAATTAAAAATCAAAGGCTCTGTAAAAACAAAACCACGGTCAGGTAAACCAACAAAAATTTCATCCACAACTGCCAGGAAAATTGTTCGGGATGCAAAGAAAACTCACAAATAACATCAGCTGAAATACAGGACTCTCTGAAAACTAGAGGTATGGCTGTTTCAAGATGCACAATAAGGAGGCACTTGAAGAAAAATGGGCTGCATGGTCGAGTCGCCAGAAGAAAGCCATTACTACACAAATGTCACAAGGTATCTCGCCTACAATATGCAAAACAGCACAGAGACTAGCCTCAAAACTTCTGGAACAAGGTAATTTGGAGTGATGAGACCAAAATTGAACTTTTTGGCCACAACCATAAACGTTACATTTGGAGAGAGGTCAACAAGGCTTATGATGTAAGGAACACCACGCCTACTGTAAAGCACGGAGCTGGATCACTGATGTTTTGGAGATGTATGAGCTACAGAGGCACAAGAAACTTGGTCAAAGTTGAAGGAAAGATGAATGCAGCACATTATCAGCAAATACTGGAGGCAAATGTGCAATCATCAGCCCGGAAGCTGCGCATGGGATGTACTTGGACGTTCCAACATGACAACGTTCCAAAACACAAGGCCAAGTCAACCTGTCATTGGCTACAGTAGAACAAAGTGAAGGTCCTGGAGCGGCCATCTCAGTTTCCTGACCTCAATATCATTGAGCCACTCTGGGTAGAGCTCAAGTGCGCAGTTCATGCTAGACAGCCCAGGAATTTACAGGAACTGGAGGCTTTTTGCCAAGAAGAGTGCGCAGCTTTACCATTTGAGAAAACAAAGAAACTCATCCACAACTACCACAAAAGACTTTAAGCTGTCATTGATGTTAGAAGGGGCAATACACGGTATTAAAAAATGGGGTATGTGAACTTTTGATCAGGGTCATTTGGATGTTTTGAGTTGTCATTATGATTTAAAAAGAGAAAACACACTAGTTTGACAATAAATGGCTTCACCCAACCACTAACCATGAGTGGAGAAAAAGTTTTGGTGTTATCATTCATATTCTCTGAAAAAAGGCCAAGAAAGCAAAAATTCTGCCAGGGTATGTAAACTTTTGAGCACAACTGTAAATGCTGCTCTTAGTACTCTTGATGCTGCTGCTACATGCTGGTATCTGCCATGTATGAAGCCGGTTCAGCTCCTAAGCCAGCTCCATACAGCTTTTAGTGACTTGTGATGAAAGGGTTAAAGTAACAGTCTGGTTATTTTTTTTTACAAATGGATAACATCCATTATAACATCTGTTTCTTCTACAGCACAAATGTACAAATGAATGGACAGTTTAAAATGTCCTTACCATGAAGAACATTTATCACCTATCCCCAGGATACATCATAAATGTATGATCTTCTCACCATGGTCACGCAGTGAGGAAGAAGTGGAGCTTCAGGATCTCTGTTCCAGAAATCAGTGGAGGTCACAGTAAAAGGTTCTCCATCAATCACCACATTTTGATTAATTAAAATAGAAATTGAAAATATATAGGGCGCTCCATAATACAGAAAGGTAAGTAAAAAAGTATGCAACACATACAAGGACAAACAGGGTGCCGTATGCTCACCTATATGAGATGTGCTATTACCATGAATATGGAAGAATCAGCTGCAGCTTTTACTGTACACTAGCTCATACTTCTGTTAAATCCAATAATAATTAAAAATAAAAAAAACAGAGGCAGATCTACGTGTTTTGGTATTGGTCTAGTGCTGCCTTGTTTCGATTCATATAAATGTAATTAGAAGTTACTTTCCTGATTCTATAGCAAAGAAGCCTCTGACAAATGACATTTATTTGCTATCTTTTTATGACAAACATTACCATTCATATTCATGACAACAAGAAATCTCTTAATTGATGTATCTCATACACTAGAGGGGTTGTCCACTACTAGGACAACCCCTTCTCAATCCTCATGTTAGGCCCCATTAAAATGATAATATTCACCTCCGTTGCCAGCGCCATTTCAGCAGTGTTGGCACTCGCAATTCTGGGGCTCACAGTAGGTTATGTCACGTGAGCCCTGAGCCCAATCAACGCTGGCATCACTGTCTTTGGTCATATTGATCATCAACAGGAAGCCAGGGTTGCGGCTGAGCTCTGCCGTCCTCTAGATGTGTCAGATGCTACAGACAGTCGCTCTGCATTTGGCTGTGAAATGGTCTCTGCGTTTGGCATTGCAGACGCCTTATTAGTCCTTCTGACTTTTGGACCCAGTGGCAACCTCCTTCCGGCTCTAATTGACATACCTGGACCTGAATGTTTATAGACTCCCAGTGTGCTTCAGGGATTCGCTGGTAATATTCATATTTCTCCCTTGTGAAAGTTCGGAGCTATAGCAGTTGGCTTACTCCCTCTCTGCTGTTGGAGGATGTTTGTTGTTACCGCTCTGAGTCTGCTCAAGATAAGTTGCTTCCCCCTCGTTTGACTCCCTTCTACTCTTTAGTGTACAGTGGGGATTGACCAGTGCTCATCCCCCCCACTTCCCAATTCAGGGCCTAGCTCTAGGGATATACAGGGCTTAGGTTCCTGCTTGGCGATTGTTGTGGAACCAATATAAGGACGATAGGTGAGGCAAGCCGCTATTAGATCTGCCTACAGGTCTCCACTCCCCCTTTCCCTAGCATTTGGCCTTCCTTCCCCTCTTCTCCTCGTGTTGGACTTAGTCTTCCCACACTGTGCGTGACAGCTGGCTGGGTGCAGTGCTCACATGACATAACCTCATGCGAGTGCTGATGCCTCTGAAATGACACCAGCATCAGAGATGAGTATAGAAGTTTTTATTTTAAACAGGGCCAAACATGAGGAATGAGAATGGGTTGTCCTAGTAGTGGACAACCCCCTTAACATGATTTCTGGCCCTGATGGGCTCTTATATGGCATAGTTTCTCAGCAGATAATAAACTGCCTCATCACTCATCACTGACCTTCCTAATAATCTGCAAACAAATATGGCCATATGGCTGCCATGTACACGGAATTCTCTAGAATAATATTAAAAGCCAAATTCAACCCATATTTATTGTCCATTAGGAAGGACATTATTTACTGTAAAGTGTATTTTAATGCAATTTTTCCTCTGGGAATGCATTTCACGGATGCTAATACTGACCGCAGTCCAATAAAAATATTTTAGGATTTGCGCAGCCTGCTGCAATATGTGGATGTACATGTTTGACATTACTGATGTTCCAGTAAGAAAGCATTTTGACTGCCTGGTCGTAAGGTCATATTGGACAGTCATCAGCGGGCCACAGGAGTCAATAAAAGTGAAGTACAAGCCCTTGGTCTAATTGATGACCTCAGCACAAAAAAGTCCTGTGCATAATTTTATTAAAGGAGTTATCCAGGATGATAAAATTGATGGATTACACTGAGAATCAGTCATTAATATCAGATCAGCGGGTGTCCGACTTTGACAGCTGTCTTAAGAGGGTATGATACAGCAAGTAAGTACGTACCGGTGTAAAACCAGATGTACACAATGAGAAAGCAGCCGCTTCAGCTCTGATGGAGTAGTGAAGGCTGCAGACAATCAGCATCTAGTGATTGGATGCAGCAGTCACGTGACAATCAGGTGAGCGAACCTGTGTCAGTTTCTGATGCCTTGATGATAATTCCATATTAGGGAATTCCTGAAAGCATGATGTGTTTGGGGCCGTGAGGACTGGAGTTTGGGAAACACTGGTCTAGCCAGTGCGTATATATTTTTTATTTTAGATGGGATTGTTAAAGGGAATCTGTCACCAGGTTTTGCCACATAATCTAAGAGCAGCAAAACGCAGAGACAGAGACCTTAATTCCAGTGATGTGTCTGGGCTGCTCGCTATGGCTTTGATAAAATCACTGTTTTATCAGCAGGAGATTATCACTAGAGGACTAGTAAACTAGTTGCCAGGTAGTCCTCCATATTCATTACCTCTGTATAACCCCGACTCTACCATTGATTGGCAGATGCACAGTTTGCATGGAAATCACTGCCAATCAGTGGAGTGGGCGGGGTATACAGAGCTCAGCATTCTGAGAACTGCTAGATCTGCAGCAGATAAAACTGTGATTTTATCACAACTAAAGCAAGCAGCCCAGTAAGTGACACATCACTGGAATCAAGATCTCCGTCCCTACATTAGGCTGCTCTTAAATGGGATAGCAAAAACATGTTGATGGATTCCTTTTAAACAATAAAGAAGGGATAGTCCAGCATTGACAACCACTTTAAGGATGCATTTACGAGATGTGCTATCACATATGGTAGCAAATCCACGAACACATGCATGGGCGGATAAGTGGACAAGTTTGTCACTACAAACGTATGCGCTCATTGGTGGCATGGCTTTTGGACTATGGATTGCCAGCCTGAAAGTCTAGATAACCCCTCTAAACATTGTGAAATGGACAATTTTGCATTTACATCATGGATCTCATGTCTTCTGAATTAAGCAGGGAAGGGATTAACAGCAGGACGTGTTACACTTTGCGAGCTCTGACTTTGGGAATGCTTTTTTGAAAACACATAGTGACACAGTCAAGTGGGTCAGTGAAACTAATTCACACTTGCTTACGATACAGATGTCTCAGTAGAAGCCAGCAACATGTCTGTTCATATCGAACGTGGGGAAGGTCAAAGTGTGAGCGGTGTGATCATCAGCCCTGGGAATGTCTATGGTCGCCGTGCTAGACTTTTCCTGAAATTATGGAAACTGTAGTTATAAAGGAGTTCAAGCCATATGTGACCAATGTAATACTCAGCTGTTGCCCCATCAAAACTGTCGCCATCTTATTTTTAAGGCTGACGTAACAGGTTGGTATTGTGTAATGATTTATATTCGCAATAACTACTTACAATAAGGATGATGCTATAAGTCCTGTAAAGTTTTATTGGTCCAGGATGAATATAATAATTGTGATTCCATGTAATACCAAGGAAGTGGTACTTACATTTTGACACAAAAATAAGTAGCTGCTGCCCCATTGGGGTCAGTGCGATTTATGGATTTATTTTTTAACTGCTTTAATTATTTTATTCAATTAGTGTTCCCAGCCAAACCAGACCCTCCGGCTTTGCACTGATGAAGGGCAAACACCTACAAACATGTGTGTTGTGAACGTGTTGGAGACGACTTCGGAGCTGAAGCTCCTTCTGGTGGTTGCTGAGGGTATTGAACCTATGTTGAACGGCAGAAGTCCACCACCTGCAATAGATGAATGGTTATCAGGTGGGCGGACTGGCCTGATATAAGTGAGCTGACCTCCCATGATCCTCGCTGGTGATCAATTGTTCTTCCTGGTCTAGGTTGGAATTCAGCTTGCTTTTCTGCTGTCTCCTGCTATCATTCAGATAAGTTACTTTCTGTTTTTTTTCTGTGGTTTGATTTTGCTTGTTTTTTCTGCCTTGCTTTTGAGTTTCAGCCGGGTCCCCTTTGGGGGCTTGTGCAGGTCTCTGTTCTCTTTTTGTATTTGTTTATTTGCTCAGTTCTTGTGATATTTTACTGCTGGGTAGCTGCGTGTTCACACCAGAGATCTGATATAGGTGGTCGAGACCGTGTGGTCTCAGCATTTTTGGATTCAGAAGTGTTGGAGTTTTTCCTAGGGTTTTTCTGGGTTGCAGACAGTATTCTCTCCTGTGCTGTCCTATCTAGACAGTTTTGGCCCCAGCGTTTGCTCAATCTATTTTCTGTCTGTGTTCGTGTTTTTATCTTGTCTAACCGCCATTATATGTTTGGGGGCTTCCTATTCTTTTGGGGCTCTACTCCGGGAAGTTAGCTTTCCTCTTTCCATCTTCAGGGGTAGCTAATCTCTCCGGCTGTGACGAGGCTTCTAGGGCACCGTAGGAACGTCCCACGGCTGCTTCTAGTTGTGCGGTTAGTTTAGGGGTCTGCAACCTATTAGTTTCCCCTCTCTGGTGTTTGGCTGCCTATGCGGTTTTTTGCTCATGCCTCTTCAGCTACCAATACATATCACATGTGTCTGCAAATGGAGTGTCTAGTTTAGCTTCTTATCCTACGTCAATGTGGCATGGCTTGTTGATATAGACTTTTAGGATTGCTATTTCCAGGTAGCACTGGAGTTCCTGTCCTTCTCCTCTCTGTAGAGGCTATTTGGATATTTACATTCCCAGAGAAGCATTGGTTGGCCTATAAGTCTCCTTACACCCACTTGGCGCTTCTCTACAAACAGAAACGTTAACCCTAAGATCCCATTAGAAACTTCTGTCACATCAGATCTTCTGCTTTGCACTGATAAAGGGCAAAAAGCCCAAAACATGTTACTGCAAAATGACTGGTTTGGCTTCTTATCCTAAGTCATGTGGCAATGCTTGTTAAATGGTCGATATTGACTTTTAGGTGGCACTGAAGTTCTAGCCCTCTTCCTATCTGAAGAGGCAGTTTGCATATCTATGTAGATACCGTAAGAATAATTCTGAGTATTAGTAGAGATGGATTCAACAGAAGATTATTAAATCAGTAAATGTCAATCCGACAGCTATCATGCTTAACTATAGGGATGACTTGTGTGTGGAAAATCAGTGCCTTGGACCAGGGCCGGCGTCAGCACCCGGCACACCCGGGCAAGTGCCGGGGCCCTGAGCAGGCGGGGAGGCCCACTCGCCGTCTGGCACCCCCGCGGCCGTTAGCGGAGGAGAGCGGTGTCAGCGCCGCCACTGGGCCCCACTCCGCTTGCTCAGGGCCCCGGCATCAGCTGGCGCAATACTTACCTCTCCCGTGCCTCCGCTGCCGCAGCTCCGGGCTCCAGGGGGCGCCGGCGCTTCCTCTCACAGCAGCGCCGCTGAATGATGTCATCATTCAGCGGCCGGCTGTGGCAGAGAGCGGGGACGCTGGACAGGTAAGACGTCTCTGTGTGTGTCTCTGTGTGTATGTAGTGCGGTGCTTTGTGTGTGTGTGTGTGTGTGTATGTGTGTGTGTATGTATGTGAGAGAGTGCTTGTGTGCTGTCGTGCTGTCTGTGTGTGATGATGGGCAGGCATTGCTGATAATGGGGAGGCATTGATGATAAAGGCAGGCATTGATGATGGGGAGAAGATGATGATAATGGGCAGGCATTGATGATAAAGGCCAGGCATTGATGATGGGGAGAAGATGATGATAATGGGCAGGCATTGATGATAATGGGCAGGCATTGATGATGGGGAGAAGATGATGATAATGGGCAGGCATTGATGATAATGGGCAGGCATTGATGATGGGGAGAAGATGATGATAATGGGCAGGCTGTTGTGAATGGACTTGAAATAAGTTCTGAGCAGAGGCTCCCTCTGGTGGTTACAAGCGGTACTGGACTGTCCAGTGAAGATTGTGAGGATTGGGAATCAGGTGTTACTGACTGGTCTTATATAAGGGAGTCGCCTTCCCATCAGGGTTGCCGGTGATCAATTGTTCTGGTCTCAATCCTTGATTCCTGTTTCCTTTGTAGCCTGCTGTGTCGTGTCTGCATCTCCTGCTAACAGATAAGACATTTTCTTCTTTTTGTTTTTGTGCTTGATTTTTGCATTTTGTCCTGCACTTCTGTGGGGGCCTTCTGGGTCCCCTCCGGGGGCTTTTGCCCTCTCAGTTTAGTTCAGCCACTGATGTTTGTACATTTGCTTTTTCCAGTTTTTTCAGTTGCTGCTGTTTTGATTTTGTTACACCAGAGAACTAATTTAGGTGGTAGAGGTCGTGTGATCTCAGGTGTTTTTGAAATTAGTAGAGTTGGTGCTTTTCAGGGTTTTTTGGGATTGCAGTAAGTGCCCTTCCTATCCTTTTCTATTTAGGTAGTTTGGGCCCCAACGTTTGCTCATTCTATTTTCTGTCCGTGTCAGTATTTCTTCTTGTCTAACCGCCATTACATGTTTGGGGGCTTTCTGTGTTCTTTGGGGATCTGCTCCGGGGCAGATAGCTTTCCTCTTTCTATCTTTAGGTGTAGTTAGTTTCTCAGGCTGTGACGAGGCGTCTAGGACCAACGTAGGAACGCTCCATGGCTGCCTCTAGTTGTGGTGGTTAGTCAGGGTACTGCAATCTCATAGTTTCCAACTGCTCTGGTGTATTGCCTTTTTTACCTGCACTCCTCAGCTACCGAAACATAACAGCAGGCATTGATGATAATGGGCAGGCATTGATGATGGGGAGAAGATGATGATGGGCAGGCATTGATGATAAAGGCCAGGCATTGATGATGGGGAGAAGATGATGATAATGGGCAGGCATTGATGATAATGGGCAGGCATTGATGATGGGGAGAAGATGATGATGGGCAGGCATTGATGATAATCGGCAGGCATTGATGATAATGGGGAGGCATTGATGATGATGGGGAGGCGATAATTATGATGGGGAGGCGATGATGATGATGGGCAGGCATTGATGATAATGGGCAGGCATTGATGATGATGGGGAGGCGATAATGATGATGGGGAAGCGATGATGATGATGGGCAGGCATTGATGATAATGGGAGGCATTGATGATAATGGGGAGGCATTGATGATGATGGGAGGCGATAATTATGATGGGGAGGCGATGATGATGATGGGCAGGCATTGATGATAATGGGGAGGCATTGATGATTATGGGGAGGCGATAATGATGATGGGGAAGCGATGATGATGATGGGCAGGCATTGATGATAATGGGGAGGCATTGATGATAATGGGGAGGCATTGATGATAATGGGGAGGCATTGATGATGATGGGGAGGCGATAATTATGATGGGGAGGCGATGATGATGATGGGCAGGCATTGATGATAATGGGGAGGCATTGATGATGATGGGGAGGCGATAATGATGATGGGAAGCGATGATGATGATGGGCAGGCATTGATGATAATGGGGAGGCATTGATGATAATGGGGAGGCATTGATGATGATGGGGAGGCGATAATTATGATGGGGAGGCGATGATGATGATGGGCAGGCATTGATGATAATGGGGAGGCCATGATGATGATGGGGAGGCCATGATGATAATGGGCAGGCATTGATGATGGGGAGGAGATGATGATGATGGGGAGGCCATGATGATAATGGGCAGGCATTGATGATGGGGAGGAGATGACGATGATGGGCAGGCATTGATGATGATGGGGAGGCATTGATGATAATGGGGAGGCAATGATGATGATAAGGAGGCAATGATAATGATGGGGAGGAAATCATGATGATAATGGGGAGTCTTTCCACAGTGCCCTTTCCTGAGCCGTAACAGTGCAGAACGCAGTACAGCGCAGAGGAGAGCTCCATATTATGTATGGAGCATTATATGGGGACCAGTATCCTGTATGGAGCATTATATTGGGTCCAGTATTCTGTATGGAGCATTATTTTGGGTCCAGTATTCTGTATGGAGCATTATATGGGGGTGACATCCTGCATGGGGTATTATATGGGTGATGAGGGGGAGACTGGTGCCCATAATATTGTATGGAGGACTGTACTGTCCAGTCTGTACTGTGCGCTGTGAGGATTTGGCGGTTTTTGAGCTATTGTACAATTTACAATAGATATCAGTCATGTAATGGAAGAAGTGAAGTGTTTGGCATTGTGCTATACCCATATTTCTCTGCCGTATCTGTGCATCATGAATCGTGGTCTGTGTTAAAGGGGCCCACTGAGGCTCTTTCGCCCGGGGCCCATAAAAACCTGGAGCCGGCCCTGCCTTGGACATCAACAGAGCTTGTACTGACTGGTGGTCCACATACTGAAAAATTGACTTTGGAGAAAAGCTAAAGAATAAAACTATGGCTAGGTATATCAGGCACATTCACCAGGAGGTATGCCCCCGACAGTGGCCACTGTCTGGAAGAATACCCAGGCATCTCCACCATCATAGGAGCCCATTTTAAAAACGTGCATACTACACAGTATATACTGTATCTCCTTGCAGTGTCCCTCTATGTAGGGAAGTGAGGTCTGCTGTGCTTTCCTATACAATAAAACAAACGGTAAGCAGATGTATTTCCTGCCAGAGGCTGAAAGAACACACTTTCGGCTTTTATCTGATGAATAGGGGCTTATTACAGTATCTGGAAATGCTCCTACCGTATTCTGAAGGTTAAGTGAACAGACATAGTTTGCACTCAGCTAAAGATGTGTTAACTGTTTTTCCAGCCAGGTTGTCCTGTAGTGTGATGCCCACGTGCTACAGCTGTGGGACGTTGATAAATGGTTTTCTTTGTGCTCATACATCCATTCCTTCTCTTGACTATGCACAATATCTTTGAGGTCCTACTATTGTGACCCTGAAACAGAGAACAATTCTAGTGTGCTTGTGCAAACACCCTGAGCACTTCCTTTGCTGCATCTTTCCCACACTAAGCAGAAACACAGGAAAGGCCGAGAGGAGCTAGGTGGAAACGCAAGGCTGTTAGGAGCGAGCTGAGCACAGTTCCGGAGTCCCAGCACTTCCTCCTTATTCAGTGGGCATTAGCTCGGAAAACCACCTTACTGCCAATTGGCCGCGTGCATAGTAAAAATACGGTTCTCAAAAGGATTTAAATCATCACACTTCTGGAGGTGTTTTTCAATACTACGGTGACTTGTCACCTCATCGTAAAAGATCATGCTTGTACAACAGCATTATAACTATATTTCCATGTACAAGAACAGGCAAACGGCTCTTTAGTGGGTGAGAAGTACCGTATGTATCCTTGGAAGGACGTTTCTTACGACTTTCACCTATTACACAAAAACTAAATTACACTGGCGTCTCATAAATATGTAAGGTAAAGGTTAAAGCATGCCATAGGGCTACTGATGCTGCTATAATATGCCATTAAAGGGAACCTGTCATTAGATTCATGCTGCCCTAACTGCAGGCAGCATGAATCAGAGCATGGCTGCATGATTGCCGCCAGATGTGGC
>JARQOD010000008.1:42791955-42915952 GCA_033576555.1 Oophaga sylvatica
CATTTTAAGACATTTCTGTCCCCATTCATTTGAATGGATTCTCTACTGGATCATCTTATTACCATTTTTGTCATCCCAAAACGTATTCGAAAATGGAAATAACTTCTGAGGACATGAGAGCAATTGCAAGGAAATTAAAAATATACAAAAAAAAAAACAAAAAAAAAAAAACCCTGTTTGGGAGAGAAGAATAGACAAATCGCGGCGCCCTAAGTGCGTAAAAACAATATTATAGTCTTTAGAGTGTGCACAATTTTATGCACTCACCTGATAGAAGACTAATATGGCTTTAGATTGTGTATCCTCAAAAATCCTTCTGGGATACTTTTCAATAGACAGGGCTTGCAGCTTGCCTCAGGTGGATCCAAGTGAAAGAGCCAGATTCAGGCTCACACAGGATGAGTAAATCAAGAAAGGCACATCCAGCCCATGAATGGCAGCGCTTCCCAGGACTCACATCCAAAGATGATATTTCATATTTTTTTATTTAATAAGTTAAATCTTTTTCTGCATTTGATCTTTTTCTCGATTTAAATGCATATACTCGCAAACTTACTCTTAAAAGACATTTCTTGTTGACTGAAAAAAATGAGGACATTGGGGATCTCAAAAAAATACTGATCCCATTAGAGACAAATAAAGAAAGTGAATTTATCCACAAGGAGGTACACCCAAAATCTCTATTTAATCCTCATCAACACAGAGGACCAAATATAGACACTTTTTTTTCATTAGTATCTGAAGAATTTAGGAAATGGGAAAATAATGGTAATAAAAATAAAATCGAAAAGCATGGAATTGGGAAAAATAAGATAAAAAAGGAGAATAACATCTCTAAAAGAGAAAAAGTGGCATTGGAGGATTTAAGACAAAATACAGATATAGTAATAAGGCAAGCTGATAAAGGGGGAGGAGTGGTTGTGCAAAACAGATCTGACTATATTGAGGAAGCTTTGAACATATTGTCTGATATGAGATATTACAAAATTCTAAAAGAAGATCCTACACAGTCCTTTGTCCGGGACTATCACCATATGATCAAGGAAGCCTATGAGAGGAATATTCTTAATAAAGCAGAAAAAAGGTTTTTAACAAATACAGCGCCAACCATGGCATTATTTTATCATTTACCAAAATTACATAAGAACCCTGAAAAACCACCTGGTAGACCGATAATATCAGGAATAGGGTCTTTGACTTGTCATCTTTCTCATTATATTGACTTGTTTTTACAAGATTTAGTAAAGTCTCTTCCTTCATATTTGAGAGACTCCACACAATTAATCGAGGAATTGAGGGATATTGAATGGGAAGACAACTATTCCTTTATCTCATTGGATGTAAATTCATTATATTCCAACATAGATCATGAAATGGGGTAAATGCGGTGGGTTTTTATTTAGCAAAGACAGAGATGCTCCCTGAACAAAGAGACTTTCTGTTAAAGGGTCTCAAATTCATTCTTGAACACAATGTGTTCATTTTTGAAGGCGTACTGTACTTACAGTTGCTCGGCACCGCGATGGGGACTCGGGTCGCGCCAAGTTTCGTAAACTTATTCATGGGGCGATTCGAGTCCTCATCGTCACTCTCTAAGCCTGTTTTTAATGATAAAATAAGGCTTTACAAGCGCTTCATTGATGATCTGATTATCATATGGAAGGGGACAGAGGAGGAAGCGGCACATTTTATAAAGGAGCTCAATAATAACACCTGGGGGATCACCTTTACATCACAATTTAATAAAGAAAAAATGGTGTTTCTTGATCTAGAGATACGCCATAGTGGGAAAAAAATTATTACAAAAACCCACTTCAAAAAGGTGGATTCAAATGGCTTTTTAGATTTCAACAGTGCACATTACAAAAAGTGGAAGGTAAATATACCCCACAGCCAATTTTTTCGTATAAGAAAGAATTGTACGAGAGAATCTGATTATGTAGCTCAGTCTAAAATTCTAAAAAGAAAATTCAAGGAAAAAAGTTACCCAAAAAATTTGATAAATGGTGCATATAGGGCTAACAAAATAAAAACACAGGAGGAATGTTTAAAAGGAAAAAATAGGAAGGGGGATAATTTGACTATTGGTAAAGAAAAAAGTGATGATCGCTGGAAATTGAATTTTGTGACAACATTCAATAGGGGAAATAAAGTCATAAGAACTGTGCTTTCAAAATATTGGTATATCTTGAAGCGTGACCCTGTTTTGGGAAAACATCTCCCTGATAAACCAGGGATTACATATAGAAGGGGGAAAACTTTGAAAAACTTGGTGGCCCCCAGTAAATTAAAAAAACAGTTGGATTCAAAAGGAAAAAACAATAAAAAAGGTACGGATCAAATTTCAAGTGGTGTTTTTCAAGGAACCGGAGTTTTCAAATGCACCTCCAAAAAATGTTGTACCTGTGGGATCCTAGATCACGGGGCTAAAACTATCAAATGTAACAATACTGGTGAGGTCTTTGAGATTTCACAAAGACTCAGCTGTAGCAGTGATTATGTTGTATATGTCATCACATGCAGTTGCGGTTTGCAATATGTGGGACGCACTGTGCAGACACTGCGGTCCCGCATTAATGGTCACAGAAATAGAGCAAAAATGGGTTTTTAAAACATAGTCTCTCAAGGCATCTGCTAATTAAACATAACAAAATTTTCAACATAAAAGTAACTCCAGTGGAACAGATACCCTCTGGTGTTGCAAATAGGAATGCTCTTTTAAACCGGAAAGAAACTTTTTGGATATATCGTCTGGGAACATTATATCCAAATGGATTGAATGATATCATAGAGAGAGTTTGAATGCTTTTTTTTTTTTTTTTTTTTTCTTCTTGCATCTATGCTGTCAAAGTTGGTGGGTGTGCTCCTGAACTTGGTCCACTCCCTAAATCAAGTGTCTGAGACTGGGATAAAAGGTTTGCCACTATATATAAGTGTTACTGAATTTTATATTATTAGGATTTGTACTGTGTTTTTATGATACCTGATGAAGGATATATACTGTATCCGAAACGCGTTGTATCTCCTCCATTTTAACTTATTAAATAAAAAAATATGAAATATCATCTTTGGATGTGAGTCCTGGGAAGCGCTGCCATTCATGGGCTGGATGTGCCTTTCTTGAAGGAAATTAAAAAGGTTGGGTAAAATTGCAAATTGCTTGTAAAAACAAACAACTATGCAATTTACCTCTTATTAAAAATCCTTCTCTATTCTCAAGAAAGGATGGAATTATAATTTTTTTGGTTTACTATGTCACCTAGGTTACCGGCCACCTTTAACAATCTATCAGAGGTGACCAGTCTTCTAGGCAAGGAGTGAAGCACATACAAGCTCACAGAGCTTACAAGTGCTGCTCTAAAGTGTGATTGCGATCCACCCAGCTTCATCCTCTTTAGCTCCACTGAAGCTGCAGGTCAGTGGTGCTGGGAAAGTAGTCAGTTCAGACCAGTGGTGCTGGGAAAGTCCTCAGTTCAGGCCGGTGGTGCTGGGAAAGTACTCAGTTCAGGCCAGTGGTGCTGGGAAAGTACTCAGTTCAGGCCAGTGGTGCTGGGAAAGTCCTCAGTTCAGGCCAGTGGTGCTGGCAAAGTACTCAGTTCAGGCCAGTGATGCTGGGAAAGTCCTCAGTTCAGGCCAGTGGTGCTGGGAAAGTTGTCAGTTCAGGCCAGTGGTGCTGGGAAAGTAGTCAGTTCAGGCCAGTGGTGCTGGGAAAGTACTCAGTTCAGGCCAGTGGTGCTGCTACAGTCTGAACTGTCAATCATCAGGAGCACACAGCCTCCAGCAGGCAGGAAGCCAGGAGGCAGGGCAGGAATCTAGATTGTCTGCAGTGGCTCCTCCAGCAGCTCTCCACTACCATTACTGAAGAGAGAGTCTTGGACAATAAAACTTAGAGAACGTTCTTGGCTTTTTTAGAGTATGTCGTAAGGAGGGGATTCACTTTGTTTTATATTTTTGTTGTTCCATGTCTCATTTGAAGAAGCACATGTAAGAGTTTACATAAGACGATTGATTGTATATAGTATGTTCCTTGGTCACGGAGGTTACGGCGAGTTCTTTGCCTTTGTAATTCTCATTTCTTATACTCCAGATGTCTAGCTACTTTGTTCTCTGAACGCCTTCCAGATATGACCTGTGTTTTACAGAAACAAAACCTCTTCTATGACTGACAGTTCTCAACACTTTAGTCATTTATAATAAAATGTAATTAATAATTAGTGAGAAAAATGAGGATGAAAAGCCACAATTTGTACAAGACGCTTTCCTAAAAATGGGGATTTAATGTTGATCCTTATAAGTCATAAATCTCTGCTAGTTGGAGGTCTGACCAAAGGCGAACTCGTGGTCCTGACTCACTCCGTACTTAAAGGATGGCTGAGATGGGAATCCCGGTCTATATACCCCAACTAGACACGGCCAAGACAATTGCATGAGCCCTAGAAGTCAATGTGAGCTATGCATAAGGATAGCTCAGCGGGCTATGCTGTGTTACACTGAAGCTTATGCAAAGTGCGTCGCTTGCCACAATAAAGCCGACCCATTTGGAAACATCTCCGACTCTTTGTCACAGCAGGTCACAATTCGACACCATAGGGAATCATTACATCCAATGTTGCGATGTTTCGCTGCGATTTCAGTCTCGCGCCACAGATGACACCCTGTACCCCTAGCCTTAATCACAATATTTGGCTCTGATCTCAGTAGGCGATCAATACATGTAATGGGTATAAAGTTCTGTTGTGCTCTCCCCAGTGACTGTTAAGCAGAAGAATAATCTATTTCCAGCTAGGAACCATAAAGCACACTTGACCTGCTCTTTAGAAGGTTTATAGAGCATCCAGGCTCTTTAACTGCATCACCCACTTATGTCTTCAGCCAATAAATAAGCCGAAGACTTGACAGAAGATAAGAGTTTAGCCCACCTAGTCACTATCGTCTGGTCTATTCCAAACTGATTTATAACTGCAGACCCTCCTTGCTCTTTGGCTTGACCTTAAACCTCCATTCTTGTACCTCTACATGGAAACTCAAGGTGATAGATCAAACCTCTGAGTGCTACAGCTCTGCACATTAATAATCCTCCCAGTCTTCTGTGTGCAGCTCTCTAAAAATTGAACCGTAAATGAGAATGAACATCATCAGGTCTTCATGTTACTTTAGACAAGCGTGTTTTCACACCGATGTGACATGACCACCAGGGAATGAGGTGGTGAAATCTGGCAGGAAATCTACTGAGGGGTGTGAAGTGTGTCGTTTTACAGAAGTATTATACGGAGTGGCGAGAGATGCATATCTGTAGAGACCACCATTGCTGTTCGGCAGTTCAAGTTTATCATCGTGTGCCGTCATAGGTGAATACTGGGCCACACATATTTAGCAGCTTCTAGTATTGACTCGCTGCTTTCTCATTGGTGGGATCAATATGATACAACAATCAGGAATGTTACTAGAAAATTAAAACTTGCAGTATTTTCCCTTCAAAGGGAATCTGTCATCAAGTTTTTGCTAAGTAATCTGGGGACACGATGAGGTAAGAGATGACACACAGGTTTCAGAAATGTGTCAATTATTAGGCTGGGTGCTGTTATTTCCATACAATGAATGTTTTGTTGTCAGAAAATTATCACTGCCTGGACTAAAGCGCAGATGCCTCCTGGTCTGACTCCGCCCCTCCTCTGATAATCAGCTCACTGTCTATATACAATGTAGACTGGTGTGGGCGGAGTTAGCTTTCTCAGCTCTGCTTCATGCTACATCTAAAATCTCTGATTGTATCACAACTGCTGCGCCCAGTAATCTAAGTGATACATTGCAGGATTCAGGGTCTCTTTTCCTACATTATGCTATTCTGAGATGAGGTAGCAAAAACCTGGTGACAGGTTAAATGCAAAGTCATAAAAAGGCCAGAACGTGGTGACAGACAGCAAGAAAATTTATGGAAGCCTGATATTATTGTCGATGAGAAATTCTGATGGTAGAAGCATAAAACGGATCTGTGATATAACCGCCAAAAATCCATCCTTATAATGTATATACGGAGCTCCAAAATATCTACCACCTGAGTATCACAAGAATTATGTTATCTATTACTAGTATTGATATAAAACTTATTGTCTCTATACCTAGTTGCTGGTTTACCAATATTTTTAACTTGACTATCTCGGTGGATGGCCTATTACAATACAAGGAGATCATCCGGGGGAGGGGGAACCTGGGCCAAGCCCAAATACAATAGGGCACGCAATGGTTGACCAGAAGGTAACCATATTTGAAGCTGGCAATAGAGTCAATTCAGTTGCCAATAAAGTGTTACTCTCAAAATATGATATAGGAAAGATGTGTATCTTCGTACTGTGTTTACTCAAAAATAGTAAGTTATTCCCTATGCATTGGATAAGGGGTAACCCACTGATTGCTGGTGGTCCAACCACTAGGACTCTCAGTGAATCCCAGATCTGTATTCAGGCATCTGGGCTCAGCAGAGGTCAACTTACACTCTATTCATTGTCTATGGGACTGTGGGAAATAGCACTGTGCTCAGCTTTTTCCAGTAGTCCCATAGACAATGAATAGAGTAGATGTCTATCATCTAAATCTCCATTCAATCCAATAGGCCACTCAGCAGAGCCTGGTTCCAAACCTCCATTCTCGGGATCAGTGGTGCTCCCAGTGCTCGGACCCCCTAGTGATCAGTAAGTTACCACCTACCCCATGGATGGGGAATACCTTGCTAATTTTGGGTAAAACTCTTTAAAGTTTCTTTGTTTTTTGGGACTATTTACAAATTACCTATTAGATATTTTGATGATTTGTCAGTTGACCATGGAAATAAAAGTGGACCTACAGATGATCTATAAAACTGTGCTCCACAAGCAACTGCAGAATGACGCTATGTAGTGCATTCATTTGTCTCTTGTAACTCAAAAAATATAAAAAATATATAAAGTTAAACATAGTTATATGACACACATTTAGGAAAAACTGTCACATTTACTGACGTTTTAGCCTGCAAAGATAACAGTGAGAATTAGAGGATGTTATAAACATGCTGGATCCTTTAAGCAGTTATAACAGGGTGATTTACAACGGGAGTTATAAGGTCGGCTGGGTTCATATCATTAAGGCTTTTTTGAGCAGTAAATTGCTATTATAAATGTCTTTGATGAAATAGAGGCAGGTCTACAAAACTATAAAGTTGTAAAACTGCCCTCACTATATGTGTCTCTACTTGAGCTACATTCATTATGTTACTGACGGATCCTCAAGATTCTCAACAAAAAGAAAGAAATGGGTCACAATGTAGAGCACTAAAGCCTCCTAACACTACACCATCTCACCTATACTGACTACATATGTGGCCAAGTGGTGAAGAATGTTATTTATAGGGACCTGGAAAAGACTCTTGAAACTTTTGTAATTACATAAAATTCTCAGACTTTCTTTTGGCCCCAATTCATCATTGCAGTTTCTCCAGTTTTTCAGGAGTAATTTGCGCCTTTTTGGAGGCTTCAGCATTTGTGCCTCATTTTCTATTTGCTTTGTGCCGCTTTTTACATTGTTTTTCTATTATGTCTTTTTTTTTTAAATTTTCTCTGCATTTTTGCTTATCCAGATGTTTTAGACAGAGTCAGGAATTGCAACTTTTATCAAATGTCGCATTTTTTTAATGTGTTTCATTCCAGTCCTGGCTTGGAGTTACTGTTGGAGTTTTCAATTTGTACAATTTTTTCAGGCATTTGTAAACTTTTGGTGCTAAAAAGTTGCAAAAACAAGTTAATACAAAAGAAAAAAAAGATTATTTTTTATATTGCGACAAATTCATGAACCACGTACTCTATGTTGAGGAATTTAGCATAAAAAAAAGTCAGTAAGTAAATGTCACAGGACAAGAAAAAAAAAAGAAAAGTGACTTCAATAAATTGCAAATGATGAATCGGGACCATTGTGTTGTCCAAGTGGTCATTGAGATGAGATCCTTGCGAGTTAGCATAAGAGAGAAGTTTATCATAATTATCTTTAAATAAATATGTTCATATCACAGTAATTTTAATGACTAGATGACACTATTTTACTTCTGCTCCAAGGATAACATTAAACTTGACATTTGACAGATTACAACTTTGATAATTAGGGGTGGGGAAGCGCCCTCTGCTGGTAGATTTTACAAACTGTAGTAAAATTTGTTATGAGACCTTGTGTAGCACTAATTGAAAACATAACTGAAATTGAGGGGGAAAAAAAAAATCTATATCCCGGCCAAACAATGATATTACTACATATCTGAAATAGCATTCTTCATAAAGAAAACACTGCGAATGACGTAACATTGGAGAGCTCTTTGGCTTATACCATTGGGAAAGTGTCCAGACAGCACTTGAGTTATGAGAACAGCACAGAATCCCAATTGTAGTCACAGTTGTGCTAAGTTTAGCCATGCTTGTATTACCATAGCGTGTAATTTTATAATAAGACTGCAATTAGATCAGTCAACGTAATTCAATCTGGCCCGGTTTGTCTGAACCACACATTGAAGGTATTTTATTATTATTATTATAAGGTAATCAATCATTTATCATTTCTGCTTATTACTACAAAAGATCTGATACCTACAATCACACACTATATATATATATATATATATATATATACTTCCACTCT
The DNA here is from genome assembly GCA_033576555.1 of Oophaga sylvatica. NCBI lineage: Eukaryota > Metazoa > Chordata > Amphibia > Anura > Dendrobatidae > Oophaga > Oophaga sylvatica. The sequence continues at coordinate 42,800,611 of JARQOD010000008.1, forward strand.
CAGGGTGCTTGGAGGGTGCCAACAAGCCACTTTGCCTTTGCCAAGAGATTAGACACAAATTTAAGGTAGTAAATTACACCTGAAGAAAAGCCCAGTAATGACCATGGAGCTGTAATACCTGCACTGGTGAAAATGTCTCCATCGTTTCGATGGCACAAGTAAACAGTAATGAGAGATGGCTGTAATTCCTATTATTATTTTGGTGATTGCACATTATTAGATATTTCACATGGGGAAAAGTCACAGTCACAACATCAGTTTTTACAACACTGGAAGTCTACTTGTCTACTGTCTAGATGTCTACCATCTCATCCCCATCCTAAATCTCAGGCATGGCAAGTATCTGATCACTTACAGTATCCCTTATGGCAAGTTCCTAGGAATTCCCTCTAATAAATTACATGATACTTTCCTGATTTGGAAAATTGTCCAAAAGAAATGAAAATATTTATCCAAACCTGTCAACATTTGGGATATTCAAACTGAATAACAAAACAAACAAAACGAGTTACAATGGCACCAAGTTCCATAAATCCACCCTCATGATGCTATAAGTCCAGCTGCTGGCACTAGGGAAGCTGTGATCCATTTCCAGATGCTGTAACCAATCACACACCTGACACAGCAGTAAAACCTCTATAGCCAATCCACACATTACAGAGCCACCTGCACTGGAGCTGATGGGCACTGCCTCTTCTTACCTGAGTTGCACTGAAAGCCTTGGATCAAGATAACAGCCAGAGCCACAAAGTGCTTGATGAGCATGGTGAAAAGTGATGATCATACAGGGGCAACAGGGAAAAGGTCCATAAATGTCAAGATGTCAGCATGCAATAATCCCTGATGAGAGGTCCTTGGGTCTACACAGTGGTCCCTTCCAGCAGCTTCAGCAGCAGGTCCTATGCACTGGAGCTGATCACAGAGCCCATGATCCAGACTTGTTTGTGCCTTTGCCTGCAGGTGCTGTATGGAGCTGAGCACAATAGAAGATCACACAGGCTGCAGCTCCAATAACTTTTTTTTCCCCCTCTCTTGCTCTGGACAAAGTTTTCTCTTTCCTGCTGCCACCCCCTGGGATTGAGGCTGTCTGCTCACACTATGCACAGGCTGTGATAGAGCATTAGTACATGGCCAGTGAGGAGATCCTGCCTGTCCTCTGCTGTCTGGTGCTGGGATGTTTGCTACAAGCTCAGATTCTTTATACAGAACACAAGAGGAAGGAGATACGTCAGAAGCAGCCAAGGAACCTCTCATGTCACCAATGCCTTCAAGACAGCTTTTCCTGGCTCAACTGAAGCCAAAGATTGCACAGATTGTGCCGAACACTGCAGACTTAAAGGATCTGTGTGTAAAAAATCCTGTGACCCTTCCTGCCCTCTCATAATAGATGGATCATTGACAGGTAGATTACAGGTATTCAGTGGAGATGACCTAAGGGAGTTAACTACTGCACTGCTGAAATGACCCGAACCTTCTAGGAATCCTAGTGTGCAATAACCAGCTATTAAGGAAAAAAACAATGCAACAGCTGCTTCAATTATATATATAATAATATATATATATATATATATTATACAGCGTCGGACTGGAACACCTTGGGCCCACCAGAGAAAATCATTCTTGGGGCCCACTATGTAGCTACATAGAAATAAATACAAGACCACCAATTGTGCAGTAAAACACACTAATATCAGGGTATAATATAAGGTAGTACATGTCTTAATTATGTAGCAGGAGTTGGGGTAGCCTCCCTCATAGATTATAAAGCAGCCCCCCTCATAGGGGATAATGCTGCCCCCTCATAGAGGATAATGCTGCCCCCCCTCATAGGGTATAATGCTATATATATATAGATAAATAGATAGATACCATATATACTCGAGTATAAGCCGACCCCCCTAATTTTGCCACAAAAAACTGGGAAAACTTATCGACTCGAGTATAAGCCTAGGGTGGAAAATGAGATTATGCCCCATATGCTGCCCCATGTATTATGCCCCCATAGATGCTCCATAGATTGTGCCCCCATAGATGCTCCATAGATTGTGCCCTCATAGATGCTCCATAGATTATGCTCCCATAGATGCTCCATAGATTATGCCCCCATAGATGCTCCATAGATTATTCCCCCATAGATGCTCCATAGATTATGCCCCCACAAATGCTCCACAGATTATGCCCCCATAAATGCTCCACAGATTATGCCCCCATAAATGCTCCACAGATTATGCCCCCATAGATTATGCCCCCATAAATGCTCCACAGATTATGCCCCATAGATTATGCCCCCATAAATGCTCCACAGATTATGCCCCATAAATGCTCCACAGATTATGCCCCATAAATGCTCCACAGATTATGCCCCCATAGATTATGCCCCCATAAATGCTCCACAGATTATGCCCCCATAAATGCTCCACAGATTATGCCCCCATAGATTATGCCCCATAAATGCTCCACAGATTATGCCCCCATAAATGCTCCACAGATTATGCCCCATAAATGCTCCACAGATTATGCCCCATAAATGCTCCACAGATTATGCCCCCATAAATGCTCCACAGATTATGCCCATAAATGCTCCACAGATTATGCCCCCATAGATTATGCCCCCATAAATGCTCCACAGATTATGCCCCCATAAATGCTCCACAGATTATGCCCCCATAGATTATGCCCCCAAAAATGCTCCACAGATTATGCCCCCATAGATTATGCCCCCATAAATGCTCCACAGATTATGCCCCATAAATGCTCCACAGATTATGCCCCCATAGATTATGCCCCCATAAATGCTCCACAGATTATGCCCCCATAGATTATGCCCCCATAAATGCTCCACAGATTATGCCCCCATAAATGCTCCATAGATTATGCCCCCATAGATTATGCCCCCATAGATGCTGCAAAAAAAAAAAAAAAGACATACTCACCTCTCGTCGCTGGGGGCCAGGTGCTGGTGTCCTGAGCAGGCGGGGACACCGGCGCGCTATGGGGGACAGGTGCCGGTGTCACCGTTGGCTCAGGGCCCCAGCACCTGCGATATTTACCTGTCACCGGGTCCACTGCTGAGCGCCGCTGTCTTCGGTCCTCCGGCAGTGAATGCTCAGGCAGAGGGAGCGGCGCTCACTAATGACGTCATCGCGCCCTCTGCCTGAACATCGCAGCAAGAGAGGACGCGATGACAGCGGCGCTCAGCGGTTGGAGCGGGTGATAGGTAAGTAATGATATTCACTGCTTCCCACACCCATGTGGGCGTGGGAATCAGTGAATATTCATTTCTCTTTAGCAGCGGGGACAGGGGCTCCTGCCTCCTGTCACCTGCTGCTGCTCCGCTGGCACGGGGCCCCCATGACAGCTGCGTGTTGTGCCGCTATTAGCGACACGCCACCGGCTGGGGGCCCCTGGAGCAGCGGGGGCCCTAGGCAACTGGCCCCTGTATGCCAGCAGGTGCCAGGGCCCCCCAGATGCCAGGGCCCACCGGAGAATCCTCCGGTTCTCCGGTGGGCCAGTCCGACACTGTATATATATATATATATATATATATATATATATATATATGAGCCTGAGGAACTTCTGGTGGGTCCCACATCTGACATTACATTGTGTCCTACCAATAGCAGACAGCATATCATATATTTCGGGTAAATACTCATACTTGCTTCTTATGGTCAAAGTTCAGTAATATCAGCAAAACATACAATCAAATTAAAGGGGCTTTCCAGGACTGTGAAAATGATACAATTCCTTTTCACCTCTACCCCCTGTAAATCTGCTGTTTAAAGGACTGTACATAAAGTGCCTCTCCTCCATTATTGCTCACCAGTAGAGTTGAGCGATACTTTCCGATACCCCTAAGTATCGGAATCGGAATGGTATCGCCGATACCATTAAAATATCGCCGATACCCGATACCGATACCGGAAGTCCCATGTAAGTCTATGGGAACAAAATATCGGAACTAAAAAAACCCCATTCTTTCCTTGTAAACACTAAATATACACACATAGAATACATATATATATATATACATGTCATTGTGACATATATATATACATATATGTATAGTTTATACACTTCTACATAGTAAAATATCCTCTGATTCAATTGCCGGGTAAAGCCGGCTTCAGTGAAAAGACAGAAGCACCCGACATGAAATGACACTTGGTGTACATAGGGTTAACCATGTCTTTTCATGTCGTTTGCTATCTGATTTGCACAAACAATTAAATCAGTCTATGTTTGCAAAATTTCACACCTGTAGGGGTTAATTAAAGGTGTAAATTCGTTGTAAAAAAACCGGACTTTTTTGCTACGAATTTACACCTTTAATTAACCCCTACAGGTGTGAAATTTTGCACACATAGACTGATTTAATTGTTTGTGCAAATCAGATAGCAAAGGACATGGTTAACCCTATGTACACCAAATGTCATTTCATGTCGGGTTCTGCATTTTCACAAAAGCCGGCAATTGAATTAGCGGCTATTATACTATGTAGAAGTGTATGAACTATAAATATATATATATATATATATATATATATGTGTCACAAACTCAATGACATGTATATATATATATGAGGTGTAAAATTGCTGAAAAAAAATGCGTGGGCTCCCGCCCTATTTTCGCAACCAGACAGACAAAGCCAGTGAGTGGGGGCAGATAATAATAGCCCAGAGAGGGACCATTATTTTTGGCCCCCCCCCGGCTACTAACATCTGCCCCCAGACACCCCAGAAAGGGCAAATCTCTAATTAGATTTGCCCTTTCTGGCACTTTGCCCTTCTATTCCCATTGCCCTGTAGCGGTGGCGAATGGGTTAATAAGGGGTTAAAATGACCTTGCAATTGAAAGGTCACTTTAAGCCAGGTTAATAATTGAGAGCTGTCAATTACACAACTATCAATTATTAATCCTATTGTATGAAAGAAAAATCAAACACACACACTTTAATAAAAAAGAAGTTTAATGAAATAATCACACAGTTTTTGACCATATTTTATTTACCTGCTAAAACCATTTCCTGTAATAAAAATAAAATAATAAAGCAAAATTATTCTTACCAATCCGATGCACAGTCAGGTCCCACGGTGTAATCCTTCAGAAAGGGTTAATGTTTACTGCAGGGACCGCAGCTAATGCTGCAGCCTCACAGTAAACCCCCAAATGAATGAGTTCCTCTCCTGGCTGACAGGAGAGGAAGTGGAAAGCTTAATTGATTGCTTTCCACTTTCACTTCAGGTCAGCCAGGGACACCATCAGTGACGTCAGAGGGAACTGATTAACAAAAATAGGGGTTCCCTTCGAAAAAAAAATGGCGTGGGGTCCCCCCTATTTTTGTTAACCAGCCAGATGAAGCAGACCGCTGAGGCCTGAATTTTCAGGCTGTTAAGGAGCCAAGATCCATGGACCTTGCCAGCCTGATAATACCAGGCCACAGCAGTCTGCATATCTTGGCTGATTAACAAAAATAGGGGATCCCCTCGAAAAAAATTGGCGTGGGGTCCCCCCTATTTTTGTTAACCAGCCAGATGAAGCAGACCGCTGAGGCCTGGATTTTCAGGCTGTTAAGGAGCCAAGATCCATGGACCTTGCCAGCCTGATAATACCAGGCCACAGCAGTCTGCATATCTTGGCTGATTAACAAAAATAGGGGATCCCCTCGAAAAAAATTGGCGTGGGGTCCCCCCTATTTTTGTTAACCAGCCAGATGAAGCAGACCACTGAGGCCTGGTTTTTCAGGCTGGTAAGGATCCAATATCCATGGACCTTGCAAGCCTGATAATACCAGGCCACAGCAGTCTGCTTAGCTTGGCTGGTTAACAAAAATAGGGAATCCCCTCGAAAAAAAAACGGCGTGGGGATCCCCCCTATTTTTGTTAACCAGCCAAGTAAAATGCAGACTGCTGCGGCCTGGTATTAAAAGACTGTCAAGGCCCATGGATTTTGGCCCTCAACAGCCTGATAATACCAGGCTACAGCAGCCCCACATTTGGCGCATCAAAAGATGTGCCAATTGTGGCACTTTACCCGGCTCTTCCCACTTGCCCTGTAGCGGTGGCAAGCGGGGTAATAAGGGGTTATTGTCACCGTTGATTGCACGGTGACAATAAGCCCGGTTAATAATGGAGAGGCGTCAATAAGACACCGATCCATTATTAATCCCAAAGTTATTAAATGTTTAAAAAAAAGACACAGCAAGAAAAAAGTCTTTTAATGAAATAAACACAGTTTTCATTTTTTTTATTACTCTCTCATTCCTGCGACGCCATCGATCTCCTGTAAAAAAATAAAAAAAACAAACCAACAGTATACCACCTGTCCGACGCAGTCCATAGTAACGATTGTCCCACGACGATCCAGCTCTGCTACATCGGAATGACAGGCAGAGCCTGACATCCCGGCGCAGCACAGCTGCTTACCAGCTTCCCCGGCGGTGACGTCATCGGACTGCTTTACGGCCGCGATTACCCAGCAGTCACTGCAGTTATCGCGAGATACTGCATGTGACCGCCGGGGAGAAGAGGATGGCGGCCATTAAGCAGCCCGGGATGTGACCGCCGGAGATCTTCTGCCGGGTAAGTGCCGCTGACTCCTGACAGACCCGACCGACGGACACTGACAGTGACAGTGACAATTCCGATTCCGGTATCCGATATGACGAAAATATCGGAACTCGGGATCGGAATTCCGATACAGCCAATATCGGCCGATACCCGATATTTGCAGTATCGTATCGCTCAACACTACTCACCAGGTACAGGTCTGTATCTTCAGCAGCTTCTATGCTGTAATGAATTGTACAACCAGGCATGGATTGTAACTAAAATCACAGCCACGGCTGATCGGTGGGGTGCCTATAGTTGGAACGCTATCAATGTAATCGTATGTCATTGAATTTTTAAACCTTTTAAAGGGAGACATTCAATTGTTCTCTCCAGCGAGATGATGGTGTCTCAGAATAATTTCTTCTGGTGGTCCAAGGTACTTCAGTCTGACAATTGACATGAAATATATAAAACCTTTTTTGATATTGTAACAACGCCACCTTTGATAAATATGGATTTATTAATGAGTAAACTTACACAATTCTACAATAAACTGCTCGCTGAACCCAACGTAGACCTAAGTTCTTAAACCATCTCAGATGTCTGTCCAGCTTCTGTGTGAAGACTTCCATTGAAGGAGAACTCACCACCTCTCGTGGCAGCCTGTTCCTTTCATTGATCACCCTCACTGTCAAAAGTTTTTTCTAATATCTAATCTGTATCTTCTCCCTTTCAGTTTCATTTCATTGCTTCTCATGTTTCCATGTGCAAATGAGAATAAGGATGATCACTCTATACTGTGACATCCCTTCAGATATTTGTAGACAGCTATTAAGTCTCTTCTTAGTTTTCCTTTTTGCAAGCTAAACATTCCCACATCCTTTAACCGTTCCTCGTAGGACACACTTTGCAGTCCACTCACCATCCTGGTGGCTCTTCTCTGAACTTGTTCCAGTTTTTCAATGTCTTTTTTTAAAATGTGGTGCCCAGAACTGGACACAGAATTCCAGATGAGGCCTGAAAAAGGAGGAGTAGAGGGGGATAATTACTTCACGTGATCTAGACTCTGCTTCTGGTAATACATCCTAGAACCGTGTTTGCCTTTTTTGCTGCTGCATCACACTGTTGACTCATGCAGTTTTTGATCTATTAGTATACCCAGGTTTTTTTCACATGTGCTGTTGCTTAGTTCTATTCCCCCCATTCTGTAGATGTAATTTTTGTTTTCTTGCCCAGATGTTGAATCTTGAATTTCTCTCCGTTAAATACCATAATATTGGTAAGAATTAGGTCCAAAATTGCAGAGCCTCTTGTTCTGTCTTCTACGTTTTGAAAGATAAAGTTGTCAGCAAGCGAAGATAAGAATTTTCTGGACCCATTACTTTTGTCTGAAACAGATTCACAAATATCTGAATAGCTAAAATCTCACATGATCATTATGTCATACTTTTTGAGAACAGAGACACCTGATGTAAAAAGAGTTCATCCATATCTTCAGTCTGTCCAGGTGGCATATAGTGAACACCTACAATAGTGTCCTTTCTGTTCTTCTCTCCTTGTATTCTTACCCAAACAGCCAAACAGTTTCTGCAAAGCTACCAGTCTCTGAAGCTTCGATCTCTGTGGAGATATACGATTTCCTAACATACAATGCAACACCTCCTCCCCTCTTGTTAATCTTGTTTCTAATAAATAAGTTATAGCTTTCAAGGTTTGTATTCCAATCATGTGTATCATCGCACCAAGTTTCAGTGATGCTGATGACATCATATCTCTCTTCCTGTGTTAGCAGCTCCAATTCTTCTTGTTTGTTTCCTATGCGCCGTACATTTGTATAGACACGTTTTACTTTATAGTAGGTTTCTCTTGCTCCTCTAATTTTATTCAGAATTTGTTGTTTTTGTTCTGAATCTTTATTTCCGCCTCTAATAGCAGGATTCTCAAAAGAATTAATTAGCTGCTCACTTTTTCCTGGCCTTATATTTCCCATCCCAAATTGCTCTAGTTTAAAGCTCTCCTGATGAGTGTAGCAAGGCGTCTATCAAATATGTGTTTTCCGGTTTTGTAAGATGCAACCCATCTCTAGCAAGAAGACCATCAGACAGGTAATTCACTCCATGGTCAAGTAACCAAAAACGTTGCTTACTGCACCATCAACGTAGCCAGTTGTTCACCTGTAGAATCCTTTTCAATCTCCTTGTTGCATGTCCATCCACTGGGAGGATGAGAAGACGACCTGCTCTCCCAGTTTGACTTTCTGGCCTAGGTCTTCAAAATCTCTGCATATAGTTTCCAGGTCCTTTTTTGCCGTATTATTTGTTCCTACGCATGTTAGTAGACGAGGGTAGTCATCTGTAGCACTGAAGAGTCTTGATACTCTATCAGAAACATCTTTGTTTTGGGCACCTGGAAGGCAGCATACTTCCCGTGAGGTAATGTCCGGTCGGCAGATAAAAGCTTCTGTTCCTCTCAGTAGGGAATCCCCCACAACCACCACTCTCTTTTTCTTCTTCACCACAGAGCTTCTTTTTCTCCCTTCAAAAGGCTTCTGATTTCTTACTCGGGTGTTTTTGTGGGCACAGCACTTTTTTGGTCTACATCTTCATACTTGTCCTGCTTGAGAGCCTGGTAGCGTGTCTTCAGTGGTATGAGTGCTGACTGCCTCCTCCTGCTTCTTTGGGTCACATGCTTCCATTTCTCTTCTTCTGCAGGTGCATTGAAAGGTGCTTCTCATGTTCCTCCTTAATCATTTTTGCAGTGTTGCAGAGATATTTGATGCATTGTAAAATCCATTTATGAAAGAGAATTACAGAAATCACTAAATAGTGTAAAAGTAAAGTAGCTAAGACCATATGTTACGTTATGTTGGGATTTTTTACCTTTGGGTTCATCCTGCTTTTAGACTAAACTAGTCATTGCAGTGCCCATCCAGGAGACCGCTAGAAGTCTCCAATGGGGTACAGAAATGTTTGTATTATGAAGTCATCTTGTTGGCACTGATGTGGACTTTTTCTTTCTACATTAGGTCTGTAATAGCTAATGTATACTTCTATACATTTATTACGATCCATTCAAAGGTAATTCAGCTCCTGGATTTTACTGTAAACATTTTCACATATTTTATCTATTCTGTAAAAACACTAAAGGGAACCTGTCACCAGGTTTGGCCGATAAGAGTTACGGCCACCGCTTTTCAGGGCTTATATACAGCATTCTATAATGTTCTAGATAAGCCTCAACCCAACCTGTAAGAGAAGAAAAATAACTTTTATTATGCTCACCTGCAGGGCGGTCCGGTCTGATAGGTGTTGCTGGTCTTGGTCCGGTGCCTCCCATTACTTGCACCCTCCTTGGTTCGTGTGAATAACGCAACCCTCCCTGCATCATCCACATGGTCTGTTCGGCATCGCGCTCCTGAGCAGGCGTACTTATCTGCCCTGTTGAGGGCAGAGCAAAATCCAGTAGTGTGAAGGCGTTGGGCCTCTCTGACCTTTCCCAGCGCCTACCACTGCAGTACTTTGCTCTGCCCTCAACGGAGCAGATAAGTATGCCTGCTCAGGAGCGCGACGCCAAGCAGACTGTGGATGATGCAGAGACACATCATCCACACGAACCAAGAAAGAGAGTGGCATCGCAAGAAGATGGGAGGCGCTGGACCAAGAAGAGCTACGCCCCTTGGACTGGACCGCCCCTCAGATGAGTATAATAAAAGTTATTTTTCAGTTCTTCTAGGTCTGGTTGGGGGCCGATGTACAGCATTATAAAATGCTGTATATCAGCCCTTAAAGGTGGTGGCCGCATCTCATATCGGCCAAACCTGGTGACAGGTTCTCTTTAAACCTATAAAAAGTCAAATGGTTCCTTCCCAGCAAATCTTAAATAATTGTGCTCATTGCACATAAAGGTCGGGTAAGTATATCCCATGGAGAAAACACAGAAAATCAAGTTTATTAATGTCATTTTTATTCCTTGAATTTTAAATTGATGGTTACTGAGTATAATACTGATTTTTTAAATTTTATGAATATAATGCCATTCGCTATCATCATTATGTCTTTTTGTTTGCGCTTCACTTAAATTATTAGTTATAATTTCTTACCTTTTCAGGTATTTAAATATGTTGGCAGATTTTTCTTTTTTATTTCGTCTATTTTCACAATCTTTTGAATATTTTAAAGAATCCCTTCACCTCCTCATTTGTGTCATAATATTCTCTTTTTTTTCCTAATAAAACTTAATGCACATTGTAAGGAAAACACGAGAGTGAGTCGGGGGCTACGGATATCCCCCTGCCGTCGTCACCAATCTGTGACGGAGTTTACACAGTCACAGCTCTCTGGTGCCCCCCTTACCCTCAGGTCAGTCAGGGAACTGTACCTAGGATAGGTAGTCGCAGGAAAGGCTGCCCTGTCACATACTGGTTATTGGGGCACTCTGCAGTAAGGGCAGTATATATATCACCAGTCCCAGGTTGGGAATATATATATATATATATGAACCTCCGATCCATCACTGCCAGGATACCCCAGTAACACCAGAATGGTATGCTGCCACCAGTTCATCGTTAGATATAAGCCAGGTCCATTAGCAAGCTTATATCGGGTCAGTAACCAACCACAGGTAGCGTATAAGTACTAGCCGGACTAACAGACGTGGAATATCGGATTTCAAGATAAAAGAGCAGCCCAAAATTAATTGATATTTTAATTGCCGAAAGGCGCACTAGACAATACAAATATATATAGAGTAATATACAGATATTACAGCCAGAAGTACAGATAAACATAGGGTACAGGTTGGAGATTCCAGTTAGCTGTATGTGTCACGTTACCATTCCTTATAACTTGTGGATGAAGGGAAGCTCTCGTATCCACAGGCACCTTCTTAGTTTCTGGTCAGTCTCCACACGTGACGTGGCACGGCTTCCAAAGCAGAACAATGGCAAAGGCTAAAGGTGTGTAGCTAGCTTTTAACCCCTAGTAAGCCCCCTCCCATATTTGCCACCGCCCCTCTGGGATAGGCTGCATTCTCCTCCCTTGACCTTCTAGCTGAAATAATTCCCAATATCTAGGATGGGTCATAATTTCCATGGGGGGGGTCCAAACGGGACGACTGAAATCTCAACAGGTTCGTTGGGGCTGGACCAATACAGAGAGCCCAAACTTGGGTTGGCTAAGAGGTTCTGGATAGCCAGTCTCGATACCTCAGTATCCCGGACAGCTAGAGAAATATGAGACACTGAGGTGTGTGCGGAGGGCTCCCAGGGTTCTGGTGCTTTATTGGACTTAATCCTGAGAATTCACGGTACTCTCATAATTCATCTCGAGATGTCAGTGACGCTCAGTCTAGAGCTTTCCCTTGATAGCTAACTGATGTTATCCGCATTGCACAAAAGACAGCAGGTGGTCCCAGCTCTGCTCCTCCTCACCTTCATTAACATGTGGCCTCTAATTCTCTGGCCAAATGGTGAAGTTACGTTCTCTTTGGGGATTTGTGTACTTATCCCAAGGGTGGGGCCACTTCAGAAGTGGAGGAAGATCTCTGGACAATATATTGGGCCTGAATTAATAAATCCAAAATGGAGTCTCCCTCGTCACTCACACACACATGATTGTTATTCCCTACCAGATCAGTGATATTTCTATGATATTGGTTACAAGACACATTTACTTGTAGTTGTGCTCAATTCTATAGCTCGTACCAGTTCAGTTCCAGTCAAATGAATAAGACTGATCTATAGTACTAGGCACAATGACATCCCAATCTGCAGCAACGTGCCTTCTAGCATTGATGAGACCTGAAGCTCAGAGCCTCCTTTATTTATTTGATCAGTAGAGGTGCAGAAATCCAGACTAAAGGGTATGCCACACTAAACAATATCGCTAACGGGATCGCTAAAAAACGTCACTATTTAGCGATCCCGTTAGCGATATTGTTCAGTGCGGCAGCTTCCAGCGACGAGCTTCCTGCTGTGATCTCGCTCGTCGCTGGAATCGTTCCGGACCCTATTTTATCGCTGGCGCTCCCGCTGGGTAAGTATCTAATCGCTGTGTGGCACCTTTTCTTAGCGATTTAGCGGTACTTTTGTACCGCTAAAGTCGTTAAGAAGATCGCTAACGGCGATAGCGTCGTTAACTATATCGCTAAATGTGACTGCATTTAGCGATATAGAAACAATCCCGCTAGCGATCTCATTAGTATGCAACGCTAACGAGATCGCTAGCGGGATAGCTTAGTGTGGCAGTACCTTAAGAGGGTCCTATATTCAACTCCATAAAATAGTGCTGATTTGCCCACCTGGCGAGTCCAGTTTCATAATCCTTTAGCAAAGACACTCAGTCCAGGAGATCTGCACACCTCCATACACACAGCCACAGATATAAAGATATGGGACATGGGATAGATAGATTGATCGATAGATAGATAGATAGAAGAAAACTGTGCCACACATGGATTTGTATTGGCCGTCACCGTCAGCCTTATAACATGTGTAATGATGCCAGGGGTGAACCTAGCCTCTCTGCTGCCTGAGGCAAACTGCAAAACGGCGCCCCCATTGTAAAATCAGTACAAAGCTCCGCCCCTTTCTGAACGCGCGGTGAATCCGGATGTGCTCATTGAACACATCCGGAATCACCGCAGCGCTACACAGGCCTGTGTATTTCCCTTGTCGGGAGATCATGTTTTCAAGTCCCATATAGTAACTTAAGTAGTTGCTTTAATAACTAGTCACCGACCTGACTTCTCCTAACTCTGGACATGAGGGGAGGGAGTCACAAGGATAACAAGGAAGCAGCACCGTGCGCAGCAGCCAGCAGCAGGAGCATGGGCGTACCCAGGATCAAAACTAGGGGGGGCAAGCCAATGTCACATCTTATACAGGTTACATCATATACACTGTACATTATCCTGCATATTAGGTATGGAGCATTAGAACTGTTGTATATTGTATAATACAGCAGTGTATGCGACACTACGCGGTATATACCATATATTATACATGGCACACTCACCTCTATACAAAGAACAAGAGGCATTATAACCTGTATATGAAAAGTATAATACAGCAGTGTATATACACTATATACCGCACACGATGTGTATGACCCTGTATACACCATATACTACACTCTATATACCGCACACGATGTGTATGACCCTGTATACACCATATACTACACTCTATATACCGCACACGATGTGTATGACCCTGTATACACCATATTCTACACTCTATATACTGCACACAATGTGTATGACCCTGTATACACCATATACTACACTCTATATACCGCACACGATGTGTATGACCCTGTATACACCATATACTACACTCTATATACCGCACACGATGTGTATGACCCTGTATACACCATATACTACACTCTATATACCGCACACGATGTGTATGACCCTGTATACACCATATACTACACTCTTATTTTGAAGTAAAAAAAAAAGAAACAGGATCAAATACAATACTTAAAATAAAGAACAAGTAAAGTTAAAAATCAACAAACTTACTGGTATTTCAATGGGAACTATGCTTTTGGCTTTTGGTTAATGAGATGGTCAATGTTCGGTTCCATATTTGTCACAAGTGAAGCAATTTTTCTCTTTCTTGATATCATTATTTCCTAGGGATTCCAAATTGCTATTAGTAAAATACCAATATATATATACAGCGCTACAAAGACAATATACGCAATAAAACTGCCCACACAGAGACATACAGCCTGCACTGCCCATCACTGCAGCCTTGCCAATCCATATCATTTCATCCTCGTCAGTGCACATATTGGCGCAACTCCGCTTTTAGCTCAGACTCAGACTGGTGTGGTGCGAGAGTCCCTAATAGGCAGGTAAATGTCCCCAATAGGCAGCATATGTCCTCAATAGACAGCATATGTCCTCAATAGACAGCATAGGTCCCCAATAGGCAGCATAGGTCCCCAATAGGCAGCATAGGTCCCCAATAGGCAGCATAGGTCCCCAATAGGCAGCATAGGTCCCCAATACGCAGCATAGGTCCTCAATAGGCAGCATAGGTCCCCAATACGCAGCATAGGTCCCCAATACGCAGCATAGGTCCTCAATAGGCAGCATAGGTCCCCAATACGCAGCATAGGTCCCCAATACGCAGCATAGGTCCCCAATACGCAGCATAATCCCCCAATAGGCAGCATAATCCCCCATAGCCAGCATAATCCCCCATAGCCAGCATAATCCCCCATAGCCAGCATAATCCCCCAATAGCCAGCATAATCCCTCCATAGCCAGCATAATCCCCCCATAGCCAGCATAATCCCCCAATAGCCAGCATAATCCCCCATAGCCAGCATAATCCCCCAATAGCCAGAATAATCCCCATAAGCAGCAGAATCCCCCAATAGCCAGCATAATCCCCCCATAGCCAGCATAATCCCCCAATAGCCAGCATAATCCCTCAATAGCCAGCATAATCCCCCATAGCCAGCATAATCCCCCAATAGCCAGCATAATCCCTCATAGCCAGCATAATCCCCCATAGCCAGCATAATCCCCCATAAGCAGCAGAATCCCCCAATAGCCAGCATAATCCCCCAAAAGCCAGCATAATCCCCCAATAGCCAGCATAATCCCAATAGCCAGCATAATCCCCATAGCCAGCATAATCCCCCAATAGCCAGATAACCCTCAATAGCCACATAATCCCCATAGCCAGCATAATCCCCCTACCGAATCCCAATAGCCAGCATAATCCCCCAATAGCCAGCATAATCCCCATACCAGCATAATCCCCCATAGCCAGCATAATCCCCAAGCACATATCCAAAGCCAGCATAATCCCCCAATAGCCAGCATAATCCCCCATACCAGCATAATCCCCATAGCCAGCATAATCCCCCAATAGCCAGCATAATCCCCATAGCCAGCATATAAAAACCCCCCATAGCCAGCATAATCCCCCAATAGCCAGCATAATCCCCAAACCATAACATACCAGCTATCCCCCAAACAGAAATCCCCTAAAGCAATCTAGCCAGCATAGTCCACCATAAGCAGCAGAATCCCCATAGGACGGGCCCGGCGTTAAAAAAAAACAAAAACCAGTACTCACCTATCTCCCCCGCAGCTCTGAAGAAGCGCGCTCGACTCCGTCTTCTCCTGGCACAGGCGGCGTGACGTCATCACGGCGCGCAGGCGGCGTGGTGACGATCACGTCGCCTGTGCTGCATATGTGCCCGCGATTAAAGGGCCTGTGCTGCATTCCGCCTGCGATTAAAGGGCCCGCCGGCACTGAACTGTCAGTTCAGTGTCGGCGGGGCCGACGGGCCGGATCAAGAACAGTGTGCGCCCCTGCTTTGCCGCCCGCTAGCTGCCGCCGCCTGAGACAGAGGCTCAAGTCGCCTCATTATAGCGGCGCCAGTGAATGATGTGCTTGCACAAGCGCAGTAGCTAATGAGGAGCGCTGGTAGTAGCGTCCATGGTGTCCTCCATGTGCTGGATCATATCCTTATGTGGGTGAGCATATTTATGTACACAGCTGCACTGATTTTTTTCAATGATTATGTATGAACAGTAATGTAATGTGATATGAAGCAATTTATGGCACTTGAACACTTTATCTGGATTGTGAATTACATGATTACAATTTTACATTGTTATGTGATATTTGGAACTATGATATTTTGCACATTTGTATACTTTTGTTATAATTATCCATGAATTGGATTGTTAAGTATTTTGTATTTAAACTCACCTGTGAGTGAGACACATTGCTTGATGAAGTCTCATTGTGAGACGAAACGTCGCCATGCTATGTGGATCTAAATAAACTTCACTATTTTCACCACTGCAGTTGGGAGTGCTGCCTTCATATCTTTTGGCTGGTCTGGATTTGGCAAGTATGGGATATTGTTGAGGAGGCCTGAGCACCCGCCTGATGGTATTGTGCTGTTCCATTTTTTATTATAGATAGATAGATAGTATAACAATGCTACGCACTGAGATCTGAGGTATCACAGGACCTTAAAGGGGTATTCCCATTTCCAGAATTCGATCCCAATATGTAGTATGTGTAATAATAATTATATTAGCAAATACAGTATATACTCGTGTATAAGCCAACCCGAGTAAAAGGCAAGCCCCCTAATTTTGCCACAAAAAACTGGGAAAACTTATTGACTCGTGTATAAGCCTAGGGTGGAAAATGAGGCAGCTACTGGTAAATTTCAAAAATAAAAATAGATACCAATAAAAGTAAAATTAATTGAGACATCAGAAGGTTAAATGGTTTTGAATATCGATATTGAATCAGGAGCCCCATATAATGCTCCATACAGTTCATGATGGCCCCATAAGATGCTCCATATGAAATACGCCCCATATGATGCTGCACAAATGTTAATAATGGCCCCACAAGATGCTCCATATTCTATGCCCCATATGCTGCTCCATAAAGGTTATGGCCCCATAAAATACTCCATAGATTATGCCCCATACGATGCTCCATAGATTATGCCCCATGAGATCCTCCATAGATTATGCCCCATAAGGTGCTCCATAGATTATGCCCCAAAACATGCTCCATAGATTATGCCCCATATGCTGCCCATAAGATGCTCCATAGACTAGGCCCCATATATTGCTGCTGCTGCAAATAAAAACAAATGACATACTCACCTCTCGTCGCTGGGGGCCAGGTGCCAATGTCCTGAGCAGGCGGGGACACCGGCGCGCTATGGGGGACAGGTGCCTGTTGTGAATAGGCTGGAAATGAGTTCTGAGCAGAAGCTCCCTCTGGTGGTTACAAACGTACTGGACTGTCCAGTGAAGATTGTGAGGATTGGGAATCAGGTGTTACTGACTGGTCTTATATAAGGGAGTCGCCTTCCCATCAGGGTTGCCGGTGATCAATTGTTCTGGTTTCAATCCTTGATTCCTGTTTCCTTGGTAGCCTGCTGTGTCGTTTCTGAATCTCCTGCTAACAGATAAGACGTTTTCTTCTTTTTGTTTTTGTGCTTGATTTTTGCATTTTGTCCTGCACTTCTGTGGGGGCTTCAGGGTCCCCTCTGGGGCTTTTGCCCTCTCAGTTCAGTTCAGCCACTGATGTTTGTACATTTGCTTTTTCCAGTTTTTTCAGTGGCTGCTGTTTTGTTTTGGTTACACCAGAGAACTAATTTAGGTGGTAGAGGTCGTGTGATCTCAGGTGTTTTTGAAATTAGTAGAGTTGGTGCTTTTCAGGGTTTTTTGGGATTGCAGTAAGTGCCCTTCCTATCCTTTTCTATTTAGTAAGTTTGGGCCCCAACGTTTGCTCATACTATTTTCTGTCTGTGTCAGTATTTCTTCTTGTCTAACCGCCATTACATGTTTGGGGGCTTTCTATGTTCTTTGGGGATCTGCTCCGGGGCAGATAGCTTTCCTCTTTCTATCTTTAGGTGTAGTTAGTTTCTCAGGCTGTGACGAGGCGTCTAGGACCAACGTAGGAACGCTCCACGGCTGCCTCTAGTTGTGGTGGTTAGTCAGGGTACTGCAATCTCATAGTTTCCAACTGCTCTGGTGTATTTCCTTTTTTGCCTGCTCTCCTCAGCTACCAAATCATAACAGTATCACCGGCCTAAACTGAAAATTATATGGTACTCACAGAAGGGAAAAATATTGTGGAAAGAAAAAAGTTGTCAGAGTTGTCAGAGATTTTTTTTTTTTTTTCTGTTTGTTGCATTTTTTTTCCCTCTGTATCTCTGGGTGCTGAGGAGGATTTTTTTTTCTCTCTCAATGGAGTTTGCACAGTTGTCTGGCCGTGTGGATCAGCTTGCCACTGAAGTTCGGAGTATTGCTACCTATCTTGCTGGGTTGCCTGTTGTGGAACCTAGGATTCCCATGCCAGATTTGTTTTTAGGGGATCGAGCTAAGTTTCTGAATTTCAAAAATAACTGTAAATTGTTTTTTGCCTTAAAATCTAAGTCCTCAGGGAACGCAGCGCAGCAGGTTCAAATTGTCATCTCTCTCCTGTGCGGCAACCCTCAGGATTGGGCTTTTTCCCTGACACCTGGGGATCCTGTTTTGAGTGATGTTGATGCGTTTTTTCAGGCATTTGGGGTTATTGTACGATGAGCCTAATGTCACTGATCAAGCTGAAAAAACTTTGTTGGCATTAAGTCAGGGGCTTGAGGACGCTGAGTTATACTGTCAGAGATTCCGTAGGTGGGCAGTCCTGACCAAATGGAATGACGACGCTTTGGCAGCTCTTTTTCGGAAGGGACTGTCAGATAATGTAAAGGATGTTATGGTGGGATTCCCTGTTCCCTCTGGTCTCAATGATTCTATGTCATTAGCGATTCAAATTCACAGACGTTTGCGTGAGCGGAAAGGTATGCGTGGAATAATGTTGCCTTGTGAACCTGCTTCTGAATCCATGCAGTGTGATAGAGTGGTTTCTGGGGCACAGCGTCATGAATTTCGAAAGCGCAATGGGTTATGTTTCTACTGTGGTGATGCCTCTCATGCTATTTCAGTCTGCCCTAAGCGGGGAAGACGTTTTGCATGCTCAGTTGTCTTGGGTAGTGTTCAGACTAAGTTTTTATTAACTGTTACCCTGATATGCTCTCTGTCCTCATTTTCTGCTCAGGCTTTTGTTGATTCTGGAGCAGCTATTAACCTGATGGATTTTGATTTTGCTAAACGTTGTGGGTTTCCCTTGATACCCCTACGGAAGTCTATTCCCCTACTGGGGATCGATTCTACCCCTTTGGCTGAGAATAAACCTCAGTTCTCTACTCAGGTGATAATGAGGGTAGAACCTGATCATCAGGAGAGTTGCAAATTTTTGGTTCTGTATAATCTGCATGACTTATCGTACTGGGTTTCCCTTGGTTACAGTCTCATAATCCTGTTTTGGATTGGAAATCTGTGTCTGTTACCAATTGGGGCTGCCAATGTGTTAATACCATCACTCCTGTTTTTTCTGCCTCCCCCCAGGCTCAGGATGTTCCTGACTTTTTGATTGATTTTTCTGATGTGTTTAGCGAAAGTAAATCTGCATCTTTACCTCCCCATAGGAGCTATGACTGCGCTATTGAATTAGTGCCTGGTAGTAAATTCCCTAAAGGTCGCCTTTTTAACTTGTCTGTACCTGAACATGACGCTATGCGGTCTTATATCAAGGAGTCATTGGAGAAGGGTCATATCAGACCATCCTCTTCACCCTTAGGTGCCGGTTTTTTCTTTGTGGCGAAAAAGGATGGTTCATTAAGGCCGTGTATTGATTATCGTCTCTTGAACAATATTACTGTGAAATATCAATATCCTTTACCCTTGATCTCTGATCTGTTTTCCAGGGTGAAAAACGCTACTTGGTTTACCAAGCTTGACTTCAGGGGGGCATATAACCTTATTCGCATTAAGCACGGGGATGAATGGAAGACGGCATTTAATACCCCTGAAGGGCATTTTGAGTACCTTGTGATGCCCTTTGGGCTCACTAATGCTCCTTCTGTCTTCCAGTCCTTCATGAATGACATTTTCAGGGATTTTGTGGATAAATTTCTGATTGTTTATTTGGATGATATCTTGATTTTTTCCAATGACTGGGACTCTCATGTAAAACATGTTCGGACTGTGTTCCAGATTTTGAGAGAGAATGCTCTGTATGTGAAGGGATCAAAGTGTCTTTTTGGCGTTCAGAGGATCTCATTTCTGGGATTCATTTTGTCCCCATCTGTTATTGAAATGGACCCGGTCAAAGTTCAGGCCATCTGTGATTGGGTCCAACCTACTTCATTAAAGGCTCTTCAAAGATTCTTGGGTTTTGCCAATTTTTATCGTAAATTTATTGGTAATTTCTCTGTTATTGTTAAACCATTAACTGATTTGACCAAGAAGGGTTCTGATGTGGTGAATTGGCCTCCTGAGGCAGTCTCTGCATTTCAGGAACTTAAGCAGAGATTCACTTCTGCTCCTGTTCTACGGCAGCCTGATGTTTCTCTACCATTTCAGGTGGAGGTTGATGCCTCTGAAATTGGGGCAGGTGCCGTTTTGTCCCAAAGAGATCCAGAGACCTCTAAAAGTAACCCTTGTGCCTTTTTCTCTCGAAAATTTTCTCCCACTGAACGTAATTATAACATGGGTAATCGGGAGTTATTAGCCATGAAGTGGGCTTTTGAAGAGTGGAGACATTGGCTGGAGGGAGCCAAACATCAGGTGGTGGTCCTTACTGACCATAAGAATCTAGTTTATCTGGAATCTGCCAAGCGACTTAATCCTAGACAGGCCAGGTGGGCCTTGTTTTTCACACGTTTTAATTTTGTGGTTTCATTTCTTCCTGGCACTAAAAATGTTAAGGCGGATGCCCTCTCGAGGAGTTTCCTGGCGGACTCTCCTGAGTTATCTGATCCTCTGTTATTTTGACAGAGGGTGTAGTTCTTTCCGCCATCTCGCCCAATTTGAGACTGGTTCTGGAGGGGTGTCAGGAGGATAAGCCCGAGCGCTGCCCTGTTGGGAAATTGTTTGTCCCGGACCAGTGGAAAAAGAGTGTAATGTCTGAGATTCATTGTTCCGCGTTGGCCGGTCATCCGGAATTTTTGGTACCAGAGACTTAGTTAGTCGGTCCTTTTGGTGGTCTACCTTGTCTCGTGATGTCAGGGAGTTTGTGCAGTCCTGCGGGACTTGCTCTCGCTCCAAGCCTTGCTCTCGTTCTAGTGGTTTGTTGATGCCATTACCTGTGCCCAAGAGACCATGGACCCATATCTCTATGGATTTCATTTCCGACCTCCCTGTTTCTCAGAGAATGACCGTCATCTGGGTGATTTGCGATAGGTTTTCCAAGATGATACATCTTGTGCCATTACCTAACTTGCCTTCCTCCTCTGAATTGGTGCCTTTGTTCCTTCAGCACGTGGTTTGTTTACACGGCATTCCTGAGAACATTGTGTCTGACAGAGGAGTCCAGTTTGTTTCCAGATTTTGGAGGACCTTTTGTTCTAAAATTGGTGTTCAATGTCTTTCTCCTCGGCGTTTCATCCTCAGACCAATGGTCAAACTGAGAGAACAAACCAGACATTGGAGACTTATCTAAGATGCTTTGTGTCTGCTGATCAGGATGACTGGGTCTCTTTTTTGCCTTTGGCTGAGTTTGCTCTTAATAATAGGGCTAGCTCTGCCACTTTGATGTCTCCATTTTTCTGTAATTCTGGGTTTCACCCTCGATTTTCTTCAGGACAGACGGAGGCTTCTGTCTGTCCAGGTGTTGACTCTGTTGTGGAGCGTATGCAACAGATTTGGGACCAGGTAGTGGAGAGGTTGTCCCTCTCTCAGGAGAGGGCCCAGCGGTTTGCTAACCGGCATAGGACTGATGGTCCTCGGTTTAAAGTGGGGGACTTGGTCTGGTTGTCCTCAAGAAATATTCCTATGAGAGTGGCATCTCCTAAATTTAAGCCTAGGTTCATTGGACCTTATAAGATCATGGAGATTCTTAATCCTGTTTCTTTTCGTTTGCTTCTTCCAGGGACATTTAAGATCCAAAACGTGTTCCACAATTCCTTGTTGAAGAGGTTTGTTGAGCCAGTGGTTCCTACTACTGTGCCTCCTGACCCTGTTTTGGTTGAGGGCAATCTGGAGTATGTGGTTGAGAAAATATTGAATTCTCGTTTTTCTAGACGGAAACTCCAGTATTTGGTTAAATGGAGAGGTTATGGTCAGGAAGACAATTCTTGGGTGTTTGCTTCGGAATCCATGCTAGGAGACTCATCCGTGCGTATCATAGAACTCATCCTGACCGACCTGGTTGCTCAAATGAGGGTTCGGTGACCCCTCCTCAAGGAGGGGATACTGTTGTGAATAGGCTGGAAATGAGTTCTGAGCAGAAGCTCCCTATGGTGGTTACAAACGGTACTGGACTGTCCAGTGAAGATTGTGAGGATTGGGAATCAGGTGTTACTGACTGGTCTTATATAAGGGAGTCGCCTTCCCATCAGGGTTGCCGGTGATCAATTGTTCTGGTCTCAATCCTTGATTCCTGTTTCCTTGGTAGCCTGCTGTGTCGTTTCTGAATCTCCTGCTAACAGATAAGACGTTTTCTTCTTTTTGTTTTTGTGCTTGATTTTTGCATTTTGTCCTGCACTTCTGTGGGGGCCTTTTTCTATCTTTAGGTGTAGTTAGTTTCTCAGGCTGTGACGAGGCGTCTAGGACCAACGTAGGAACGCTCCACGGCTGCCTCTAGTTGTGGTGGTTAGTCAGGGTACTGCAATCTCACAGTTTCCAACTGCTCTGGTGTATTTCCTTTTTTGCCTGCTCTCCTCAGCTACCAAATCATAACAGGTGCCGGTGTCACCGCTGGCTCAGGGCCCCGGCACCTGAGATTTTCACCTGTCCCCAGTCCACCGCTGCGCGCCGCTGTCTTCCGGTTCCTGTCAGTGAGTGCTTAGGCACAGGGCGCGGCGCTCACTAACTGCGTCATCGCGCCCTCTGACCTGAACGTCACAGCCAGAGGACGCAGATAGAGCGGTGCGCAGAAGTGGACCGGAGACAGGAGAATATCGCATATATACTGAAGCGTCTCTGCAGCCCCCTGCTTCTACCGCGGTCTCCAGAAGCTGTTCCTTCCTTCAGCGGTCACGTGGTACCGCTCATTAAAGTCATGAATATGCACATATTCATGACTTTAATGTGCGGTACCACGTGACCGCTGAAGGAAGGAGCCTGAGACAGTGGGAGAAGCAGTGGGGCTGCAGAGATGCACCGGAGGGGGTGAGCATGATCTGACACCCCCGCTCCCCCACCCCACCGACCCCCTGGCGTATATGACTCGCGTATAAGCCGAGAGGGGGACTTTCAGCCTTAAAAATGGGTTGAAAATCTTGGCTTATACGCGAGTATATACGGTGCCTCCAATTAGAAATGTAGTACAGTTTTTCTGATTCACTATGTCTTTTTCCTCATGTGCAAGCATTGCAGCAGACATCGGACATAATATTCTATTCATATGACCTGGGCCAATTTGGCCATGGACAGAATATTACATCATCGCGATCGCCCTCGCACACTGGTGGTGTGCGGGCAATCGCCACTGGGTGTCAGCTGATTCTGACAGCTGACACCCAGCACTAGGTGCCAGGAGTGGTCACAGACCGCTCACGCACTTTAACCCGAACACGATTGCATTATTCCAGACAACCCCTCTGCCTTTGGATAAGAGACCCCATGAAGTGACACAGGGTGCCGATCGTTGCCATGGTGACACGATGTCGTCATGACGACATCCGGGTCACCAGAGCAAGGAAACTTGCTGATCATGCACTGCGCATGATCAGCAAGTCTCTCTATCAGTGCAGTGCTCACAGCTTCTATGGCATGGAGATGCTGCTTCATCTGCATGCTATAGAAGCAATCAGCCTGCACAAAATGATTGTTCCATATTGGGACTAAGTAAAAAAAGTTAGAAAAAAGTGAAAAAAAAGTTTAAATAATTGTAAAAATATTAAAAAAAAAATCAAAAATAATTATAAAAAAAATCAATATACCTTCTATCACTAAATAAATATTTGAATGCAAAAAAATCTAAATAAAATTACGCATATTTGGTATCGCCGCGCACGCAATGACCTGGCCTATAAAATTGTCCAACTAGTTAACCCCTTTAGTGAACACCATAAAAAAGGCAAAAAAATGCTTTATCATCATACCTTGAAACAAAAAGTAGAATGACACGCGATCAAAAAGACAGATATAAATAAACATGGTACCACTGAAAATGTAATCTTGTCCCGCAAAAAACAAGCCACCATTCAGCTCCATCAGCAGAAAAATAAAAAAATTATAGCTCTCAGAATAAAGCGATGCAAAAATAATTATTTTTTCTATGAAATAGTTTTTATTGTATAAAAGCACCAAGACATAAAAAATATAAATAAGATATCGCTGCAATCATACTGACCCGAAGAATAAAACTACCTTATCAATTATACCACGAAACGGTATAAACGCCCCCCCAAAAAAAACGTTCATGAATTGCTGGTTTTTGTTCATTCTGCCTCCCAAAAATCGGAATAGAAAGCGATCAAAAAATGTCATGCCCGAAAATGGTACCAATAAAAACGTCAACTCGTCCCGCAAAAAACAAGACCTCACATAACTCTTTGAGCCAAAATATGGAAAAATTATAGCTCTCAAAATGTGGTGATGCAAAACCTATTTTTTGCAATAAAAAGCGTCTTTTAGTGAGTGACAGCAGCCAAACATGAAACCCGACATAAGGCCTCTTTCACAGGTCCTGATATTTCCGGTACCGAAGATGTCAGTGTCCATGTTTGTAATACGTATGGCACACGTGTGGCATGCGTGTGCCGCATCAGTACCACATGGACGGGCGCCAGGGAAGAAGCGTTACGGTAAGCGCTGTTCCCCGGCGCCAGGTGCTGAACACGGCTCTCATCATTCTCCCATGCTCTGCTGGTGATCGGCATGAGCAGGGAAGAATGATGAGAGTTACATTTAAGTGATAAAAGAGACAGCAGGTGGCGGCTGATGGGACTATTACTCCCATCAGCCTACCCCTGCTGCTGCTAATAACAGTGACAGCAGGAGCGGTTGATGGGGGCATTCATCAGCTCTTTAAATAAATGAAAAAACAGCCTGGGTTCCCCTGTATTTTCTATAACCAGCCAGGAAAAACTCACAGCTGGGGTAATGTGTGGTGGTAATATGTACATTTACACTTACTGTATAACATGTACAGAGCTACTGTATATAATGCCACTTATGGTAATATTAGTATTGTGGATTTTTTTTAATTAATGATCAGTATTGTAATATTCGGTCACTATGTGGTGGTAATATGTGGCCTGGTCATAATGTGGGGGTATTTGTTCCTGTATGTGGTGGTATTCGTTCACTATGTAGTGGTAATATGTGACCTGGTCATGCTGTGGTGGAATTTGTTCTTTGTATGTGATATTATTAGGTCACTATCTGGTGGTAATATGTGGTCCAGCCATGCTGTGGTATTTGTTCCTTGTATGTGTCATTATTTGGTTACTATGTGGTGGCACTGGTAATATGTGGTCTGGTCATGGTGTAGCGGTATTTGTTCTTTGTATGTGGAATTATTTAGATTCAATGTGGTGGTAATATTCTGGTCATGGTGTGGCAGTATTTGTCCCATGTATGGGGTATTATTCGGTGACTATTGGTGGTAATATGTGGTCTGGTCATGGTGTGGCAGTATTTGTCCCATGTATGGGGTATTATTCGGTGACTATGTGGTGGTAATATGTGGTCTGGTCATGGTGTGGCAGTATTTGTCCCATGTATGGGGTAATATTTGGTGACTATGTGGTGGTAATATGTGGTCTGGTCATGGTGTGGCAGTATTTGTTCTTTCTATGTGGTATTATTCTGTCGGTATATGGTGGTAATATGTGGTCAGGTCATGGTGTGTCAGTATTTGATCATCGTATGAGGTATTATTTGGTCACTATGTGGTGGTAATATGTGGTCTGGTCATGATGTGGTGGTATTTGTTCCTTGTATGTGGTATTATTGATCATTTTAAAAAAATGTATGTGATACATTCCCTTAAAGAAAAATAAATAAAGATATACCTAAAAAGAGTATTGGGATTTTTAGCAGAATTTTTATAGGTTAGAGTATGGCCCTGACAAAATAGTACATCTTGTCGTGGTGGCAGACTTAAAAAATCTTTTGGCCAAAACAAAAGCTGATGGCTGTGTATGTGATATAGTGTTTGATCTGAACTGTTAATGTGTGATTGGTGAGGACGTGGTGCAGAAGTGGAGTTTTTCCAAGAATGGGAGGTAGGACTGTGGAAGGTTCGAGGGGTGGACGCAGAGCTGGGGTGGAGGCGTAGTTGGGGTGGAGCTTGGATAGAATTTCAAGGGGGCCAGAACATTTTGCCTGTATGGGGCCCTAAAATTCCTGGTGGTAGCCTTGCTTGCAATCAATCTGTCATGGCTGATTAACCCCATTTAGTCCTATATGTACTAAAGCATTACTCCACGTTTATCTCCCATCTACTATTTGTCCTACAGCCACCTAACATACCTCCCCCTCTGGCTAAAGCCGTGAGCTTGGCACCTCCTACCATAGACATGGGATTCTTGATAATGCTTCTGCATTATCATGTAGCTCCCTGTTCTTTGTTCCACATGAAATGTATGTTCCACATATCAGAATTGTGAAAAAATTGGCCATGTCATTAACATGCAAACCACCCTCAAGGGTAACGGGGTTAAATATAGCCTTTGTTTGGCCAAAGGAAAACATAAACTAACAAGTCCACACTATAGTGCTGGTTTGCCCGCCTGGCTTAGAGTCTGGCTGCTTAGTCCTTTAGCAAAGGCACTTAATGTATGAGACAAACAGGTCTCATTTTACAAAGTGAATCACACCCAGGGGTGGATATATGGTGAGCAGCCATCTTTCCCAACTTTTCCCAACTCTTCATATGCTCGCAATCAATCTGTAACGGCCGATTAACCCCATTTAGTCCTGTATGTACTGGAGCATTACTCCAGGTTTACCTCTCATCTACTAGGTGTCCTACAGCCATCTTACAATACTGTTGGTAGATAGATAGATAATAGATAGATAGGTACTTAGATAGATTGATTGATAGATGATAGATACTATATATAGATAGATAATAGATTAAGAGAAAAATGGAACAACACCGTAAAAGGGAATTTAGGGTGCAAGGCCCTCCAAACAAATATCTATTTGTAGAAGTAATGTAAAAGGAAAAAAGCAGGCAGCACTCAAATAAATAATGAAAAAAATGGACTTTATTAACCCATATGGTGTGGCAACACTTTGCCTGTGACCAGCCTTTCTCAAGCAGTGTGCAGGTAGAAACATTAGAATAATGTTTGTAAAGTGCTGTGGAATTAATTGCGCTATACAAGTGAGTAAAATAAATAAATAAAATAAATAAATATATGTAGAAAATTACATCATCATCGATTTATAAACTCATTAGTGAAATTTTACACATAGAATACAAGAGCATAGTCAAATGTTACTCATACATGGTTTACATTAGTATATGTGCATATCAAAACAACACGTTCGTTATTAAAATTCATCTAATCGGTTAGTGTACGTGCATAGAGTGCACAGTGCTATATTGATTAATGATTAATATCATGTGTTTTTGATAGAGATATTTATCAAAAAACTGACCGTCACATCCAAAAACAGACCCAGTGTGAACAGATGCTTAACCTAGAGTCACCAACTCATGCACATTCAAGAAAAAAAGGAAGCACACTGTAATGCTAAATTGAGAAGGCTTAGCTCATAAAATGGCCAATTTATGTGTACCTGGAAGCCACGTTAAGGCGCTCCTCGTATTCCAGGTCCTAACTAATGCCAATCCTCGCTTAGAAAAGTCTATCTGTATGGGAACATATGAATCCTCTCCCTAGACTGAAATCTACATCTCTGTGGAGGGGTAATAGCCCTGGTATAATTAAAACGCCTGTGACTAGCAGGTGGAGTGCTCAGGCAGAAGGTAAATGAATGCATATCAAAAAACTGACTGGCACATCCAAAAACAGACCCAGTGTGAACAGGTGCTTAACCTAGAGTCACCAACTCATGCACATTCAAGTAAAAAAGGAAGCACACTGTAGCGCTATAGCTTGCAAGCATGAGATATGAAAAATGAATTATATCACTGCCTTAGAAATATGAAAAATTGAGAAGGCTTAGCGCATAAAATGGCCAATTTATGTGTACCTGGAAGCCACGTTAAGGCGCTCCTCGTATTCCAGGCCCTAACTAATGTCAATTCTCGCTTAGAAAAGTCTATCTGTATGGGAACATATGAATCCTCTCCCTAGACTGAAATCTACATCTCTGTGGAGGGGTAATAGCCCTGGTA
The DNA here is from genome assembly GCA_033576555.1 of Oophaga sylvatica. Lineage (NCBI taxonomy): Eukaryota > Metazoa > Chordata > Amphibia > Anura > Dendrobatidae > Oophaga > Oophaga sylvatica. Next base: position 42,829,039 of record JARQOD010000008.1, read on the forward strand.
TAATTAAAACGCCTGTGAATATCAGGTGGGGTGCTCAGGCAGAAGGTAAATGAATGTGTCATGTATAGTGTACAGTTCCTATAGCGTCTTGTGCTTGGGTGCGAGGAAAACACAGGAGACATAGGTTGAGATGAAATGACTTGTATTACTTCATACAAGCATGCTGAAAAGTTCACACAGTTTGCAGGAACAGCGACAGGAGACACAGCAGGCCAGAGTAACTTCAAGCACTACAATAAATCTCCAAAGCAGGTTCAGGATCTCTTCTCTGTACCGTAATTCCTCTGCAAACATGGATTCACCAAACAGCAGGTTTCCAGAGTCCAAAAGTGTTCCAAGGTTCCTCAGTAGGGAATAGCTGGAGTACAAGTCCAAGGCTTCCAGGAGTCAGGTCACAGACTGACTGAGGCTTGATTCAGGAGCACTGATTGTTCAGCTGAGGCTGCTTAAGAAGCAAGAGGGAAGAATCAGGGCGGGAACATGAAAACTGGAAACTCCATATTAACTGAGGGCAAGAGCTGCAGAAAGACAGAAAGCAAAATGGCCGACGGAAAACTGAGTTTCAAGGAACATGTCAACAGAGACAAAGAACCTTACATTACTCCCCCCTTAGGGACAACCTCCGGATTACCTCAGACCAGGCTTGTCAGGGTACCTCTGATGAAACTGGCGGAGCAGGCGAGGAGCATTTACATTATTGACTGGTTCCCATGAGTTGTCCTCAACTGGGTAGCCCTGCCATTTAATCAAATATTGCAACTGATTTCTGTACAACCTGGAATCTAGAATCCTTTCCACCATAAATTCTTCCTGACCATCGACCAGCACTGGGTCAGGGCAAGGAGAAGAACGTCCAGGAAACGTATTGGGTGTTGCAGCCTTTAGTAGGGATACATGAAAGACAGGGTGGATTCTCATAGTTCTGGGCAGTTGAAGACGACAAGCAACAGCACTTATAATCTTATTGATCTTATAAGGTCCAATGTACTTATGTCCCAATTTAGACGATGGAATCTTTAATTTAAGATTTCTGGTTGACAGCCAGACCAAATCTCCTACCTTGAAAGCTGGTGCAGGTTTACGAAATTTATCTGCTGCTTTCTTGTACCTTTCCTGAGCCAATTCTAGATTTTCCTTTAGAAGATCCATATTCTTTTGTAAAGAAGTGATTCTTTCAGCCACTGCCGGCAAGGGCGTATCTATGGGAAATCGAGGAAGAATGTTAGGATGATAACCTAGATTGGAGTAAAAAGGAGACTGCTTAGTGGAGGCGCTCTGAGAGTTGTTATAAGAGAACTCAGCCAGTGGAAGTAGATCCACCCAATCATCCTGTAGGTGGCAGATAAAACAGCAGTGATACTGCTCCAGGGTCTGATTGGTTCGTTCTGTCTGTCCATTAGTCTGGGGATGAAAAGCAGAAGAAAGGTTTACTTTAATGTCCAATGCTGCACAGAAATTTTGCCAAAACCTTGAAGTGAATTGCACCCCTCGATCCGAAATGACCTCATCCGGTACTCCATGTAAGCGAAACACATTCTTAATCATCAAGTCTGATGTCTGTTTTGCAGTGGGTAAGCCGACACAAGGGATAAAATGAGCTGCCTTTGTTAGACGGTCAACCACCACTAGAATGGTGTTCTTCCCTTGAGAGGTTGGTAACTCCACAATGAAGTCCATAGAAATGGATCCCCACGGGCGGGACGGGGTGGGAAGAGGTTGCAACAGACCAGTTGGTGAGGAGCGAGGTGTTTTGCATCTTGCACAGACTTCACATGAAGTGACATAGTTTAAGACATCTTTCCTGTAAGTGGGCCACCAAAAGAAACGAGAAAGAAATTCTTGTGTCTTTAGAATTCCCCTATGCCCGGCTATCTTGGAATCGTGGATGAGTTGCAATACTCTCAATCTGACTGTTTCAGGTATATACAGACGTTGTCCCTGAATCCACACACCATTCTTAAAGACAAGACTTACGTCCCTTGGGGGTTGAGCCAACAAAGAATCCGCATGGTATGCTTCCTTGATGTCCTTAAGTAGGTCTTGATTATGAATCACTCCCAGGAATCTAGAGTCAGGAAGAATAGTCTTAGGAGGAGTAAGTGGACGTGTCTCTGCTGAATGAATCCTAGAGAGTGCATCAGCCTTTCCATTGCGCGATCCTGGTCTATAAGAAATGACAAAATTAAATTGGTTTAGGAAAAGATTCCAGCGAGCCTGGCGAGGAGTCAGGCACTTAGCCGACCTGATAAATTCAAGGTTACGATGGTCTGTCAGGACGACTATTTGCTGTGCAGCTCCCTGAAGAAGGTGTCTCCATTCCTTGAAGGCGGCAATAATGGCCAACAATTCTCTATTGCCCACATCGTAGTTCCTCTCAGCCGAAGACAACTGCTGGGAAAAGAAGGCACAGGGATGCAAGACATTCTTCTCACCTGTTCTCTGAGAGAGTATAGCTCCAACGGCACAGTCTGAAGCATCCACCTCTATTATGAAGGCAAGCTCGGGGTTGGGATGTACTAAGATAGGAGCGGTGGTAAATTTATCCTTTAAACAGGAAAATGCTTCCTGAGCTTGCGGGGTCCAGGAGAACCTAGACTGTTTCCGGGTAAGCTGGGTGATAGGTGACACTACCTCAGAAAAATTCTTAATGAAACGTCTATAGAAGTTGGCAAACCCGAGGAAACGCTGCACCTCCTTCACATTTCTAGGAATTGGCCAATCCTTGATGGCTTGGGTCTTGCTTCCATCCATACTAATCCCTTGCGTAGATAGTACATACCCCAGAAATTGAATTTCGGTCCTATGGAATTCACATTTTTCAAGTTTGATGTAGAGATGGTTTTGTCTTAGGCGTTCTAAGACCATTCTCACATGTCCATGATGTTCCTCTGTGGAGTTAGAAAAAATTAGAATATCATCCAGATAAATCACCACAAATGTATCTAGGAGATCCCTGAACATATCATTCACGAAGTGTTGGAAAGTGGCTGGGCAGTACTCAGACCAAAAGGCATAACTAGATATTCAAAGTGTCCATAGCGTGACCTGAAAGCAGTCTTCCATTCATCCCCAGGTCTAATACGGACCAAGTTATAGGCCCCACGGAGATCCAGTTTAGAGAAAATTTTGGCATGCCGCACTCTCTCCAACAACTCAGGGATTAAAGGCAATGGATAACGGTTTCTAATAGTAACCTTATTGAGTTCCCTATAGTCTATGCAGGGTCTCAGAGATCCATCTTTCTTCTTCACAAAGAAGATGGGTGCACCTGCGGGAGATGAAGAGGGGCGTATGAAGCCCTTGGCTAAATTTTCGTCTATATAATCCTTCAAAGCTTTTAGCTCGGGCCCCGCTAGGGGGTAGATCTTACCAAAAGGTATCTCGGCTCCAGGCAATAATTCAATTGGACAATCATATGGACGGTGAGGAGGAAGCTGATCAGCGTTCTTCTTGTCACATAAATCCACATAGTCCTGGTATACAGCTGGTAGTTCAGGGACTGACATGGTTCCTTTAGGAACAGAGCAAGCTGAAACTCCTTGACTCATCTGTTTCTCCGGAAAGTGTAATTCCTTGGTCTCCCAGTTAATCGTAGGATTCTGCGCCTGCAGCCATGGTAGCCCTAGAATAATGGGAAAGTGGGGAGAAGAGATAAGCATAAAAGACATTTTCTCCTGATGATCTTTACCCATAAGGACCCTCAAAGGCTCTGTTTCTTGATCCACTGGTCCAGAAGTCAGTAGAGAGCCATCCACAGTCTCCATCTGTACTGGAGTAGCCTTCTTCACTGAACGTATCCCCTATTTCAGAGCAAAGGAGATATCCATAAAATTTCCACTTGCTCCTGAGTCGATCATAGCAGAGCTAGACACCCAGACTGAGTCAACCCAGAGTTTGATGGAAAGGAAGCAATAAGAATTGTTTCTTTTACAACTCAGCTGGGACACCGCTGAGGAAACTTGAAAAATTGCAGCGTTTATACCGTCATCGTCCCCAGAACTAACAGAGTTTAAGTCCGAGAAATCAAGATCTCTTGCAGCAGATCTCTCTGGAGCCTGAGGCTCGGACATGACAGAGCTCCTCTCGCAACACTCACAGTGAATGACTGCTGCAGTAGTCTTACGAGAACGGCTGGGGCAGTTTATAATGAAGTGCCCTGACTTACCACAGTAGAAACATAGATTTTCCTTTATACGATGTTCTTTGCGTGCATCACTAACCCGTCTTTGTAAAGAGTCCACCTGCATGGGTTCAGGTTCTGGTTCCCTTGTGATCCTACTCAAAGGTTCCTTAGCTGAGGAGGGAGGTAGTAAAAGGTTAGTGCGATTATTTTCGAACCATCTCTCTTGTCTGCGTTCAGTCAGACGAGCATCAATACGGATACAATAGTTAATAAAGTCACCTAACGCAGTGGGAGGGTCGGCACAAGCAAGTTCATCCTTAATCAGTGGAGACAACCCTTTCCGAAAAATAGATTTTTTTAGCGGAAGTGTCCCAAGTGGTATCAAGAGCCCATCTCCTGAAATCCAGGGCATATTCGGCTACTGAACGCTTACCTTGGCGCAAAGTTAACATGGCTGCTTCAGCTGTTGCACCTCGATTGGGGTCATAAAACACCTGCCCCATGGCTGAAATAAAAGCATCAAGGTGATTCAAACAATCATCCTCAGTCTCAATCAGAGGGTTTGCCCACATCAAAGCCTTATTGGTAAGCAACATGATTATAGTAAGCACTTTGGATCGTTCAGTGGGAAATTGTGAAGCATGTGCAGAGAAAAATAAATTGCATTGATTAATAAATCCCCTGAATTTCTCACGTTCACCGCCAAAACGAAAAGGAGGTAATTTGGGGATCCCAGAACTTGGGGTTATGGCAGGAGCCTGGGCTCGTTCCTCTAGAGCCTCAATCCTGGCTCGCAATTCCTGGGTAGTCTGTCCAAACACTTGCAAATTATGATTAGTGAGGTCCTGTAGGCTTGCAAAACGGGTTTTTAAAGTCTGTACATCTGAAAGGATTGTATCAGTCACTCCGCAAAGTTCCTTTATGCGGGCCTCCATCTTCCAGATCTTTTAAGGCAGAAGTGCTGGAAGGAGAAGAGGAAAGGAAAAAAAAAAAAAAACAATAGTGTTTACCTGTGGTAACACTCCAGAGTAAAATTTTAAGGGAATGCGCTCACCTGGAATGGTTGTGAGAAGTCACAACCACTGTCATCACATAAGGTATTAAATGGACATCTGATATCCACAGTCACAGCAGACACGGCTTTCCCAGACCCAGCAGACACTAAACATTGGCTCCTGAATCTTGTCATGTATAATGTACAGTTCCTATAGCGTCTTGTGCTTGGGTGCGAGGAAAACACAGGAGACATAGGTTGAGATGAAATGACTTGTATTACTTCATACAAGCATGCTGAAAAGTTCACACAGTTTGCAGGAACAGCGACAGGAGACACAGCAGGCCAGAGTAACTTCAAGCACTACAATAAATCTCCAAAGCAGGTTCAGGATCTCTTCTCTGTACCGTAATTCCTCTGCAAACATGGATTCACCAAACAGCAGGTTTCCAGAGTCCAAAAGTGTTCCAAGGTTCCTCAGTAGGGAATAGCTGGAGTACAAGTCCAAGGCTTCCAGGAGTCAGGTCACAGACTGACTGAGGCTTGATTCAGGAGCACTGATTGTTCAGCTGAGGCTGCTTAAGAAGCAAGAGGGAAGAATCAGGGCGGGAACATGAAAACTGGAAACTCCATATTAACTGAGGGCAAGAGCTGCAGAAAGACAGAAAGCAAAATGGCCGACGGAAAACTGAGTTTCAAGGAACATGTCAACAGAGACAAAGAACCTTACAGAATGCATATCAAAAAACTGACCGGCACATCCAAAAACAGACCCAGTGTGAACAGGTGCTTAACCTAGAGTCACCAACTCATGCACATTCAAGAAAAAAAGGAAGCACACTGTAGCACTATAGCTTGCAAACATGAGATATGAAAAATGAATTACATCACTGCCTTAGAAATATGAAAAATTGAGAAGGCTTAGCGCATAAAATGGCCAATTTATGTGTACCTGGAAGCCACGTTAAGGCGCTCCTCGTATTCTAGGCCCTAACTAATGCCAATCCTCGCTTAGAAAAGTCTATCTGTATGGGAACATATGAATCCTCTCCCTAGACTGAAATCTACATCTCTGTGGAGGGGTAATAGCCCTGGTATAATTAAAACGCCTGTGACTAGCAGGTGGAGTGCTCAGGCAGAAGGTAAATGAATGCATATCAAAAAACTGACTGGCACATCCAAAAACAGACCCAGTGTGAACAGGTGCTTAACCTAGAGTCACCAACTCATGCACATTCAAGTAAAAAAGGAAGCACACTGTAGCACTATAGCTTGCAAGCATGAGATATGAAAAATAAATTATATCACTGCCTTAGAAATATGAAAAATTGAGAAGGCTTAGCGCATAAAATGGCCAATTTATGTGTACCTGGAAGCCACGTTAAGGCGCTCCTTGTATTCCAGGCCCTAACTAATGCCAATCCTCGCTTAGAAAAGTCTATCTGTATGGGAACATATGAATCCTCTCCCTAGACTGAAATCTACATCTCTGTGTAGGGTAATAGCCCTGGTATAATTAAAACGCCGGTGACTAGCAGGTGGAGTGCTCAGGCAGAAGGTAAATGAATGCATATCAAAAAACTGACCGGCACATCCAAAAACAGACCCGGTGTGAACAGGTGCTTAACCTAGAGTCACCAACTCATGCACATTCAAGAAAAAAAGGAAGCACACTGTAGCGCTATAGCTTGCAAACATAAGATATGAAAAATGAATTACATCACTGCCTTAGAAAAATGAAAAATTGAGAAGGCTTAGCGCATAAAATGGCCAATTTATGTGTACCTGGAAGCCACGTTAAGGCGCTCCTCGTATTCCAGGCCCTAACTAATGTCAATCCTCGCTTAGAAAAGTCTATCTGTATGGGAACATATGAATCCTCTCCCTAGACTGAAATCTACATCTCTGTGGAGGGGTAATAGCCCTGGTATAATTAAAACGCCTGTGAATATCAGGTGGAGTGCTCAGGCAGAAGGTAAATGAATGCATATCAAAAAACTGACCGGCACATCCAAAACAGACCCAGTGTGAACAGGTGCTTAACCTAGAGTCACCAACTCATGCACATTCAAGAAAAAAAGGAAGCACACTGTAGCACTATAGCTTGCAAACATGAGATATGAAAAATGAATTACATCACTGCCTTAGAAATATGAAAAATTGAGAAGGCTTAGCGCATAAAATGGCCAATTTATGTGTACCTGGAAGCCACGTTAAGGCGCTCCTCGTATTCTAGGCCCTAACTAATGCCAATCCTCGCTTAGAAAAGTCTATCTGTATGGGAACATATGAATCCTCTCCCTAGACTGAAATCTACATCTCTGTGGAGGGGTAATAGCCCTGGTATAATTAATATGCCTGTGACTAGCCATTTTATGCACTAAGCCTTCTCAATTTTTTAGATTTCTAAGGCATATTTCTAAGTTCCCATACAGATAGACTTTTCTAAGCGAGGATTGGCATTAGTTAGGACCTGGAATACGAGGAGCGCCTTAACGTGGCTTCCAGGTACACATAAATTGGCCATTTTATGCGCTAAGCCTTCTCAAGTTTTCATATTTCTAAGGCAGTGATGCAATTCATTTTTCATATCACGTGTTTGCAAACTATAGCGCTACAGTGTGCTTCCTTTTTTTTTTTTTTTGATAGAGATATTGACTCACCCACTTAAGATGAAACATTCAGTTGTATGCAAGCGCCGAAAATCGGCGTCCGGAACTGCTCTACTACGCATATCCATGATGTCATAATCGTCTAGCCAGTCCCTGCGTATAGAGCTCCCAAAGGGATTCCCCCATGTGCAGTAGGCACACTATGTGTGCAATCGCCGTCTTTCTTCAGGGAAACCGTTCCCACATTTGTTAAAAAGCCAAAATATGAGCCATAAATATGGGGTAATCTCTCCCACTGATTTAAAGATGGTGTAATCTAATATGGAGTATATTCAGACATTATTTATATTCACATGCAACTCCAATATCCACAACTATGGCCCAGCAAAACATCACCCCTCGTGGTGGGATGATTGCATAGCCAGAGCTGCAAGATGTGAACAATGTCCCTGTTAAGAACAAGTATTCCACTTGCATCACTAGGTGGGGATAGAGAGTAATATAACTAAATTTTTTTCTTTTTATAAAGTAAGCCCATTTTATATAAACACCTTGGCTCCATTTGTTCACTAATATTGGAGCTCAATACGGTGGCTGGCTGCAAGATTTTGGCAAAAAAACTATTTTAATAAAATCTAAATATTTAATAGAAAATATATAAAAAATAAAAAAATGCAAAAAAACATACAGTTTTATATAGATGAGTCTATCTCTTCTCATGTATTCGTGCTGTGTAGTGTTGATCTGTAAAAATAAAGCAAAGTGATTAAAATCACATAAGAAATTTAAAATGTCACATAGACATTAAAGATATTTCCTAATTATACCATTGAAAATTTACAAAGAGGCCCAGGGTAAAGATGGCAAACGGCTATATGATTGAATTAATTTTAAATTCCACATTAAGACCATTGTGTTTAAGTGTATTCAGTTTAAATATCCATTCTAGTTCCTCTTTCTTCAGGAGACAAGTTCTACCCCCTTCTTTGTGGGGGGTATCATATCTATGATCCTAAATCTCAAATGCTTTTCTGTGTGTCCCATCTCTGTAAAGTGTTTAGGGATTGGAAGGTCCAACCGCTTTTTCCTTATGGTACAGGTGCATCTCACAAAATTAGAATATCATCAAGGAGTTAATTTATTTCAGTTCTTCAATAGAAAAAGTGAAACTCATATTATATAGAGTCATTGCAAACAGAGTGATCTATTTCACGTGTTTATTTCTGTTAATGTTGATGATTATGGCTTACAGCCAATGAAAACCCAAAAGTCATTATCTCAGTAAATTAGAATACTTTATAACACAAGCTTGAAAAAATGATTTCAAAATCTGAAATGTTGGCCTACTGAAATGTATGTTCAGTAAATGCACTCAGTACTTGGTCGGGGCTCCTTTTGCATCAATTACTGCATCAATGCGGCGTGGCATGGAGGCAATCAGCCTGTGGCACTGCTGAGGGGTTATGGAAGCCCAGGTTGCTTTGATAGCAGCCTTCAGCTCCTCTGCCTTGTGGGGTCTGGTGTCTTTCATCTTCCTCTTTGGGGTTAAGGTCAGGTGAGTTTTCTGGCCAATCAAGCACAGTGATACTGTTGTTTGTAAACCAGGTATTGGTACTTTTGGCAGTGTGGACAGGTGCCAAGTCCTGCTGAAGAATGACATTTCCATCTCCAAAAAGCTTGTCGGCAGAGGGAAGCATGAAGTGCTCTAAAATTTCCTGGTAGACGGCTGCGCTTACTTTGGTCTTGATAAAACACAGTGTACCTATACCAGCAGATGACATGGCTCCTGAAACCTTCATTGATTGTGGATACCTCCACTGTGAAGATCTGGGTCCCCAACCCCACTGCATGGGCAGTACTTGGCATAATTCACTTGATTCACTCAGTACAGAATCATAGAATCATAGAATCATAGAATGGTAGAGTTGGAATGGACCTCCTGGGCCATCTGGTCCAACCCCCTGCTCAAAGCAGGATTCTCTAAATCATCCCAGACAGATGTCTGTCCAGCCTCTGTTTGAAGACTTCCATTGAAGGAGAACTTACCACCTCTCGTGGCAGCCTGTTCCACTCATTGATCACCCTAACTGTCAAAAAGTTTTTTCTAATATCTAATCTGTGTCTCCTCCCATTCAGTTTCATCCCATTGCTTCTAGTCTTTCCTTGTGCAAATGAGAATAAAGATGATCCTTCTACAATGTGACAGCCCTTGAGATATTTGTAGACAGCTATTAAGTCTCCTCTCAGTCTTCTTTTTTGCAAGCTAAACATTCCCAAATCCTGCCACCGTTCCTCATAGGACATGGTTTGCAGACCGGTCACTATTCTGGTGGCTCTCCTTTGAACTTGCTCCAGTTTGTTGATGTCTTTTTAAAATGTGGTGCCTAAAACTGGACACAGTATTCCAGATGAGGTCTGACCAAAGAGGAGTAGAGGGCAATAATGACCTCACGTGATCTAGACTGTATGCTTCTGTTGATACATCCTAGAATTGTATTTGCCTTTTTGCTGCTGCATCACACTGTTGACTCATGTTCAGTCTGTGATCAATTAGTATACCCAAGTCTTTTTCACATGTGCTGTTACTTAGCCCTAGTCCTCCCATTTTGTATATGCTTTTTTCATTTTTATTGCCCAGATGTAGTACTTTGCATTTTTCCCTGTTAAAAACCATTCTGTTAGTTGCTGCCCACTGCTCCAGAAAAAGCAGCATCTCTTCATTCATTAACCAAACTACCCAGTTTGTTATCATATAGAGATATAGGTAAATTTGTGAATGAGGTGTGAGGGGTTGAAAACACTTAGCTGCTTCAGGTAGACATAGGAACCGTCTGGTAAAGAATCACCTGTTGGTTTATTGTGGGTTAGCATAAATCTTGGAAGGGTTCAGCAAAAATAAACAAAGCCTTGCTGGCAAAGCAGTAAAACAAACAAAACAAAGTTCATATAAGTCCATTCCCTGCAGGGTTCACCTGCAATTATAACGCACAGTCCTTTAGCTCCTCCAGGAGGTATGTGGGAGTTCCTGCTCTCTCAAGACACAACCCACCACTGACTCACATGGCCAGGTATTTACCACCCATGTAATGGTCACATGACCTTGACCTCACATAGGTCCTGGCAGGATTCTGCATGTGGGGATACGGTGGACCTCCGCCCACCCGCTCTATGAAGGTCCACTAAAACCAGCCCAATACATACGTTCCTATTAACCCTCTCAGCATTTAGTGTGCTAAAGGAAAAAACACTCTGGTTTTACATCACTGACCGCAGTAGGCGCAGTGACACATATCTCTCTTCACATACCATGCCAGTGACTTTGTCACAGAGGGTAGTGTAATATTTGTATGCAGGTGAAAAGTGGGCCCCCCCAAAGTCAATGTTACTGGTGGGCCCATGGCACCCCAGTCAGACACTGCATATAGCTATAGGGTGGGCCCTTAGGGTCAATTCCCTTGTGGGCCCCAGACACACCAGTCCAACCCTGAATATAACTATAGGAATAGTAATAGATATGTGTCTTATAGACGCCTCTCTATTACTAATCAGTGGGCTTGATGTCACTGGACAATACAAAGGTGATATCAACCTACAGGGCAAGTGGGAAGAGCCAGGCAAAGCGTCAGAATTGGTGCATCTAATAGATATGCCTTTTCTGGGCAGCTGTGGGCTGCTATTTTTAGTCTGGGGTCAATATCCATGGCCCCTTACCAGCCTGAGAATACCAACCCCCAGCTGTCTGCTTTAGCAAGACTGGTTGTCAAACATGGGGGGACCACAAGCTGTTTTTAAAATTATGTATTTATTATTATTTATTTAAATTAAAAAAACAGCGTGGGGACCCCTCTATTCTTGATAACCAACCTTGCTAAAGCTGACAGCTGAGGATTGCAGCCCCGAGCTGTCAGTTTTGCCTGGCTGGTTATCAAAAATACCGGGGAACTCACGCCTTTTATTTTTTAAATTAGTTATTTAGAGCGCAGGCGTCGGCTGATGAATATTCCCATCAGCTGCTCCTGCTCTCGCTGTTATAAATGGCAGCAGGTGCAAGCTGGTAGGAGCAATAGTCCCATCAGCCCATTACAGTGACCGGAGGTAAATTTTATACCTCTGATCAAAGCTGGGGGCTCATACTGTCATTTTACAGTGTGGGAACCGTGGCTGTCTGACCAGCAATAATGATTTTACCTCCGATCAGAAGAAGTCTTTGCCGCGCAGTCATGCATATGACAGCATGGCAAACATTGGTTGGTCGGGCTCCCCATTCCAGTGAATGAGGTCCGGGTTCGGGTACTGTTCTGGTACCCAAACCTGAACTTTTTTTTAACAGTTCGGCTGAACTCGCCGGACCCGAACATCCAGGGGTCCGCTCATTTCTAGTCCTGCCAAGAAAGCTTCTTTGAATGTGAATTTGATAGATAGATGATAGATAGATAGATAGATAGATAGATAGATAGATAGATAGATAGATAGATAGATAGATATGTCATGGTCTGTATGTGAATTCTGGTTTAGTGCTGCAGGGGTTAATGCTTTTGTCCTCTCTCTGGTTCTGGGAGGGCTTTATATAGCCTCATTTGTGCTCTGTGCATTGTCAGTGATACTTTTGACCTCGGCTTAGTTCCTCACCCCTGTGTATCTGTTGATACTGTTTGCCTTTGTATGTTTGCTCGTGTAGGACCTAGTCCGTTCCTGTTTCTGATATTGCTGCCTGACTCTGTATTTGTTTCGTCTCTCTGTTATGACCTTTGCATGTCCCTGACCTTCCGTTCCATTGCTTCTGCCTGTACCGCGCTGCTATCTCAGGTTTCCAGACTCTGCTTTGTGACTGACCACGTCCCTATCTTGCCCCTCCTGTACTGTGCTATCTACTGGCTTAGACTTGCGCCTGCCCGACTACTCTCTGGGCATCTCTAGCCCAAGCGCCGGTCTCCAGAGTGCTGGGGCTTGTCTCCGCCCCAGACACTCTCACAGCAGTTAAGTGCTTCAGGTCCTGTTTACCTGAAGCACGCATCTCCACCGCACCACAGGTATCTCTGAGCATAGTTTGTTTAACTCAGGACACTCGCACTGGCTCAGTGAGGAAGTGCATTGTGGTGTTTCTGACATTATCACTGACTCTTAAGTTTCTCCTGTGAGTGGGTTTTTTTTTCTTTACTTCACCAGGGGCATTATGGATCCCGTGCGCACCTACTCTGAGCAGGTGAATAGTCTGACTCAGATGATGCAAAAACTGAATGTTGAACAGAGAGCCCTTGCTCAGTCTCAGCAGCAAGTTACTGATGCTGTGCAAGGGGCTTTGTCCTCGGTGAATCGGGAGGGCTGGTGCCAATGATGTTACCCTTGTTTCTCCTTAACCTCCTGTTAAGTTGCCAGACACCTTTTCTGGGGATAAAAAGAAATTCAGAGTCTTCGTAGAAGGGTGTAAACTTTTCTTTACGTTAAGACCCCACTCTTCAGGTGATGAAAGTCAGATGGTGGGGGTCATTATGTTAAGGAAGCACCCCAAGCTTGGGCTTTTTCTTTTCCTTCTACGGCTCCTGAGAGAATGTCGGTGGCTGAGGACACGGTTATGAGTGTTTGTCAGGGGAAGCACTCAGCCGAGTGGTTTTGTTCCGAGTTCAGATGCTGGGCTGCTGAAGTTTCTTGGGACGATGCCGCCCTCAGGGGCTTGTTCCGCAGAGGACTGTCTGAGGGCTTGAACGATGCCTTGGCATTACATCCCCCACCTGATTCCCTTGAAGACATCATGACTCAGGCTGTCCGTATGGACCGTAGGCTGTGTGCTAGAGGGGTGATGTAGCTGGAAACCCCATTATTCTCCAGCAAGAGTGAAACAATGTCCACAGCTGAGTCCATTGAAGTGGGTGCTTTCTCATATAAGGAGAAGGAGAGGAGACGCCGCCGTGAGAAACAGCTGTGCTTTTATTGTGAAGGATCAGGACACTGGAAGAAGGTCTGTCCCTCCTGTCCTTCATCTGCCAAGACGTCAGGAAATGACTAGGTCTGGGTAGTGGTCGAGGAGGCTCCCCAGACCCTCAGGTACATTTTTCCTCACTCTCGAAAATGCTGCAGGTGGAACTGCTGGTGGTCGGTTGTCCTTCACTTTCTACGGCTTTTGATGATTGCGGTTCATCCATCAATTTGATTGATTCTCGTTTGATATCTCAATGCAAGATAGGGACAGTTAGGCTTGAGACTTTGGTTAAAGTGGTGGCCATTGACTCCTCTCCCCTCACCAAAGAAGGGATTCTCTATGTCTCTGAGATCTTTTCACTCAAGGTGGGTCCAGCTCATGCTGAGAGAATAAGTTGTTTTGTTTTGGAAAACCTACCTGCTGGGTTGGTGTTGGGGATGCCATAGTTACAACGCCACAACCCAGTCATCAATTGGGAATCTGGAGAAATTGTTCAATGGGGTCCTAACTGTGTCAATCTATGTTGCCAATTTGCATTATTGTCTCAACCTGCTAAATCTGTTTCTGTGTTGTCTGTCGGTCTGGAGGGTATTCCGGAGTACCTAAAAGACTTTGAAGACGTGTTCTCTGAAAGCGAGGCTGAGGTCTTACCGCAACATAGACCCTTTGATTGCGCCATTGAATTGATTCCTGGGACTAAATTGCGTAAAGCCCGTCTGTTTAATTTGTCCAGCCCTGAAGGAGTATATTGCGGAAAGTCTTCGCAAGGAGCATATATGTCCCTCTGTCTCTCCTGTGGCCGCAGGGTTTTTTTTATAAAGAAAAAATATGGCGGTTTACGTCCTTGCCTCGACTTTCGGGAACTTAACCAAATTACCATGAGAAACAATACCCTCTTCCCCTTATTCCCGATTTATGTAACCAGTTGTCAGGAGCCAAATGGTTCTCCAAACTAGATCTTTGTGGAGCCTATATTCTGATATGGGTTTGGAATGAGGACGAATGGAAGACTGCATTTCTCACATCTGAGTGGCTATTTGAAAACCTTGTCATGCCATTTGGTCTTACTAACACTCCTGCTATATTTCAAAATTTTATCAATGTGGTGTTTTCTGATCTTATTGGTCATTTTGTTGTTATCTACCTTGATGACATTTTGGTTTACTCCCCTGACAGGCATTCCCATCTGCAACATTTACGTACAGTTCTCCAAAGACTCAGGGAAAATCAACTGTTTGCTAAATTGGAGAAATGTTCATTTTTTGTACAGGAGTTGTTTTTTTAAGCCTGATTGTGTCTAGTGAGGGGTTTCGCATGGATCCCAAGAAGGTGCAGGCTATTGTTGACTGGGTTCAACCCGGGACCTTAAGGGGCTCCAGCGCTTCTTGGGATTCGCCAATTACTATTGAAAATTTATTGGGGGTTTTTCACAGGTGGTCAAGCTGCTTACTGATCTTACATGCAAGGGTGCGGATATAAAAAATTGGTCTGTGTCTGCCAAAGAATCCTTTTTGACGTTGAAAAGGTGTCTTATGTCCGCTCTGATATTGGTGCAGCCTGATCCGTCTAAACCTTTTATTGTAGAGGTGGACGCTTCTGAGGTGGGGGTGGGAGCAGTGTTGTCTCAGTGACCTGCCACTTTGACCAATCTCAGGTCATGTGCCTTCTTTTCCAAGAAGTTCTCTTCAGCCGACAGAAATTATGATGTGGGCAATAGAGAACTTCTTGCAGTCAAATTGGCATTTGAAGAATGGAGGCTTTTTCTGGAAGGGGTGGCCCATCCTATCACTGTGATTACTGATCATAAAAACTTAGCCTATATTGAGTCTACGAAAAGATTAACTCCCAGACAGGTCCGCTGGTCGCATTTTTTTTCCTGGTTTCAGTTTTCCATTACTTTTTGTCCTGGGTCCAAAAATGGCAAAGCTGATGCTTTGTCTCGAAGTTTTGATTCTGTGTCTCCCCCCGAACTACCGTCCTCCATTCTTCCACCCAGGGTGGTGGTGGCTGACGTCTCGTCGTAGCTGGAGCGAGAGATTTTAGAGGCTCAGTCTCTTGCTCCTGCTTCTAAACTGGGAGGTAAATTGTTTGTCCCGGAGCAATTTCTTTCTAGGCTCCTTCAAAAGTTTCATGGGTCTATGTTGAGTGCTCATCCTGGAATTTCTGCCATGCGGGAGCCGTGGCAAGGGTTTTTTGGTGGCGCTCGTTGGGTACGGATGTAAAAAAATTGGTATCTGCATGTGGGGTTTGTGCCCGTTCTAAAAGCTCTCATAGCAAGCCGGGGAACTGGTATTATCAGATATTATCGGAGTATATAAAAATTAAAAACGGTAGACAGCACTCCTATAGTTACCAAAGCAGAAGGACTTTAATTAGCCCATGTTGCGTGGCGATGTTTCGGTTTAAATGAAAGGAGAGGATGGTGAATTTAAACCTATTGTAAAGGTGTATCTTCTCCCGGCACAGGAGGTACAGGCAAGGGTGTATAACCGATCAGCAAGGCTGAGGCAGTTCCAGCCTGGGGACTACGTACTAGTGCTTATTCCCACGGTAGAGAGCAAATTCCTAGCCAAGTTTCAAGGTCCATATGAGGTGGTGGAAAATCTGGGAGAGGTAAATTACAAGGTACACCAGCCAGGTCGAAGGGAGCCGCATCAAATATTTCATGTGAACTTGCACAAGCTATGGCGAGATCGGGAATCACTGGAAACCCCTTGCCTGGGAGCCAGTCCCGATGCCACAGTGGATGATGTCACAATTACAGAGCCTCTAATGACAGCCCAGAGGCAACAGTGTCGGGAGCTGTCACAGTGGAACCGGACCTGTTCTCGGAGTTGCCAGGGCATACGCAGGTGGTGGAGCATGACGTGTTAATAGAGCCGCATGTAAGGGTGAACCTCAAGCCGTATAGAAGTCCCGAAGCACATCAAAAGGTAATATCAAATGAGTTGAAGAGAATGCTAGACCTCGGGGTGATATAGGAGTCAAAAAGTGGATGGTTAAGTCACATCGCCCTCGTGCCAAAGCCCAACGGTGAGTGGCGGTTTCACAATGACTACCGCAGGCTGAATGAGGTCTCCAGATTTGATGTGTATCCGATGCCCAATTGGACGAACTCATTGATAGATTTGGACTCGCGAGGTACATTACAACCCTCAACCTGACAAATGCTACTGGCACATCAACATGTCACAAAATGCCAAGGAGACGACAGCCTTCTTGATGCCTGATTGGAGTTTCCAATACACCAGAATGCCCTTCGGACTGCAAGGGGCCCCAGCAACCTTCCAGAGGGCTATGGATGGGATCCTAGCTCCGCATAAGAAGTATGCTGTGGCCTACCTAGATGATATTGTGATCTTCAACCCTGACTGTGGTAGTCATCTACCAAAGATACAGACAATCCTGGATGCGTTGAGAAATGCAGGGTTCACCATAAACCTGAAAAAAAATGTGCCATAGGGAAGGCTATGTCGTCAGGAGGGGGAAATCAAGCCACAAATAAACAAGGTTAAGACGATTCAGAAGGGGCAAAAACTGATTTCCAAGAAGGAAGTAAGAGTGTTTCTTAAAATTATGGTACATTATTGTTTTATCTCAGGTTTTGCCATAATTGCCAAACCTTTGATGGATCTCCTTAAAGTCACCAAATCAACAATGATTAAATGGACTGCTGAGCCTGAGATGGCATTCCAAGAACTTAAGGGACCACTGTGTGAACATCTGGTTTTGGTCGCACTGGACTTCAGCAAATAATTTGTGGTCCAGACAGATGCGTCAAAAGTCCACTTGGAGCCGTGCTGTCTCAAGAAATAAATGGGGAAGAACATCCCTTCCTGTATCTGAAACGGAAGCGCTCTTCATGCAAGAGAAACTATGCCATTATCGAGAAAGAGTGCTTAACCATAAAATGGGCCATAGATACACTGAAATATTACATGCTAGGCTGTAGGTTTAAGCTAGTGTCAGACCATGCCCCTCTGAGATTGCTGAGGGAAAAGAAGGTTAAGAATGCCCGGGTGACTAGGTGGTTCTTAGGCTTCTAAGACTTCAGTTTCCACGTAGAGCATAGACCCAGGAAATTACATGGTAACATAGATGCTCTCTCCCAAATTTGGGAAGAGGGGGGATATGTGACAGGGTCATGGCACTGTATGTAAGGGGAGATATATATCACAAAGATTGCTTGCTTCCATGATCTGATACCCATAAGTTTCTCTCCAGCATGCTATGTGTTGAAGGGGTTAACCAGCCATAACAAGGGTCTGGGTTTTTGTGAGTAGGTGACAGATGGGTGGGATGCCTACTCACCATATCTCCACCTCAAGGGTGTGGTTGGCAGAGTTAAATGTCCAACTACAGTATTTTTTTTCTCTGCTGTATGTTTGGAGGAAGGAAGTCTCCAAACTCAAGCTTCGGTGGGAGTTGAAGTGTGTTGTTTCCCAGAGGGCTAAAGCCACGCTGGGAAGGACTTTTTGTATTGATTTTTCATTTTCATTTGTGCCAGAAAGACTGTTTTGTGTTATTACTTTGCTTTGTGGTTTATGAAGCAATAAACCACCCAGAGATTTTAATACCAAGTGTTCCAGTGTGTAACTCGTGGAGCAGCTGAGTGTGTTGACCTGCCACACCACTTAACACTGTATGTCTGAGAAATGGAGGCGTACAAAATTTTTGAAAGCATTTTTGCAGTTTTGCAGATCACATAAATGTTCACAGACCACATAATACTCTAAGTAAGGCATACTAGGATGACACACCACTGCCCCCTCACAGCACTCCTTTCACCTTTGTTTGGTCTGCTTACTCATTATTTGCCTTACATTTTTATATAAATTATGTATTCTTAATATGAACCTATTAATAAATTATTTTTTTACTATATACCAATTTATTTGACATATCCTGCCCCCATCATACTTGTATTGTTTTTATTTTGTTTTAACTTTTTCTATTTTTGGTATTTCTTTTCTACATAGGATTTCTTTCTCAAGTAAAACTGCATGTCTGAGAAATGAAGGCCTACAAAATTTTTAAAAGCTCTTTTGCACTTTTACAGATCACAGAAATATTCACAGACCACGTAACACTGTATGCCTGAAAAATGGAGGTCTACAAAATTTTTAAAGCTTTTGTTCACTTTTAGAGATCACAGAAATATTCACAAGTCAAATTAAGTATGTCCGAGAAATGGAAGCCTTCAACATTTTTAAAAGCTTTTGTTCACAGAGATCACAGAAATGTACTCCACACTATGGAATAGCGTAGAGATCACAGAAATTTACTCCACACTATGGAATGTATGTATGTATGTATGGCTGAGAAATATAGCCCATGAAAATGTTTCAATAATAAAGGACCTCAAAGCACATAATACTTGATGGATCAAAATACATCCAATTTTTCCAGCACCCACAAAATAAACTACAGAGATATACAGTCATGGCCAAAAGTTTTGAGAATGACACAAATATTAATTTTTATAAAGTCTACTGCTTCACTTTTTCTAATGGCAATTTGCATATACTCCAGAATGTTATAAAGAGTGATCAGCTTAACGGCAATTACTTGCAAAGTCAATATTTGGATAGAAAATGAACTTTATCCCCCAAAACACATTTCAACATCATTGCAGCCCTGCCTTAAAAGGACCAGCTAACCTCTTTTCAGTGATTGCTCCATTAACACAGGTGTGGGTGTTGATGAGGACATGGCTGGAGATCAATCTGTTATGATTAAGTAAGAATGACACCACTGGACACTTTAAAAGGAGTGTAATGTAAGGAGTACAGTTCATATAGTGTCTTGTGCTTGGGTGCGATGAAAACACAGGAGTCACAGGTTTGATATAGAAGGTCTTGTATTACTTCATACAAGTGGCAATAATAGTCACACAGTTTGCAGATACAAAAGCAGGAGACACAGCAGGCCAGAGTAACTTAAGCTCAGCAATCACTCTCACAACAGGTTCAGGATCTCTTCTCTGTTACCATAAGTCCATGCAAACGTGGATTTATCAAATAGCAAGGTTCCAAAGTCCACGAGTGTTCCAAAGTTCCACAATAGGAAATAACTGGAGTACAAGGTCCAAGGCTTCCAGGAGTCAGGTCACAGGTTCACTGCAGGCTTGATTCTGAAGCACTGATTGCTCAGCTGTGGCTGCTTAAGAAGCAAGAGGGAGAGAATCAGGGCGGGAACATGCAAGCTGGAAACTCCATATTGACTGAGGGCAAGACAGCTGCAGCAAGACAGAAAGTAAAATGGCTGACGGAAAAACTGAGTTTCAGGAACATGTACACAGAACCTTACATTACTCCCCCCTTAGGGACAACCTCCGGATGACCTCAGACCAGGCTTGTGTGGGTACCTCTGATGAAACTGACGGAGCAAGCGAGGAGCATTAACGTTATTGACTGGTTCCCATGAATTGTCCTCCACTGGGTAGCCCTGCCATTTAATCAAATATTGTAACTGATTTCTATACAACCTGGAATCTAGAATCCTTTCCACCACAAATTCTTCCTGACCATCGACTAGCACTGGGTCAGGGCAAGGAGAAGAACGTCCAGGAAACGTATTGTTTTTCGCAGCCTTTAGTAGAGATACATGAAAGACAGGGTGGATTCTCATAGTTCTGGGCAGTTGAAGACGACAAGCGACAGCACTTATAATTTTACTGATTTTATAAGGTCCAATGTATTTATGTCCCAACTTAGATGATGGAATTCTTAACTTAAGATTTCTGGTTGACAGCCAGACCAGGTCTCCTACCTTGAAAGCTGGTGCAGGTTTACGAAATTTATCTGCGGCTTTCTTGTACCTTTCCTGAGCCAATTCCAGATTTCCCTTTAGAAGATCCATATTCTTTTGTAAAGACGTGATTCTTTCAGCCACTGCTGGCAAAGGCGTTTCTATGGGAAATCGAGGAAGAATATTAGGATGATAACCTAAATTGGAGTAAAAAGGAGACTGCTTAGTGGAGGCGCTCTGAGAGTTGTTATAAGAGAACTCAGCCAGTGGAAGTAGATCCACCCAATCATCCTGTAGGTGGCAGATAAAGCAGCGAAGATACTGCTCCAGGGTCTGATTGGTTCGTTCCGTCTGTCCATTAGTCTGAGGATGAAAAGCAGAAGAAAGGTTCACTTTAATGTCCAATGCTGCACAGAAATTTTGCCAAAACCTTGAAGTGAATTGCACCCCTCGATCCGAAATAACCTCATCTGGTACTCCATGTAAACGAAACACATTTTTAATCATCAAATCTGATGTCTGTCTTGCTGTGGGTAAGCCGACACAAGGGATAAAATGAGCTGCTTTTGTTAAACGATCAACCACCACTAGAATGGTGTTCTTCCCTTGAGAGGTTGGTAACTCCACAATGAAGTCCATAGAAATGGATCCCCACGGGCGGGACGGGGTGGGAAGAGGTTGCAACAGACCAGTTGGTGAGGAGCGAGGTGTTTTGCATCTTGCACAGACTTCACATGAAGTGACATAGTTTAAAACATCCTTCCTGCAAGTGGGCCACCAAAAGAAATGAGAAAGAAATTCCTGTGTCTTTAGAATTCCTCTATGCCCAGCTATCTTGGAATCGTGAATGAGTTGCAATACTCTTAATCTGACTGTTTCAGGAATATACAGACGTTGTCCCTGAATCCACACACCATTCTTAAAGACAAGACTTACGTCCCTTGGGGGTTGTGCCAAAAAGGAATCCGCATGGTATGCTTCCTTGATGTCCTTAAGTAGGTCTTGATTATGAATCACTCCCAGGAATCTAGAGTCAGGAAGAATAGTCTTAGGAGGAGTAAGTGGACGTGTCTCTGCTGAATAAATCCTAGAGAGTGCATCAGCCTTTCCATTGAGCGATCCTGGTCTATAAGAAATGATAAAATTAAATTGGTTTAAGAAAAGATTCCAGCGAGCCTGGCGAGGAGTCAGGCACTTAGCCGACCTGATAAATTCAAGGTTACGATGGTCTGTCAGGACGACTATTTGCTGTGCAGCTCCCTGAAGAAGGTGTCTCCATTCTTTGAAGGCGGCAATAATGGCCAACAACTCTCTATTGCCCACATCGTAGTTCCTCTCAGCCGAAGACAACTGCTGGGAAAAGAAGGCACAGGGATGCAAGACATTCTTCTCACCTGTTCTCTGAGAGAGTATAGCTCCAACGGCACAGTCTGAAGCATCCACCTCTATTATGAAGGCAAGTTCGGGGTTGGGATGTACTAAGATAGGTGCAGTGGTAAATTTATCTTTTAGACGGGAAAATGCTTCCTGGGCTTGGGGAGTCCAGGAGAACCTAGACTCTTTCCGGGTAAGTTGGGTGATAGGTGACACTACCTCAGAGAAATTCCTAATGAAACGTCTATAGAAGTTGGCAAACCCGATGAAGCGCTGCACCTCCTTCACATTTCTAGGACTTGGCCAATCCTTGATGGCTTGGGTCTTGCTTCCATCCATACTAATTCCTTGTGTAGACAGTACATACCCCAGAAATTGAATTTCGGTCCTATGGAATTCACACTTTTCAAGTTTGATGTAAAGATGATTTTGTCTTAGACGTTCCAAGACCATTCTCACATGTCCATGATGTTCCTCTGTGGAGTTAGAAAAAATTAGAATATCATCCAAATAAATCACCACGAATGTATCTAGGAGATCCCTGAAGATGTCATTCACCAAGTGTTGGAAAGTGGCTGGGGCGGTACTCAGACCAAAAGGCATAACTAGATATTCAAAGTGTCCATAGCGTGACCTGAATGCAGTCTTCCATTCATCCCCAGGTCTAATACGGACTAAGTTATAGGCCCCACGGAGATCTAGTTTAGAGAAAATTTTGGCATGTCGCACTCTTTCCAATAACTCAGGGATTAAAGGCAATGGATAACGGTTTCTAATAGTAACCTTATTGTGTTCCCTATAGTCTACGCAGGGTCTCAGAGATCCATCTTTATTCTTTACAAAGAAGATGGGTGCACCTGCAGGAGATGAAGAGGGGCGTATGAAGCCCTTGGCTAGATTTTCGTCTATGTAATCCTTTAAAGCCTTTAGCTCGGGCCCCGCCAAGGGGTAGATCTTACCAAAAGGTATCTCTGCTCCAGGCAATAATTCAATTGGACAATCATATGGACGATGAGGGGGAAGCTGGTCAGCGTTCTTCTTGTCACATAAATCCACATAGTCCTGGTATACAGCTGGTAGTTCAGGGACTGACATGGTTCCTTTAGGAACAGAGCAAGCTGAAACTTTTGGACTCATCTGTTTCTCTGGAAAGTGTAATTCCTTGGTCTCCCAGTTAATGGTAGGATTCTGAGCCTGCAGCCATGGTAGCCCTAGAATAATGGGAAAGTGGGGAGAAGAGATAAGCATAAAGGACAGTTTCTCTTGATGATCTTTACCCATAAGAACCCTCAAAGGCTCTGTTTCCTGATCCACTGGTCCAGAGGTCAGCAGGGAGCCATCCACAGTTTCCATCTGTACTGGAGTAGCCTTCTTCACTGAACGTATCCCCTGTTTCAGAGCAAAGGAGACATCCATAAAATTTCCACTTGCCCCTGAGTCGATCATAGCAGAGCTAGACACCCAAGCTGAGTCAACCCAGAGTTTGATGGAAAGAAAGCAATGAGAATTGTTTTTTACAACTCAGCTGGGACACCGCTGAGGAAACTTGAAAAATTGCAGCGTTTACACAGTCAATGTCCTCAGAAGTAACGGAGTTTAAGTCCGAGAAATCAAGATCTGTTGCTGCAGATCTCTCTGGAGCCTGAGGCTCGGACCTAACAGATCCCCTCTCGCAACACTCACAGTGAATGAGTGCTGCAGTAGTCTTACGAGAACGGCTGGGGCAGTTTATAATGAAGTGCCCTGACTTACCACAATAGAAACATAGATTCTCCTTAAAACGATGTTCCTTGCGTGCATCACTAACCCGTCGTTGTAAAGAGTCTACCTGCATGGGTTCAGGTTCAGGTTCCCGTGTGATCCTACTCAAAGGTTCCTTAGTTGGAGAGGAAGGTAGGAAAAGGTTAGTGTGATTGCTTTCGAACCATCTCTCTTGCCTGCGTTCAGTCAGACGAGTATCAATACGGATGCAGTAGTTAATAAAGTCACCTAACGCAGTGGGAGGGTCGGCACGAGCAAGTTCATCCTTAATCAGTGGAGATAACCCCTTTCGAAAAATAGATTTTTTGGCGGAACTGTCCCAGGTGGTATCAAGGGCCCATCTCCTGAAATCCAAGGCATATTCAGCTACCGAGTGCTTACCTTGGCGCAAAGCTAACATGGCTGCTTCAGCTGTTGCACCTCGATTGGGGTCATCAAACACCTGCCCCATGGCTGAAATGAAAGCATCAAGATGATCCAAACATTCATCCTCAGTCTCAATCAGAGGGTTTGCCCACATCAAAGCCTTATTGGTAAGCAACATAATTATAGTAAGCACTTTAGATCGTTCAGTGGGAAATTGTGAAGCATGTGCAGAAAAAAAAAGATTGCATTGATTAATAAATCCCCTGAATTTCTCACGTTCACCGCCAAAACGAAAAGGGGGCAACTTAGGAATCCCAGAACTCGGGGCTACGGCAGGAGCCTGGACTCGCTCCTCTAGAACCTCAATCCTGGCTCGCAAATCCTGGGCAGTCTGTCCAAACACTTGCAAATTGTGGTTAGTGAGGTCCTGTAGGTTTGTAAAACGGGTTTTTATAGTCTGCAAATCTGCAAGGATGTTATCAGTCACTCCGCAAAGTTCCTTTATGCGGGCCTCCATTTTCCAGATCTTTTAAGACAGGAGTACTGGAAGGAGAGGAGAGAAAAAAAAACAATAGTGTTTACCTGTGGTAACACTGCAGAGAGAAAAAAAAATTAAGGGAACTGCTCACCTGGAATGGTTGTGAGAAGTCACAACCACTATCATCACAGAAAGTTCAACCGGACATCTGATATCCACAGTTACAGCAGACACAAAAGAGGAAAGAAAAAAAAAAAACAATAGTGTTTACCTGTGGTAACACTGCAGAAAAAAAACTTAAGGGAACTGCTCACCTGGAATGGTTGTGAGAAGTCACAACCACTGTCATCACAGAAAGTACAACCGGACATCTGATATCCACAGTTACAGCAGACACAGCCTTTCCAGACCCAGCAGACACTAACGTTTGGCTTCAGAATCTTGTAATGTAAGGAGTACAGTTCATATAGTGTCTTGTGCTTGGGTGCGATGAAAACACAGGAGTCACAGGTTTGATATAGAAGGTCTTGTATTACTTCATACAAGTGGCAATAATAGTCACACAGTTTGCAGATACAAAAGCAGGAGACACAGCAGGCCAGAGTAACTTAAGCTCAGCAATCACTCTCACAACAGGTTCAGGATCTCTTCTCTGTTACCATAAGTCCATGCAAATGTGGATTTATCAAATAGCAAGGTTCCAAAGTCCACGAGTGTTCCAAAGTTCCACAATAGGAAATAACTGGAGTACAAGGTCCAAGGCTTCCAGGAGTCAGGTCATAGGTTCACTGCAGGCTTGATTCTGAAGCACTGATTGCTCAGCTGTGGCTGCTTAAGAAGCAAGAGGGAGAGAATCAGGGCGGGAACATGCAAGCTGGAAACTCCATATTGACTGAGGGCAAGACAGCTGCAGCAAGACAGAAAGTAAAATGGCTGACGGAAAAACTGAGTTTCAGGAACATGTACACAGAACCTTACAAGGAGGCTGGTGCTTGGCATCATTGTTTCTCTTCTGTTAACCATGGTTATCTCTAAAGAAACACGTGCAGTCATCATTGCAATGCACAAAAATGGCCTAACAGGGAAGAGTATCGCAGCTAGAAAGATTGCACCTCAGTCAACAATCTATCGCATCATCAAGAACTTCAAGGAGAGAGGTTCCATTGTTGCCAAAAAGGCTCCAGGGCGCCCAAGAAAGACCAGCAAGCGCCAGGACCGTCTCTTAAAAGTGTTTCAGCTGCGGGATCGGGCTACCAGCAGTGCAGAGCTTGCTCAGGAATGGCAGCAGGCAGGTGTGAGTGCATCTGCACGCACTGTGAGGCGGAGACTCTTGGAGCAAGGCCTGGTCTCAAGGAGGGCAGCAAAGAAGCCACTTCTCTTCAGAAAAAACATCATGGACAGACTGATATTCTGCCAAAGGTACAGGCAGTGGACTGCTGAGGACTGGGGTAAAGTTATTTTCTCTAATGAATCCCCTTTTCGATTGTTTGGGACATCAGGAAAACGCCTCATTCGGAGAAGACAAGGTGAGCGCTACCACCAGTCTTGTCTCATGCCAACTGTTAAGCATCCTGAAACCATTCATGTGTGGGGTTGCTTCTCAGCCAAGGGAATCGGCTCTCTCACAGTCTTGCCTAAAAACACAGCCATGAATAAAGAATGGTACCAGAATGTCCTCCAAGAGCAACTTACCCCAACCCTCCAAGAGCAGTTTGGCGATCAACAATGCCTTTTCCAGCATGATGGAGCACCTTGCCATAAAGCAAAGGTGATAACTAAATGGCTCAGGGAACAAAACATAGAGATTTTGGGTCCATGGCCTGGAAACTCCCCAGATCTTAATCCCATTGAGAACTTGTGGTCAATCATCAAGAGATGGGTGGACAAACAAAAACCTAAAAATTCTGACAAAATTAAAGCATTGATTGTGCAAGAATGGACAGCTATCAGTCAGGATTTGGTCCAGAAGTTGATTGAGAGCATGCCAGGGAGAATTGCAGAGGTCCTGAAGAAGAAGGGTCAACACTGCAAATATTGACTTGCTGCATTAACTCATTCTAACTGTCAATATAAGCTTTTGTTACTCATATGTTTGCAATTATTATATTTCTGTCTGTGATAAAAACATCTGTCAAACACACATAAAAACCAGAGGGCAGCAGATCATGTGAAAATATAATATTTGTGTCATTCTCAAAACTTTTGGCCATGACTGTATATGCCAAAGGACTGCAGAGGCCTAATCCCTGTCTACAGACTCGATTCTGTCACGCTACCTGCTCCTGCGATTCTCTCCCTCCCTAGTCTAAATGCAGATTGTATGTGCTGCAAACGATTAGCCCTTACAAAATCTACTAGTATGATAGCTCAGCATCAGTATCAACACTACAGACCTCCGATTCATTATACTGCACACACCGGCCTTGACAAGCACTCTTTCTCTCCAATATGAAATGTCACAGAGCTGTGCAATGGCGTCAGTGTGCCGAGCCGGTCGGCGCCTGTCCTTTTATAACGTTGATGATGTCACACGGCCAGCCAATCACAGTAATATAACAACCAAGATGGCTACGGCATTAGGCTATGTGCACACGTAGCATTTTTTAAGCATTTTTTACGTGTTTTTACGCGGCATAATCGCTTAAAAAAGGGTACAAAACGCATCCCATGCAATCCTATGGGATTACACATTGCTGTGCACATGCATATTTTTGCGGAGCGTAATCGCTTTGCGCAAAAATAAGCAGCATGTCCATTCTTTTTGTGTAATCACGGTGATTACGCCACCAGAGGATTGCATTGAAGCGTTCACTTTACGCATGTGGCTATGCCCACCATGTGTGAAGTGAGCGCTTCATGTGCGCTTGGTACCCAGGGTCTGGAGGAGAGGAGACTCTCCTCCAGGCCTTGGGTACCATATTCCTGTCAAAAATAGCATAAAAATAAAAAATATTGATATTCTCACCTTCCGGCAGCCCTCGGAGTTTTCCTGCTTCTCAGCGACGCTGCCGGCAAGTTCCGCTCCCAGGGATGCATGGCGAGAATCACCCCAGATGACATAGCGGTCACGTGACCGTGACGTCGCAAAGGTCATTCTCGCAATGCAACCCTGGGAACGGAACTTGCCGGCAGCGTCGCTGACGAGCGAGAAGACTCCGGGGGCGGCCGGAAGGTGAGAATATCAATATTTTTTATTTTTTTTATGATTTTTTACATTACTCATTTAGTAAACAGTTGGTCACACTTGTCAGCACTATGCTTGACAAGTGTGACCAACCTGTCAATCAGTTTTCCAAGCGATGCTACAGATCGCTTGGAAAACGCTAGCATTCTGCAAGCTAAAAACGTTTGCAAAACGCTTGTGTTTTGTGGGAAAATGCGAACTAATTACATATGCGTTTTACCCATGCCAGGGAGTTGCGCAAATGCTCCGCAAAATTACGGAGCATTTGCACAACGTGTGCACATAGCCTTACAGTGACTCACAGGTAATCCCTGCCTGCTTATTGGGTGCATAACAGGCACCGCCAATAAGGGTGGGGATTCCAGTTTTACATGCAGCACCGCCCACTACTCGCCGAGTAACAAGCACATCCGAGCACCGTGATACTCGAGCGATAACCGAATATCACCGAGCACATTCGCTCATCCCTGGTAATGAATTTTCAATTACACAACTTCAATGTGGATGACGGGGTTAACACAAGGACAAAGTAAGTTTAGATTTAACAAGGAGGTCCTCAACATCTATGTTACACCTCTACCTGTTACTGTGATTATCTGTGCATCTGATAGGATTATCCCTTTATTCTTATTCATGGATAATTTTTGGACTGATTCATAAACTATATGTTTCACGCTTAACAGAAATGGACAGGAAGGGCTTGGCTGTCTGAGCCATATTAAATAAACCAGGATGAAGAAATTCCCATTAGTGTGTGACTAGACTTGTGGTCAAGGTAAAGTAGTTGTGTAATGCAGAGAAGGTTCTGGTGCCAGTCTGAATATAGCCCAAACTTATGCATCCTGCTGTCTGCGTGTATAAGAAGATACACAGGAAACCAAACATAACACATGACGTTTCTTCAGTATACACCACTCTTCCTTTGAACTATAAATAAAATAATGTGAAAATAGATAATGCTATATAATTACATAATACATGACAATAAGCACTTCCTAACATCAGATATTTCTAAGGCAATTCCCAAAACCACATACGTTGGAAGTTAACAAAGGTGAAAAGGGTTGGTTCCCATATGAGTGTTTTCCAATGCTCTGCGAGTTGTAGTCAAGGACAAGGTTCATAGCCGGAGAATCACACAATGTTATCAAATTCCCCCTCAGGTCACTTCAGTGTGGAAACTGCAGTAGTAAAATATATTTCCAATGCTGCAGTGCAAAGCCAGATGTCTCTCATGCAAAGCTCCTTGTAAGAGAAGGCTTTCAATATTGTTTAGGTGTCTTGTGCTTCTTCCTTTGAAGTCGTTGATTTGGTAAAAACTAAAGGAAAATTCGAGTATCTACAGTATTTCATGCTGATTTTGCCATGGCTGTTGTGCTCTGGTGATAGTAAGGCTTTCTACCTCACCATAATTGCAGTGTGCGCATGCACCCATACCCTATGAACATGCATGTACATCCAGATGTGGGAACCTCAGGCCATAAAGACATATAGTATGTGATGATGTGCACCACAAAATCGTTCAGCCTTATTGGGTGACCTATGTATGTCATGTTGGTCAGTAGTAATGGCATACATCAACTGATTCTCTCCCTTTGACATTACAGAGGAGACCTCCACAAGTACATTAGGATCTTCTGCAGGGACCCGTAGAAGCGCACACCTGCGCAAAATGGCCGTCGTCCTGACATTCTGTCCACATCGCTCCCTTCTGCCTCTACTGTTTTATGAGACTTCAGAATAAAGGATTGCTTTTAGGGACGGTGAGTGCTGCACTTTTCTGACATATTATGGATAAACCTACACCAGCTTTGAAGGTTTTTGGGTATACCGTCTCTCAAAGTTTTCTTTAATGTAAACTTACACTGCCTCAGTCTCTGATAAGGATAGGGGATAAACTCTCCCTCTGGGTGATTCCATGCCAGGAAGAAGTGGAATGGTGCAGTCAAATAGCCAATGAGGCGGTAGTGGAGTAGCCCTCAGAAAAGTCCTGATAGGGTGCACGTATGTTGGAGACAACAGATACCGTAGCCACGGAGTTCACAAAAGTAACAGTGCATCTGAGAATGGCAAAATTAGAAAATAAATGTTCTATACATGTAGCAAACCAGTTTGAAGAGTTACCTTCCCCGTCCGAAATTGGATATAACCTCCTGGAATTGCAGAGCCATTACCCGTGATTAGCTTCAGATATGTCTGTAGAGGGATGAAAATAATCTGCAATCTTTTTGTCAAAGAAAAGTCCATGAAATTCTCTGCTGCTTGACGAATGCTTGTCTCTTGAACACAGAGGAACCGACATACAATGGACATAGGAACTAGTAATTTACCTTCAGTGGAGGACAGACTTAACCGCAGGGGCAGAAGTTTCCCTGTTTGGCCTTTAGTTTAGAACAGTCTGTGTGAAAATTATCCCAGTCACCACATTAATAAACAGAGTCCTTGTGAAAGTCGAAGGGTCCTTTTGACCGGTGACAATCTCTTCCGACTGACTTACATAAGTTCTGATTCTGCTGATCTTGAGGGCGAATTAGAAGAGACTCTTGGGGGGGGGAGAGAGTCCAGAGTCTTCCCCTAGAATGTTCCTTGGAACATAAATTCACACGAGTAGCAAGAGAAATTAAGCCGTCAAGTGAAGACGACAAATTTCTACTCGCAAGTTCATCTTTCACACAGCTGACCGGCCAGCATAGAAGATGGCCAAGGGTGCGTCATTGTTAAAAGCCAATTCATCAGACAGGGTACGGAACTGGATGGCATAATGTCCCACAGATTTAATCCCTTGTCTTTGGTGCAGTATGGAGTCAGCAGCTGGGTAAAGGCGACCTGGTTTATCAAAAACTTGGCGGAAAGCTGACAGACAGAATGCTAGAGAAAGAATCGTGCCTTTCCCAAAATGGCACAGCCAAAGCCAAAGCATTACCAGACAGTAATGAAAACTGAACAATTCAAAATGTAGGGTGCATTGATTTACAAAACCTCAACGTGCTTTAGGATCGCCATTAAATCGAGGGGTGCAGGTAAATGAAGAACAATTTGACAATCAGAATGATTAGAGTGTGGCAGGTGATTAGAGTGTGGCATGTGTTGAGGAGCTGGTGGAGAGACTGCAGAAGTCTGAGGCAGTGCATCCATGGGTTTTCCACAACCTGGACAAGTTCATGTTGGCTAGCAGCCAGTTGTACCACAAGGCAATTCATCCATATCCCATGACAGATGTGTTGTCACTGCTACACTTTTGGAATCCATGGTCTTCGTATTCTGTTAAACTCACCAGGTAAGGTGGAGTCTTCAAACCCAAGGTCTGGGTGGGCACACAGGCTATGCGCGTTGGTGCAGTAGATAGGTAGGGCACGCCGGATACTGACAGCAGTATCTATTTCACAGTATCAAAATGAGAGAAAAAAGTTAATGGTTCAGGGGTCTTGAAGGGGTGGAAAGGTAAATAAATATCAAGTCTTTCTGCTTGAAGTGGCAAAACATGTCTGAAATCGGGGGAATGTCCATTTTGATCTTTGCTATGAGGCTTTCCTCTTCGATTTAGATTACTACTATTTTAGAGGTCTTGTTTAGCAGAAAGTTAACTTTTATTCCCACCTCTGAATATTTGATTAAACCTTGCTACATATTACACAATTAATCACATGCAGACTGTATTATCGGTCCGAGCACGATCCAACAAATGGTCGATTCGCACCCGGACCAATGTTATGATATGGGCCCAAGGAATAAATCGCTGCATGCCCGTGTTTGATGTGATGTTCGGATCACACTCAGCCATGCAAGTCAATGAGACTGTGGAAACCATTGGACTGCATCTGAGTGAAGTCTGATTTGCACGGACTGGCACAATGGAGAAGATGTTGACATGTTTTTCTCCATCTTCTCTTCATCCGAGAGAATTGGATAACACTATGCTGACGCTCTGATCAGAGTGTGGTTTGCATATGCACTTGCCCATAGATAAATGGATAGGGATACAATTTCTTTTGCACTCTGTAGTACAGTTGTGGTCATGCTGCTGAATTTTGCGGGCTGATTGTTGTTTTTATTGCAGCATTGCACATAATTGTTTTCATCTGCTTAATGTTCCTTTTCTTTTTTCAGTTCTTTTGGCCACAAACATGATGAGTCAAACATGAGGCCAGTATTTTCTGGTTTGTGATCCTTGAGGTATTTCCATGTGTATGAAATAATGAAAATACAGACAATAATGCTACTTAGGCTAAAATCACAAATACGGTTTTTGTAGCAGGTTTTCATACACAGTGAAACACAGAATTGGATATAAAAGAGACAAGGATCAGCCTTTCCTTTGTACTTTTCAACTTTTTTGTACTCATTTGTTTATTCCTATGCTTTGCTAAAAAACAAACAAACAAAATAACAGGCCTTATACTGTTATACTGTCTGCGGGACATGATACTTTATGGGGGGCTGTGGATGGCTATCAGTGCTGGCGTCAGCACCCAGGCAAGTTCCAGGATCCTGGACAAAAGGGGGGTCCACTTGCAGTCGGGGACACCCTGTTGGCATCCATTTTCATCGATGAGTGAGATTTTCGGCTCTCTTCCCAGAAGTGTGAGTAAAATGCCGCTGTCAGAGATTGACAGCGGCATTTAACTAGTTAACAGCCGTTGGTGAATCACGATTCCACCATTGGCTGTTGCGGGCACATCTTTGCTGTATATATCAGCTGACATGTGCCTGGAAAGTTGCAGGCTCAGCACCAAACAGGGGGAGTCAGACATCGGCGTACTATTACTCCCGATGTCGGAAAGGGGTTAATTTTAGCTCTTTTTCAATTTTAGAAAAGTGCAACTCAAACATTTCCAGTAATGTAAAATAGCAAAGACAGCGTTTGTTTCTTGCTTCTGTTCCTGTCTCTGTATTTTGGCTGGAGTACTGACGTTATGCTCACAGTTCATTTTTACTACTGCTGCCAATCATTTTGCTTGCCACAAACGATTTCCATCACTGAGAAAGGAGTTCCAATCTTTTTTGCATCCAAGATGACAGCCACAAGGGCAGATGGACCTGTTGTAAGTCTGAAACATGCCTCCACAACACAAGAAAGACAGGGGAGGCATGGTCCACACTTACGACTCCGCTTGCTGTTTCGCCATATTAGCCATTCTGCATGCAAGAGCATCACAATGCTGATCTCAGTGGGAGAAGCAGAAGAAGGCCAATGGAGGGCATCAGGTATGGTGACTATATGTGACAAGTATATAGCCACTTTTCTGTGCTGGAACGGAGGGTTGTTTTAAGTGGCAGCTCCAGTTCACACACTTGCGTACAACACAATGTATAGCTTCGGACTGCAGCTATTTTGGAGGCTCTTGTGGGAATTTCAGTTGAGTTGTGCATTTTAGAGGTAAAAGTTTGAAACTTGGCAGACATGTTTTGTGACTGATCATTTTGAGCATTGTAGGTATCATTGTAAGTTAAAACAATAATCAAATAGCACGATTTATGTAATAGTTCTGAGAGCATGTTTAAGTACTGCTCTCCCCGTAGGGGAGTACTCCCAAGAGAATTACAATACCGAAGAAAAAGTGGAGTAGGCCATAAACCACCAGAGAATGGTATATAAATAAGATGAATTTTATTGAAACATTACATTAAAACCATACTGAACAAAGGATAAATAACAAAAATCAAAAAACTGTGGAGGAGACAAGGACGTAGACAAGAAGAGAGTAGAGGTTCAATGAGACATGGGGAGGCAAAGCCAAGAAAGTCACTGAGACGTATAGAGGCAGCACCAAATAGTAAAAGATTCAGCTAGCTATAGAACGCGCTATGCACATCAACCACATGAGCTGCCATAAAAATCAACTCAGCTTACCCATAATAGGTCTGGACCACTGTAGCCCTCTTTGCGGCCCCTGATGTGCGTTTCATGTACCTGCTTTATCGAAAGGATGATTGCGGGGCATGCGCCCTGGATCCCATACAAGTAAGGAGTCACCTCCTCCATTGCCGTCGCTGCACCATGCACATGCGGGTGAACTCGCATCCGGTGATGTCTTTGAGCACAGCTAGTGTGCTTATGCTGCTATTATTTGTACCCAGTGCTCTTTTTCACTATTGAGTTTTCACCCCCTCCTCCCCTCTTTCCACTCTGTCACCCAATTGCACCCTTCTCTTTCACCCCCCTTTTTATATTCCATTGTCCTTATACAATGGCACCCTATATTTACTTTAGGGCTTCACTTTCATTGATACTCTTACATAGGGGTACATGACATGCCCTCATCTAGATCCCCTCCAACATGGCAGAGCCCGTGGTCTTCATTAAAATGTCTGCGGATGGTGTGCACGTGCACTTTGACTCTCCATCACGTCACTCCTCCAGTAGCTATCGATCGAGTATCGTGCGCATGCCTAATGACGTCACCAGGTGCGAGTTCACCCACATGTGCATGATGCAGCGACGGCAATGGAGGAGGTGACTCCTTATGTGTATGAGGTCCGGGGTGCATTCACCACAATCATTGGTGCCATCTATTCGGCACATATTTAAACATCTGAGGCAAGACTTTCCATCTACAATCCTTCGATAAAGCAGGTACGCGAAACGTGCGTTAGGGTCCGCAAGGAGGGCTACAGCGGTCCAGACCTACCATGGGTAAGCAGAGGTAATTTTTATTGCAGTTCATGTTGTTGATGTGCACTGTGCATTCTATAACTAGCTAAATCCTTTATTTTTTGCTGCTGACTCTACACGTGACTTTCTTGGCTTTGCCTCGCCATTTCTCATTGGACCTCTACCTTCTCCTTATTTACTTGCATATCTCCTCCACAGTTTATTTATTCTTTGTTCAGTATGTTTTTAATGTAATGTTTCAATAAAATTCATCTTGCTTAATTACCATTCTCTGGTGGTTTATGACCTACTCCACTTTTTCTTCGGTATTGTGAGCATCCATTTTTGAAAATTTGAAAATGCCCGCCAAATACAGTTTTTTGCTAGCAGCTTTTGAATATATGGTCAGATTTCAATTTTTTTTTATTTTAAAGGTCTTTTTAAATTGAAAGTTTTATATTATGTACTGTTTTTACAACATTCAATGGTTTTCTTGCAATTTTCAAAATATAAAAAAAATTGTCATGAATTAACTCTAAACTAGAAGCTAAACTTTAATTCTACAAATAATACATCTAGAAAAGAACCATTGTTGACAATATTAAAGAAACTCATTCAGAATCTGGGAACAGGGAACTGCATGGTAAATTAGATATAACAGATATACCACATTTACATAAAGGAGAACAAGATTTTTTGTTTTTTGCACTTGTATTGAATCAGTTCTCTGGTTTCTGAACAAGCAGGTGCTTGAGTAATCCTCTTTGGTTGCCAAGTTTCTGAACTCCTGTCTCGTCTCCAACCAAACTGTTCCAAAATGGGTAATTGTGAAGCCATTTGTAGAGGGGCCTTACCCTATCTGATAAGCGACTCTTAGGACATGTTGTTGCATCAAGTATTGGTGGTATTTTGTCCAACTCTCTGTTCTTATTAGCAAACAGTATAAACCAGGTTTTGTTCACACTTGTCTCTTGACTACATCACAGCTTGGACCTCCAAGTCCTCAACTGATGGGGCATTTGACAGAACACAGAGAGCGTCTGTTACTTCTGGGTAACTGTTCCATGTTGCACAGCAACTAATTTTACCGCTTCCTGAAAACTTGGAAGTAGTGCCACAGCCTGATAACGCATGAAAAGGTGGCAGATCCTTACATTTTTCTGTTCACAGTGATTTGGCCATGGCATTTATATCAAGTTTCCTAAAGTTTTTTCCCTGTCCTATAGGCAACCCACATATTACAATTAAGAACAGTCGAAGAGTGCAGAGCTAAAACAACGACATGTGTCTACACTTCTAACAACAATTTGCTTATGTCCTTGCATCACACCATGGGCAGCATGTAAGAACATTCGGATGTCTATATCTTCTTGTGTTTTGGAGGAATTTGAGGAATTATTGTGTACCTTGTCAATTTTGTATTGTTTTACCAGATCTGTTGACAAACTTTGTGGTTTGGATCTGGTTAGTGGAAAAGGGAGATCCCAGTTCCATGAAATGAACCTTTTGCACTCATAGCACAGGATCAGTATTGTCAACTGCCGCAGTTATGAAGACACCAATCTTCAAGCTTGGAGGTACTACAGCATTGATGTTATAAAAATGATTAATCGCAGAGTTGCCTAAGGGCCCCGTTACACATAGCGACGCTCCAGCGATCCCAGCAACGATACGACCTGGTTAGGATCGCTGGTACGTCGCTACATGGTCGCTAGTAAGTTGTCAAACAGGCAGATCTACTCAACAACGCAGCAACGATACGGCGATCCGTATAACGACCTCAGTGGTCGTTGGGACCTTGTCACAGCAGGGATTCTGACAAGGACAAAGCAAAATCACGCCTGCGTCGCTGAGTTCTGAGTCGCCAACGAGGTCGCTCATCGTTTTTATGGCATCAAACACAGCGATGCATGCTTGCCAGCGGGACACCAACAATCAAAAAATGGCCTAGGACATTCCAGCATGATCAGTGATATCGCTGCAGGGTGCCGGTCGCCGCTATGTGTCACACGTAGCGAGATCGCTGGCGAGTTCGCTGTTGCGTCACAAAACCTGTGATGTTTCAGCGATCTCGCTAACGATCTCGCTATGTGTGAAATACCCTTAAATCAGCAGAAAAGGTCAGCAATCTATTATATGACAATGATAAGCCAAGTTAAACAAGCAATGAACTCCATCTTTTGAACATGTCTTTGAGTGAATATAATTCCCCAAAAACTAAGGGAGTGGGTCTCTTTATTTCCTGCTGAACATTGCCGCCAGTCCTTGAAGGTGTGATAACTTGTAAGCTCTGCTAAAGTTACATTTGCCTGCAGTACTGTACTCTAATCAAGACTTTGGAATCTCGGCTCATGAATTGCTGGGAGACACTTATTATTTAAGGCACCTCTACCTGCATGAAGTTGCCTGTGCAACATTGTTAGTTTATTCCCTACACTAGTTCTCAGGTCCCTGTCTATTATTGCCCACTAGTTCTGCTAGTTTCAATCCCTCCGTTCCTAGTCTCCTTGCTAGAACCTGCCTTGCCAGTCTGTATTTCAGCCGGAACCTGCATTTACCTGCCATGCCAATCTGTATATAAGCTGGATCCGCCTGTACCTGCTGTGCCAGTCTGTATATTAGCCGGACCCACCCTCATCTGCCAGGCCAGTCTGTATATCAGCTGGACCCACCTTCACCTTCCATGCTAGTCTGTATTTCAGCTGGACCCGCCTGCACATGCCATGCCAGCCTGAATACCAGCTGGACCCGCCTGCACCTGCCATGCCAGCCTGTATACCGGCCGGACCCGCCTGCACCTGCCGTGCCAATCTGTATAGACCTGTCCCTTTGTGAGTCAGCTGCCGTGCGTACTTGGTCTGTCATGGAGTAGCACCAGGTGTCCATCGGGAGCCAAACCTAATCCCACCATCAGGGGCTCTAATGAAGAGTCAGGTACTCACCTATTCATACCCTCCAGGCTCTCCTCGGACCATGGCATAGTGGTTTCACCAGAATCAATCCTTTTCTGTGCTATTAAAAAGGAATTCAAATCGCTGCTTCAAATATGCATAAAAACACGTCAAATTACGGGGGGGTAAGGCATAAAAAAACCCACCAGTAATGCAATGATGAGAGAAGATTGTTATTGTATAGTTTGGTGTGGACATCTGCAGAAATGTACAGATAAAAACAACAGAAAAAATACAACAATTATGCTACACGTGAACAACATGGCCTCCACATTACATTTCAATGAGTTTTTCAGACAGATGTCTGTCCAGCCTCTGTTTGAAGACTTCCATTGAAGGAGAACTCACCACCTCTCATGGCAGCCTGTTCCACTCATTGATCACCCTAATTGTCAAAATGTTTTTCTAATATCTAATCTGTGTCTCCTCCCATTCAGTTTCATCCCATTGCTTCTAGTCTTTCCTTGTGCAAATTAGAATAAGGATGATCCTTCTACAATGTGACAGCCCTGCTTTCCATATATGGATGCAAAGTCATATGGCTAGACCACATGACCGCGTCCTGGTCTTAGTAGTACACGAGGAGACATTTTGTGCACGTGTGAGTCATCTTAGAGAAACTGAAGGAGCAGGTAAGGGATCAGCCTTAGCTCATGGATATGAAAAACCAGATACAGATGTGTGAACAGGACTGTGCATATAAGCAGAAGTTGGAGTTCAGGAATCACTGCACCACGTATATACAGTATCTGCATACTGGAAAGTTGCTGTAATTGCTGCAGAGGAATTGAATCTCTGTTCAATCATTTATCTGGATGTACCGGTGTATTCATGCAACAAGTAAAGGTTATCAACAGCCCCTCTGGCCTCCCTGTTTTCTGGACTATTTGGAGTGCACCACATTATATCACACTACTAGGAATCATAGCACAGCCTAGCATCACAAACTTTCTTTTATTTTCTTTGTCACTGCTATGGCAGAATGGTAACTTGTGCACACCACATGGCATATTGCATGACATATAGAGATTTATCTCTATGTATCAGTACATCCACAATGTAATTTCAGAGTTTGAATTGCACATTCAGGTATAGAAATATTTTCTCACACATGTCGGTGCAGGCTGTAGGTCGTAGTTTTTGCTGCTGCCTATAATGGTGCAGATTGGGTGTTTGAATCCTGGTGAGATCAGATCTCAAGAAAAGAGAATTATTTATTTAATTGAATGTAGGTATGTGCAAAGCAGAGATGCCAGCCCCAGCACCCCGAGGAGTAGGAGCTATGGAGCAATGAAGACAACAGGAAAGAAGTCAAGACACAGCCCTAATGACTTGCAAGGTCAGCTCCCTCAAATTGTGACAGTCCCGTTGGATCATGGATGATTTAGAGCAACTGGAGCTCAACATTTAAAATCAATCAGTAGTGGTTGAAAAAGTCAGAATTTAGCCTAGGCTTTTGATTAATTTCAGATGGATGCTGGACATTGTTGACAGTAAAGTCCGTCAAATGCAGAATTGACTGGCTCCGGGGTTTGCAGCTCTGTGTGCCCGTTCTCATAGCGGATGTGTGACTACTTACATGCTGAAGCCTCCTGTGTAAATCAGACCAGATTAGCGCATGTTGCAATTTTTTTTCCATGTTGACATGAGAACCGTGTGCTAAGTAACCCATGTGCACTAGCAGCATATGCAGCCTTTGTCTGTGTGCAGTCTATTGTATACGATGGTATATGGACCAAAAATGCGCTCAACTGAACTAAGCCTAAGGCCACGTTCACACATTCATTATTTGGTCAGTATTTTTCATCAGTACGGTATTTGTAAGCCAAAAGCAGGAGTGGAACAATCAGAGGAAAAGTAAATAGAAACAAGTCACCACTTCTGGATTTATCACCCACTCCTGGTTTTGGTTACAAACACTGAAATATTGACCAAATACTGAACGTGTGAACGTGGCCTTAACCTGATAATCCACTAAACCAGCATAAACGATCCTAAAGGTACTGCCACACTAAGCGATCTCGCTAGCGATCACGATAACGACGCAAGCTAACGAGATCGCTGGTGTGAGCGCTTTTAGGTCGCTAGTAGCTGCCAAACAGGAGATCTCATAAACGACTCATCAGCGGTCAGCGATCTGTTTAACGACTTTGGCGGTCGTTAAGATCTGTCATTAGCATGTACTGAGCGCAACCTTTTCCATGCCCCTCAGCACAGATATATGTTATGTATGTGCAATAATTTATGTTTTGACCGCGTCATGAAAGACGACGTATAGCGCTCCCTTTCATTGTTCTCGAGCGCTTCTGATTCATAGGAATTTCCAGCATCGCTCCTGCTCTCTGCGTCCTGCTAGCCTGCTTTGCAGCTACTGCGATCCTATCTGTGACGCAAAAAAAACCTAGTTCCACCTGCCTGCTTCTACAGATATTGCGATCCACTCCGTGACGCTAAAAAACCTAGTCCCGCCTGCGCCGCTGTCATATGCGTCACAAACGAGGTCGCTCGTCGTTCGCAAAAGGTGCCAAACACAGCGATATAGGCTCACCAGCGGGACGCCAACGATCAAAAAACAGTCCAGAACGCTAGTGAACAATCAGCGACATCACAGCAGGGGCCACATCGTTGCTACAAGCCACACACAACGACGTCGCTAAGGAGATCGCTAAATAGTGACGTATTAGCGATGTCGTTAGCGATCTCGTTAGCGATCTCGCTTAGTGTGGCATACCCTTTAGGGCTAACTTGATTAGTAGTGGGACCAAATAACAACAGGTAATGTGAATGGTAACAATGGCCCCGTATATTTTACTGATTCACTGTTTAACTATTCAGGAAAATCTATATTTCCTCTTACGGTCCCATAGGCTGTGTAGACATTAATCACTTGTTTTTTATATCAGACTGTCTTGTGTTGTCTGAATCTTATTCTGCAGCATACAGAGTTAGTATTGGTTAATTGCATTCATGGGAATGGAGCCCTTTATAACACTCTGATTCATCAGCATTACAACACAATATGTTGCACAGATATTTACTTCAGTGAATAAGAACAAGCGTTTGATAGATTTCTGTAACACAATAGTCACTTGCTGCAATAGTTGTGTTCTATGAGATGTTCCATCTCTAGTTTTATACGGCCACCTGGCTAGCACCCAGCTTAGCAAGCTGCAGAAGCTATAATTATGTTCATTTTGACACCATCAAACTAAAGCATGGAACACTGGGCTATTGAGTGGACATAATCCTGTATTAGCTAAAGTATCATGTAATATCCACTAGAACACTCCAAGCTAGATATATCAGTATTGTTCTAACTACTTATCATATTTACTTACACAGCGTTATGCTCTATTAAGCAGCACATTTACTAAGTAAAGTTCCAAAAGTTTGTGGAGCTGTAACACCAATCTATAAAACTATGCTGAAGTTTGGTGATGTCAAACACTCACCACCATTGTATCAGACAGGGAAAATACATTTCAAGCAAATCAAGTCAAGATTTGCTTGTGTGGCACCCCAGGAGACGGGTTGCCACAGTGGCATTGTTTCCTTCACAGGGGGTGACGCCATGCCTGTAAACAAAGAGGAAACCCCTTGCCAGGTAACACACAGCATGCAACACTTTTCCTACTCCAGACCAGAATGGTGAGCTCTAACACCTGATTTCAGGGGAGCTTCCTTGGAACATTCTGGCTGGGGGAGGAGTTAGGGGAGTCTGTCTGTAGACAGGGATGAGAGAGGACGTGTGGCGAGAAGCTCGTGGGAAAGGAGCTGAATGCTACAGCTCACCCAGAGCAGAGCTCTGATAAAAGTGGACGCCAGATTCCTGGACCAGTTAGGAACTCTGAGACCGACAGTCACATCTGGAGAACAGAGAATTGAAAGTTCTCTGTTCACACTGACACCTGCCAGCACAGCAGTATCACAAGAGTCAGGGTTGCCAGTGAGAAGAGACAGGACCCTTGATAGGCTCACTCTGCCTGCTATACAGGTTGGAAAAAGAACAGAGAAGAGGACCGCAGCTTAGCTATAAACAGCAGAGGCCAGGAACAGAGAGGGCAGCAGGAAGACCTCTAAATCCTCCTGGCAAGGTGGAACCCAAATTGTTTCCAGGCAATCGGATCTACAGCACCATCTGTAGCCAGTGCCCTGGACACTTTGCCTGCAGAACTATGAGTAAAGCTTTGGATACTGCACTTGATCGTGTCCTTTCAAGTTCTTCCTGCAACACCCACTCAACACTGCTACATCCGTTGCCAAATACTACATCATTACTATCTTGAACATACTACATCTGCCCTGGGACATAGCCCTGCCTGTGGAGGGCTAAACCAGCTCTGCTGCATCAACAACTGTCCCAGTGGACTGAATCTGCAGCATCGGCTAACATCTTTATTGCCGAGTACCACAGGTGGCGTCACAAACACTTTATTACAAACTCTTTATCTTTCCCCTGTAGCCTTTCCGGGGGGTTTAGCTCTAGGATCGCTGTCTGGGTAGACAGAATGGCACGGAAACAGTTCATTCAGACAGCAGTTTGGTGAAAACTGGCCGCAACCAGTTTTATTAAAGTCCACAGCACACAGATAAAAACAAAGCATAAACAAAAGACCTGGGCTTGTCTAGCCTCTAATTACACTTAGATAGATGGCCCTCTCTATCCGGGACCCAGACTCTACCAGTCTGTGCCCAAAACAACACATATGATATATGTTACCAGTATGGAGTTTCACAGACACTCCTCTTTATGTCTGAAGGCAACTCCAATGTCCAGACTTGAGAGAGGTCACCTCCTATTCAGTCGCTATTCGCACGGATTCTCACTGCGACTACTCCTGTGTCCGGGGTACTTCCTGCACCCAGACTGAGATAGCTCACACTCTTAGAGACTGCTTTTTTGTGCCGGGACACCTCCCTGTGTCCGGGCTAAGGCAGCTCCCACACTCTTGGAGACACCTTCTGTGCCTGGACCCCTTGTCCAGACTGAATGAGCTCTCTGACTGTGCTCCCAAGCACCTACTTCTGGCTTCCTAATCAACACCTGAGTGGATTCAGGTCTGAGCTGCAAGCGTGTACTGAATGGCAGGTGTAGTGACCTTTCTTTACCACCAGGTTTACAAAGCCACACATTTCGCTCATACCAGTCAGCAAGGTACTTAGGTGAAATATACACCTCATTCACCACATATTCCTTCACTGTCTCACATATCCCCTCCCTCTTCTCCAGACCGGAG
Organism: Oophaga sylvatica; assembly: GCA_033576555.1. Lineage (NCBI taxonomy): Eukaryota > Metazoa > Chordata > Amphibia > Anura > Dendrobatidae > Oophaga > Oophaga sylvatica. The sequence continues at coordinate 42,871,378 of JARQOD010000008.1, forward strand.
GGCTGGTCATCCAGACCGGAGGGCTGGTCAACAATCCAACAGAGACAGTGAACTCTGGACCAGTCATGGCCCTCATCAGCTTCATCCTCACCACTGTCATAGCCAACATCAGTTTTCTCTTCATCTGAAGCATCCGCACTACCCTGTACCCTCCCAGGCCTATACTCTCTGCGGGCCTCGGGTATCCTGCACGGTTTCATCTTGACTTTAGTGCCAGCCTCAGTCTCGGTATAGTGGCTCACCAGATAAGTACGACCAGGCACGTCAGAACAGCTCTGCTGATTCTTCCTCAGAAACTTTCGTACCTCCTGTTTTTGGGGCACTGACCCTGTGTCACCAACTGTCACAGGAGGTATAGGGGTTTTCTCTAATTCCCCCTGAACTTTCTTTAGCACATCTACTTTCTTAAATATCAGTTGATTCATAAATTCTACCTCACAGAACCCAAGCGCCTCTGTCATGGTCTCTGACCATTCCGAGCCACACTGTTCAAACGATTGGCACTGTAGAGGGAGCTGATCGTTTTTCTTGGTCGGTACACATAATTTATCCTCTTCTGGTACAGGCTCACTTTGCATAAGACTCAGAGCTCTTACTTCTTTCTCCAGGAGATCCTCATGGCTACGCATCTTCTCCTGTAATTGTTGGACGTCCTTTACGTCTTCGGCCCTTTCTTCAGGCTCTTCTGGTAGGACATGCTCAGAAGCCCTACCATCAGTCTTCTTTTCCACCACGTTCTGCATCCCATCTGAGCTCCCGTGTATCTGCAGCGGCAACGGAGCGACACATCGCCCCTCCCACTCACTGGGACGTGGTTCAAGTGTAGACTCCATGAAAATGCGCCTGAGCTCACCAAGGCCAACCCGAGGTCTCAAAATCTCATCTTGGGATTTATCCAGATCCTTTGGGTCGCTCGGGAACTCCGATGGCGCACCGGGCGCCGAACTTCCGGCCCGAGCTTCGCGAGTCGCAGCCACGGATCCGGACAGTACACCGTCCACGCCGCTGTCTCCAGCAGAAACATATTCCGGGGCAGAGTCATTCCCCACATCTTCAGTCTTGTTCCTCACAGCTTCACTTGAGACATCAGCCTCTGGTGAGGCACCTGGCCTGGTGTCCACCACTTCCATGGCTTTCTCCACCTCTGCAGCATCACCTTCCGAGTCCTTGGCCTGATGCAGATCCACACCATACATTGATAACTTCTCATTTTCAACAGCATCCACTTGTGCTGTGTTCAGTTTCAGAGTCCTGTCTTTCACCTTAGTCTTCGCCAGGGAACCGGCCAACGGTACAACATCTTCAGATGCCATCCTCCGTCCGACTGCAAGGTCAGCCTCAGCCTTCCTCTCAGGACTCTCAATCTCCTCTGCTACCATGCCTTCCTCACTTGCACTGGTTGCTTTATTGTCATCAGATGACTCACTATCACCACCACTATCCCTGTCTGACCCCCTTTTCTCAGCCACATCTGGCTCACTTCCAGGGTTAGACACTTCATTTTCATTCACATCCGGCTCACTGTCAGGTTATACAATTCATTCTCATTCACATCTTGATCTGGAACCTTAGTTAACATGTCATCCACAACATTAACTTCACCATCTGGTCCCTCAAGTATGTGACTATGTGACAACCCCAGCACTATACTTCTATATAGTTCAGGCACTAGGAGCTGACTCACAACCTCTCCCTGGACTTCAGTGTTTATGGCAACATGAGAGAACCTCTCCTCAGAGTCAGGCTCCTGGGAAACCTCATTTAGAACAATCATATTTTCCTGTGCTGTTTTAAGAGAGGGTTCTCGCCACTGCTCACTCTCAAAACCGTCACAGGACACAGGCAAGTCAGGGACACTCGGTTCCCGAGAACCACCATCCTCGTCTCCCAACATCACCTGCAAAGGAATTTCATCACTACCACAGTCATCATTATTATCAACATCATTATCATGACTATGATTAGCATTATCATCATTATCAATATCAGCATCCTCATCATGGTCATCATCATTATCATGATCATCATTATCATTATCAATATTATCATGGTCATCATCATTATCACATAAGTTTAACGTCCCACTAGCATTGTGTTCCGCCCCTCGGGACTGCGCACCCTCAGTAGGAGCTTCATCACACTGTCCATCAGAAACATTTTTCCCCCAGAGATCCTTAGACCGGGGAAAGTCATTACCCAATATAACGGGGTGCACCAGGGTCTTCACTACCCCCACTTCATATGAAACCTCCCCGAGTTTGGGGACCAAGTCCACGGCAGTCTCTGGGTAGACTTTGGTGTCTTCATGGATGTACACCACACTCAGGTGCTTATCAGGGATGAAGTCCCTATCACTCAGGCTGTCACATACGGAAGTCACTGGACTCTCTGAGTCCAAGAGGGCCTGTGCTGGACAGTCACTTACAACCACCGGGGACCCCTGTGGTCCAGTCTCTTCGGCTGAGGTGGACACACACACAGGCTCTGCGCAGGGAGAGAGGGATCTGCCAACATCACAACACATAGGCTCCCCCTCTATTGGACAGTTGGCTGCAATTTCACGCCAGCTCCAACACTGTCCATCACACTCTCCCACCCACATGTCCCCTCGGGCCTGAACCCGCTTATCAGCATACCCCATGTCCCCAACAGCTGGAACGCTCTTACCGGGAGAGTTCAGCGTCCGGGAACTCTGAAGTGACGTCCGCTCAGACGGCTGGTCACGGAGGCAGTCTTTGGGGCCAAAGTACCTTTCTCTCTGTACCTCAGGAGGAAGTGCTCAGGTGTAGCGGTCCACTGTCACCTTTTCGACCCTTTGGGCAGTGTTGCTGACGGCAGACTCCCAACTGTATCTCCAGTCATGGACTCTCCTGGCACGGGCTGCAACCGTAACACCCAGCCGGGTAAGAATCGCCGCTTTCAACTTGGCATAGTCTTCGCTGTCCTGCTTGCTCAGGTCAGCCCAGACTTTTTGGGGTTCCCCAATCAGATAGGGTACGACCGCCATGGCCCATTCAGATAGTGGCAGATTCTCCTTCTCTGCCAGTCTCTCAAACCTAGTAAGATATACCTCCACATCATCACGAGGTGTCATTTTTCTCAAGGACCGTCTTACCGCCTTCTTTATAGCGGACAACGCCGGTGCCTTCACAACATTACTTCGGGACGCGGCACCGAAATCCTTTTTTGGTGCTGTCATCTGCTCAACAAATAACCGGTTATTCTCCTGCTGCTGCTGCTGCAGGAATTGCTGCTGAGCCTGCTGCATGTGCTGCTGGTGCTGCAGGCGCTGCTGCTCCATGCTTCGCTGGGCCTGCACCAGGTACTCAACGAGTTCCTCCATACTGCCGGACTCATCTGTCTCAATCACAGCAGTCTTATGTTGCATATTAACTTGCGCCATTTGTTCAAACAGCGCCTCCATGCTGTCAGATATCTCTGTCTTCACAACGGCAGACTTCAGTCAAGGCATACACACTACACAGCTTTTTTCCACAGAAAATTCAGCCTTGCTGTGCAAACACTTTTTTTTTTTTTTTCCTTTGCAAAGTCTATTAGGGCTCCTGTCTCTTTAAGACTGCTCCACAAACTTTTCTTTTGCTGCTGCACATTCCACAGTCATTTTCACAACAAGTTCAGCTTTGCTGTGCATACATTTTCTCTCTGCAGACCCTATCAGGGCCACTGTCTCTCCAAGACTGCTCCAAACAGACGTTTCTGCTGACACACTTTTTTTTTTCTGCTGCTATTTCAATAGACTTCACCTTTAATGCTGTCTCTCGCCACTGTGCTGCATACACACTCCAGCACTAACTGTATCAGGCACTGCGCTGCCCCAGCATTCTCCACCAATTGTAGCCTTTCCGGGGGGTTTAGCTCTAGGATCGCTGTCTGGGTAGACAGAATGGCACGGAAACAGTTCATTCAGACAGCAGTTTGGTGAAAACTGGCCGCAACCAGTTTTATTAAAGTCCACAGCACACAGATAAAAACAAAGCATAAACAAAAGACCTGGGCTTGTCTAGCCTCTAATTACACTTAGATAGATGGCCCTCTCTATCCGGGACCCAGACTCTACCAGTCTGTGCCCAAAACAACACATATGATATATGTTACCAGTATGGAGTTTCACAGACACTCCTCTTTATGTCTGAAGACAACTCCAATGTCCAGACTTGAGAGAGGTCACCTCCTATTCAGTCGCTATTCGCACGGATTCTCACTGCGACTACTCCTGTGTCCGGGGTACTTCCTGCACCCAGACTGAGATAGCTCACACTCTTAGAGACTGCTTTTTTGTGCCGGGACACCTCCCTGTGTCCGGGCTAAGGCAGCTCCCACACTCTTGGAGACACCTTCTGTGCCTGGACCCCTTGTCCAGACTGAATGAGCTCTCTGACTGTGCTCCCAAGCACCTACTTCTGGCTTCCTAATCAACACCTGAGTGGATTCAGGTCTGAGCTGCAAGCGTGTACTGAATGGCAGGTGTAGTGACCTTTCTTTACCACCAGGTTTACAAAGCCACACATTTCGCTCATACCAGTCAGCAAGGTACTTAGGTGAAATATACACCTCATTCACCACATATTCCTTCACTGTCTCACACCCCTTTTTCATCATCTTCCCCTTTTATTGGACACCCAGGGCCACAGACCGGGTCACTGCTGCCGTGACACTGCCCATTTAAGAAGCGGCCCGGTACCAAGTATCCCCACTGCCCTTGCGGGCGCTCCACCTGGAGTTTATTTTCCATGGACGATACAATGGTGGTCAGTGTCTGACATCACTGATCTTCAGCATTATGTTATAGCTTGATGTTGTGGCACCAATGACTTTTAGAACTTTTTTCTACATATTCAGGACTTGAAGACTTTCCATAGCGGCTCCACCTAAGCTAAAGGATTGTTGTGGCAACACATCAATTGTATTACTAGCTTTAACATTTGCTCATTGGTTAGCACAACAGCTTTGTAGGACAGTGGTCATGAGTTTGAAACTTACCAGGACATTTTGCTACTGTATGTGATAAAGAATTAAATACTGTAGTCTGCCCCACTGAGTATAAGAAGAGACTCAAATAAATGAATGTATTCTGTGTACAGCATAATTGCCTATATAGTTGCAATATCTAAAACATACCCTATATACTCATGTATAAGCCGACCCAAGTATAAGCCGACCCCCTGAATTTTGCCACAAAAAACTGAGAAAACTTATTGACTCGCATATAAGCCTAGGGTGGAAAATGCAGCAGCTACTGGTAAATTTTCAAAAATAAAAATAGATACCAATAAAAGTAAAATTAATTGAGACATAAATAGGTTAAATGTTTTTGAATATCCATATTGAATCAGGAGCCCCATATAATGCTCCATACAGTTCATGATGGCCCCATAAGATGCTCCATACAAAATACGCCCCATATAATGCTGCACAAAGGTTAATAATGGCCCCATAAGATGCTCCATAGAATAATATGCCCCATATGCTGCTCCATAAAGGTTATGGCCCCATAAAATGCTCTATAGATTATGCCCCATAAAATGCTCCATAGATTATGCCCCATAAAATGCTCCATAGATTATGCCCCATAAGATGCTCCATATATTTTATGCCCCATATGATGCTCCATAGATTATGCCCCCATAAAATGCTCCATATATTTTGTGGCCCATATGCTCCATAGATTATGCCCCCATAAGATGCACCATATATTTTATGCCCTATATGATGCTCCATAGATTATGCCCCCATAAGATGCTCCATAGATTATGCCCCCATAAGAAGCTCCATAGATTATGCCCCCATAAGAAGCTCCATATATTTTATGCCCCATATGATGCTCCACAGATTATGCCCCCATAACATGCTCCATAGATTATTCCCCCATATGATGCTCCATGGATTATGCCCCCATAAGATTATGCCCCCATAAGATGCTCCATATATTTTATGCCCCATATGATGCTCCATGGATTATGCCCCCCATAAGATGCTCCATAGATTATGCCCCCATAAGATGCTCCATATATTTTATGCCCAATATGATGCTCCATGGATTATGCCCCCATAAAATGCTCCATAAAAAAGGCCCCATATGCTGCTGCTGCAAATAAAAATGACATACTCACCCCTTGTCGCTGGGGCCAGGCGCCGGTGTACTGAGCAGGCGGGGACACCGGCGCGCTATGGGGGACAGGTGCCAGTGTCACCGTTGGCTCAGGGCCCCAGCACCTGAGATATTCACCTGTCCCCAGTCCACCGCTGCGTGCCGCTGTCTTCCAGGTCCTCTGGCTGTGAATGTACAGGCAGAGGGCGCGGCGCGCACTAACTACATCATCGCACCCTCTGACCTGAACATCGCAGCCATCGCAGAGGACAGAGCGGTGTGCGGCGGTGGACCGGGGACAGGTGAATATCGCATATACTTACCCCGTCCTGGCGCGGTCTCTGCAGCCCCTGCTCTTCTCCCACGGTCTCCGGCAGCTATTCCTTCCTTCAGCGTCACGTGGTACCGCTCATTAAAGTCATGAATATGCACATATTCATGACTATAATGAGCGGTACCATGTGACCGCTGAAGGAAGGAGCCTGAGACCATGGGAGAAGCATGAGGGCTGCAGAGATGGGCCAGGGGGTAAGTATGATCTGACACCCCCGCTCCCCCACCCTGCCAACCCCCTGGTGTATATGACTTGCGAATAAGCCGAGAGGGGAACTTTCAGCCTTAAAACATGGGCTGAAAATCTCGGCTTATACGCGAGTATTCGATAATAGAAATTAATAAATCCAAATATAATTTCTTGATTACGTTTACATTTTTAAGATCAACAAAGAATATATTAAAAATAATAATTGTATTTATTTCTATAGTGCCAACATGTTCGGTAGCACTTTACAAGTCAATGGGGATGTTTACAGACAATATCAGACGCTACTGAGTAATACAGTGGGTATGGAAATTATTCAGACCCCTTTAAATTTTTCACTCTTTGCTTCATTGCAGCCATTTTGGTAAATTCAAAAAAGTTCATTTTTTTCTCATTAATGTACACTCTGCACCCCATCTTGACTGAAAAAAAACAAATGTAGAAATTTTTGCAAATTTATTAAAAGAGAAAAACTGACACTCATATTTAAGTCACATGCTGTCCATTTCCTTGTGCTCCTCCTTGAGATGGTTCTACTCCTTCATTGGAGTCCAGCTGTGTTTAATTGAACTGATAGGACTTGATTTGTAAAGGCACACACCTGTCTATATAAGACCTCACAGCTCACAGTGCATGTCAGACCAAATGAGAATCATGAGGTCAAAGGAACTGGTCAAGGAGCTCAGAGACAGAATTGAGGCAAGGCAAAGATCTGGCCAAGGTTACAAAAGAATTTCTGCTGTACTTAAGGTTCCTAAGGGGTTTGGATTATGGAGGATGTTAATATTATTTCATTAGCAGAACATAGAGCATTGGTAGGGTAGTAGGCAGAGATAAAGGAGCAGCACGGTGGAAGGTTTTGTGGGTGGGAGTGATAAGTTTGTTATAATGTAAAGCAAATTGGCAACCAAACCAATGACTGCCTCTGATTAAAGGCATCGGTGTAGCAGTATCCAGAAATATGATATGGTGTCTACATTTTTTGAGGGGAAAATTGATTACTAATGAATTTCAGTAGTCAAGATAAAAATAAATCAGAACAACTGCAATCGTTTTTTCAGTTTTGTAGGTTAGAAAAGGTCAGATTCCGCAGATGCGTTTGAGGTGCAGGTGACATTAGCAAGCAAGTGACTGGAGAGAAGGACAGATCTGAGCCAAACATAACCACAAGTCTGTGAGTGTGCTGGTTGGGTATTATGGTAGAACAACACATGGAAATGGAAATATCAGGTTTAGGTAGGTTAGTAGAGGGAGGAAACACAATGGTTCAGTTTTGTAATGATTGAGTAGAAGATACAGGGAGGACATGATGTTATAGACAGTAGACAGAGAATCCCTGGTATTTTGTATTAAGGTGGGAGTGATGTAAGGAGAAGGTGGGAATAATTGGGTGCCAACAAAATAGAGATGTTAATGAAAGACAAATCTGCTGATGGTCTGTCCATAGTGACAGTGTATAGAGAGAAGAGTAGGGGGCTAGGATTGAGACTTGAGGAACCCCAACAGTAAGGGGAAAAGGAGGGGAAAAAGAGCCAGCAAATTATATACTGAAGGAGTGGTCAGAGAGATGGGAGGAGAACCAGGCGAACAATGTCCTTGAGGCAGATAGAACATAGTGAGCAGTTTTCCTCCAATTGGGACAAGGTGGGATTACTGCTGTCCTACCTAGCAGGAGATGTCTTGGCATGGCTCAACCCCCTATGGTAAAAATGATCTCCTATCAACTCAGACCTGCAGTCTTCCTCGTGGCCTTCAATAAGGTCTTTGATGAGCCGAACCCATAATCTTCTGCAAAAACTTCCCTTTCCAGCTTCCAGGAGCAGACCAAACAGGTGACATGTCTAAGGAAACCATCACGTCTGGCTCTGGCCTTTTATAGGCCACCCATTCTGTAGCCTGTTGAGACAGCTACCCTTGCAGAGCTCATGAAGCTCAGCCGTGTTTGACAGGTTGAGCAGAAACCGGACTTAAATTGCTTGATGGGATTGCGGTATCGCTGCGGTTGTGCGGAACATCCTGACGGTCTTTGTCCAGTCAAGTCTAAAAAACACCAAAACCTTTTTGCCCTTGGCAGAAGTATTCCCTACCCACAGATGACTGTGACTGTATCCATGACAAGTGGAGGCTTTGGTTCGGCGAGAGAGTTCGTGCTGCCAACTGTGAAGAGTTGGTGTCAGATTCTCATAGAAAATGAACTCGGCACTCAACTTTAGTATAGTGAGAATAAAGATTTTTATTCACAGTAGTAACACGAAACGTTTCGGTCCTATATCATGGACCTTCATCAGTCACTACATTTATAAAAACAGAAGAAAAAAATTATATTAACAAAATAAAGTATGTACAATCAAAATTTTGGTCAATAGTAAAGGTAGAGAGTAGTTGTATACAATGCTTCAGGAGATTTAGGGAGCAATCATAGGTCAGAGTTGTATCAGAGGTATCACAAAGGCAGAAAGAATATATATGGTGAGGACATACCAGATACTACTGGGAAGGGGGTTGATCCACATAGGGAAGAAAGAAAGGGCTGGATATAGCTGTAGGTGAAAATAAGATAAATGTAAGTGCCGATATACTTTTATGTATAAGTAGATTTTGTGCCTATGCCTGTAGATGTGACATACCCTGTGTTGGTGGGGTGAGATGAGGAAGAGGACAATGCCTCTATTGCACTAGTAACCTGTAGAAACAGCGCAAAACATAGATACCATAAATATCACAACTATCAATGTGATGGTGAAGCGGTGGAGCCGCTATACTTGTCTGTGACTGACCTGTTGTGAAGGAGTCCGGTAGTGAGGATAGGTCTCTGCATTGGACGCGGTGTCCACCGCTAGTCTGAGTGCAGAGAAAACTAGAAAGCAGCATGTATATGAGAGGAAGACGCGGGACTATAGTGTCAGTCAAACAGAGCATTAGACAGGAAGTGAGGTGGCAGGAAGTTAATGGACATGTGTTCCAAGTGAATACTAGGTAACCAGAGGCCGTCCTACAGGTGGGAGGAGTAAAGGAGCAGCGTGCTGATGGAGATGTGCCCAACAGGATGACGTGGCAGCATTATAGTATTTAATACAAGCGGCTCTAAAGTGAATGAAAGAGAGGCATGTTAGTACAAGCATAAAGGAGTTTACAGCAATAAACATTGCGATCTTATACATTAGCTTAAAGCGATAGGAATACATAACAGGCTTGCAGCATCAGTATGCGTCAAAAGGGGCATAACAGTAATATGAGTACTGATTTAGTACATTATCATAAGACAGTATGGAAGACAAATCTGCAGGCAACAAGGAATAATAAATAACCACCTAACAGAGATCAAAGCAGCATGTGGTAAATGACAGGTGATGTGTAAACATCTGTATGCATCATTTATAAAGTAAAAGGGTGTCACAGCAAAATTCATATTGGTATAGTGCGTTATCAGAAGACAGTATGGGAAAATGGGAGCACGGATTATTAAATAAATAAACACCTGGCTGAGATCAACATATCATGTGGTTTATGGCAAGTGATGTATAAAAAAGGGGGGGTGGGGGAATTATAGCCTCAGTGGTCATATGCAGAATTACATGAAGGAGAGTAAATCGTATTCACGATTAAGACCCTTAGGTGATAGAGTGTCTAGGGTGTGTATCCAATACGCCTCTCTCCTTTTCAATTGACGTATGCGGTCGCCTCCTCGTCGTGAATGTGGTATTTGTTCCAAAACTTGGTATTTTAATTGGGCTATGGTATGTCCCATTGTGATGAAGTGGTGTGGGATGGGGAGTAAGGTATTCTTACATCTTATGGTTGATTTGTGTTTTGAAATGCGTTGTTTTACAGGTTGACTAGTTTCCCCAACATATAATAACCCACAAGGACACTTAATCACGTATATCACGAAGGCCGTGTCGCAAGTAAAGAAACCACGGACTCTAAATGTTTTTCCCGTATATGGGTGATGGATGGTTTCTCCTCTGAGTACGTTATTACATTGAGTGCATCCCAGACATGGAAAGTGCCCGTTCTTGGTTTTTTCAGGAATTGTTGTGTAGTTCCTGATTTTTTAGGGCCTAAGTCAGCTCTGATCAATGCATCCCTTAGGTTGGGTGCACGGCGGAAGCATGGGAGAAAAGGTCTAGAGAATTCTTTAATATCCGGGTGCGCAGTCTGGAGGAGCGGCCAATGTTGGCGAATGGATTTGTGCAATATATACGCATAGGGGTGGTAATGGTGTACGAAAGCAATTCTGCCCCCCATATCTTGTTTATTGCGAGTGACCGTAGTTCTGGAACGATCCAGGACCCCTTGTGGATAGCCCCTCTCTCTAAATTTTGAATTCATTTCTGAGAGGCGGGTTTCCTGAGTGGTATGATCGGAGACGATCTTTTTGACCCGATAGAATTGGGATGTCGGAATGGATTTCTTCATGGCGACTGGATGGAAGCTATTAAAATGAAGTAAGCTGTTACGATCTGTCGGTTTGACATATAGATCAGTGGATAAACAGCCACTGGAATCCTTTATAATCACAGTGTCTAGGAAATTGATCCTGGAGTGGTCGTGTGAGATGGTAAAGCTGAGTCCGGGCCAAGAGCAATTCAGAAATTGATGAAAGAGTGCTAAGGACTCGAACGTGCCCCCCATATGCAGAAGACATCGTCTATGTAACGTTTCCAGACAATGGCGTTGTTCTTGAATAGAGGGTTTGTGTAGATCAATGTCTCCTCAAAATGAGCCATGTAGCAATTTGCATATGGGGGTGCTACGTTCGAGCCCATTGCGGTCCCGCGTATCTGCAGGTAGAAATCATCCTGGAACATAAAGTAGTTGTGTTTAAGTACGATGGTTAACAGATCCAGACAGAGAGCGATCTCTGCTGGATTAAAGTCCGATTTTTCAAGTAAGCGTTGGACAGACCGTATACCGTTCTCATGAGGTATGGAAGTGTAGAGGTCTTTTACGTCAAATGTGACTAATAGGGAATTAGCTGGAACTTGATTGATGGAACGGATCATGTCCAGAAACGCTCCAGTGTCCAAAATGAATGATTTGCTAGTTTTGATTAGAGGAGTGAAGATTTTTTCTAGATAAATTGCCAATGGTGAGAAAATGGAGTCCGAGGCGGCCACGATTGGCCTGCCAGGGGGTTGCTGGAGGTTCTTATGGATTTTGGGGAGTATGTAGAATACAGGGATGATCGGATTATGAGAGATTAGAAACTCATGAGTTTTACTGTCCAGGATGCCTGCATCACAATGTTGTCTTAGTGTGTCGCTAATGCGGGTCCGTATATCATTGGTGGGATCACGCGGTAATTTCTGATAAATAGTGATGTTGTCGAGTTGCCGGAGTGCCTCAGAGATGTAATATGAGCGGTCCATCACGACAATTGCACCCCCTTTATCCGCAGGTTTTATGATGATATTTTTATCATCTTGTAAGGATTTAAGGGCATGATGATCAGTAGCCGTGAGGTTATGTGGGTAGTGTAATTTGCCTTTTTCCATGTCAGATTTAAGACCATGGAAAGAGGAATAAATGAAATCAATAAAGGTTTCAAGAGCATTCGATCCGGGGGGAGGTCTGAAGAGGCTCTTTGTTCTCAGGCCCAGATTAGTGGCTGAGAGTCGTCCCGGTTCTCCCGGAGACTGTATAGGTCTAGGTGCGGGAGGTTGAGAAAAATACACCCGTAGTCGTAGGGAACGAAAAAACCTTTGAAGGTCCATTTCAAGTTCAAATGTCCTATATTTGTAAGAGGGGCAGAAGGAAAGTCCTTTTTGGAGGACATAATATTCTGCGATACTCAAAGTCCTGGATGAGATGTTAATGACGAGTGGGCACATACCTGGGAACGAGTTTGTCCGTATTTGATTCAGATTGTCCCTTCGGTCTGTGCCCCCGTCTGGTCCTCTTCGTCTTGTTTGGCGTCTGCGTGGGCCTAAAAAAGGAATAGGAGCAGAAGAAAGGCCACCTCTGTCCTGTTCTGAGCCGGAGGTAGAGGCATCGGTTGAAGATCTTTGACCTGGCGATAGGAAGGTCGCCATGAAGAGGGTCTCTCTCGCCACTTGTAGACACGATCTAGGTTATAGTCCTCTAGATCTCGGGCAAATTTCTGGCGCTTGCGATCCTCTATGTCCTTTCTGTGTTGAATTATGTTGTTATTTATCTGTGATTTTAAGGAGGAGATTTCCTCTGGTGTCCCCGTGGAAGACAGTTGTGCCTCGATGGAGCCAACTTGCTCGGTGCTGGTAGCTATGGCCTTTTGCAAGTTCTCTACGGTTAAAAGCATGAGGTCGAAAGAGCACTTGTTAAGTATTTGTTCATATTTTTGACAATATTCAGTGGAGTCAGAGAAGAGGGTGGGACGAAGGGGTACTCGTAGGCCCCGTGGAATTCTCTGAACTCTAATATATTCAGTGAGAGTGGCACAGTGCAATTCTAGGTTTGTGCGGTGGCGTAATTCTCTCTCTAAATCGCGTCCACGGGTCTCCCGAGGGGGAGCCTTGAGGAAATCACTTGAAAGGGTGGTCTGAGCTAGGATTCTCGATGTCTCATCAGCATTATACGAAAAAGTGAGAGAGGATAGTGACATGACCAAAGATGGCGTGCTACACGTATGGGTATATCATATGAAAAAATAACCGTGTGCACAACCAAGAAGGTGCCAGAGTAGGTTCCCAAACCGTATCTAATAGAAAATGAACTCGGCACTCAACTTTAGTATAGTGAGAATAAAGATTTTTATTCACAGTAGTAACACGAAACGTTTCGGTCCTATATCATGGACCTTCATCAGTCACTACATTTATAAAAACAGAAGAAAAAAATTATATTAACAAAATAAAGTATGTACAATCAAAATTTTGGTCAATAGTAAAGGTAGAGAGTAGTTGTATACAATGCTTCAGGAGATTTAGGGAGCAATCATAGGTCAGAGTTGTATCAGAGGTATCACAAAGGCAGAAAGAATATATATGGTGAGGACATACCAATACTACTGGGAAGGGGGTTGATCCACATAGGGAAGAAAGAAAGGGCTGGATATAGCTGTAGGTGAAAATAAGATATTTGCCCGAGATCTAGAGGACTATAACCTAGATCGTGTCTACAAGTGGCGAGAGAGACCCTCTTCATGGCGACCTTCCTATCGTCCAGGTCAAAGATCTTCAACCGATGCCTCTACCTCCGGCTCAGAACAGGACAGAGGTGGCCTTTCTTCTGCTCCTATTCCTTTTTTAGGCCCACGCAGACGCCAAACAAGACGAAGAGGACCAGACGGGGGCACAGACCGAAGGGACAATCTGAATCAAATACGGACAACTCGTTCCCAGGTATGTGCCCACTCGTCATTAACATCTCATCCAGGACTTTGAGTATCGCAGAATATTATGTCCTCCAAAAAGGACTTTCCTTCTGCCCCTCTTACAAATATAGGACATTTGAACTTGAAATGGACCTTCAAAGGTTTTTTCGTTCCCTACGACTACGGGTGTATTTTTCTCAACCTCCCGCACCTAGACCTATACAGTCTCCGGGAGAACCGGGACGACTCTCAGCCACTAATCTGGGCCTGAGAACAAAGAGCCTCTTCAGACCTCCCCCCGGATCGAATGCTCTTGAGACCTTTATTGATTTCATTTATTCCTCTTTCCATGGTCTTAAATCTGACATGGAAAAAGGCAAATTACACTACCCACATAACCTCACGGCTACTGATCATCATGCCCTAAATCCTTACAAGATGATAAAAATATCATCATAAAACCTGCGGATAAAGGGGGTGCAATTGTCGTGATGGACCGCTCATATTACATCTCTGAGGCACTCCGGCAACTCGACAACATCACTATTTATCAGAAATTACCGCGTGATCCCACCAATGATATACGGACCCGCATTAGCGACACACTAAGACAACATTGTGATGCAGGCATCCTGGACAGTAAAACTCATGAGTTTCTAATCTCTCATAATCCGATCATCCCTGTATTCTACATACTCCCCAAAATCCATAAGAACCTCCAGCAACCCCCTGGCAGGCCAATCGTGGCCGCCTCGGACTCCATTTTCTCACCATTGGCAATTTATCTAGAAAAAATCTTCACTCCTCTAATCAAAACTAGCAAATCATTCATTTTGGACACTGGAGCGTTTCTGGACATGATCCGTTCCATCAATCAAGTTCCAGCTAATTCCCTATTAGTCACATTTGACGTAAAAGACCTCTACACTTCCATACCTCATGAGAACGGTATACGGTCTGTCCAACGCTTACTTGAAAAATCGGACTTTAATCCAGCAGAGATCGCTCTCTGTCTGGATCTGTTAACCATCGTACTTAAACACAACTACTTTATGTTCCAGGATGATTTCTACCTGCAGATACGCGGGACCGCAATGGGCTCGAACGTAGCACCCCCATATGCAAATTGCTACATGGCCCATTTTGAGGAGACATTGATCTACACAAACCCTCTATTCAAGAACAACGCCATTGTCTGGAAACGTTACATAGACGATGTCTTCTGCATATGGGGGGGCACGTTCGAGTCCTTAGCACTCTTTCATCAATTTCTGAATTGCTCTTGGCCCGGACTCAGCTTTACCATCTCACACGACCACTCCAGGATCAATTTCCTAGACACTGTGATTATAAAGGATTCCAGTGGCTGTTTATCCACTGATCTATATGTCAAACCGACAGATCGTAACAGCTTACTTCATTTTAATAGCTTCCATCCAGTCGCCATGAAGAAATCCATTCCGACATCCCAATTCTATCGGGTCAAAAAGATCGTCTCCGATCATACCACTCAGGAAACCCGCCTCTCAGAAATGAATTCAAAATTTAGAGAGAGGGGCTATCCACAAGGGGTCCTGGATCGTTCCAGAACTACGGTCACTCGCAATAAACAAGATATGGGGGGCAGAATTGCTTTCGTACACCATTACCACCCTATGCGTATATATTGCACAAATCCATTCGCCAACATTGGCCGCTCCTCCAGACTGCGCACCCGGACATTAAAGAATTCTCTAGACCTTTTCTCCCATGCTTCCGCCGTGCACCCAACCTAAGGGATGCATTGATCAGAGCTGACTTAGGCCCTAAAAAATCAGGAACTACACAACAATTCCTGAAAAAACCAAGAACGGCACTTTCCCATGTCTGGGATGCACTCAATGTAATAACGTACTCAGAGGAGAAACCATCCATCACCCATATACGGGAAAAACATTTAGAGTCCGTGGTTTCTTTACTTGCGACACGGCCTTCGTGATATACGTGATTAAGTGTCCTTGTGGGTTATTATATGTTGGGGAAACTAGTCAACCTGTAAAACAACGCATTTCAAAACACAAATCAACCATAAGATGTAAGAATACCTTACTCCCCATCCCACACCACTTCATCACAATGGGACATACCATAGCCCAATTAAAATACCAAGTTTTGGAACAAATACCACATTCACGACGAGGAGGCGACCGCATACGTCAATTGAAAAGGAGAGAGGCGTATTGGATACACACCCTAGACACTCTATCACCTAAGGGTCTTAATCGTGAATACGATTTACTCTCCTTCATGTAATTCTGCATATGACCACTGAGGCTATAATTCCCCCACCCCCCCTTTTTTATACATCACTTGCCATAAACCACATGATATGTTGATCTCAGCCAGGTGTTTATTTATTTAATAATCCGTGCTCCCATTTTCCCATACTGTCTTCTGATAACGCACTATACCAATATGAATTTTGCTGTGACACCCTTTTACTTTATAAATGATGCATACAGATGTTTACACATCACCTGTCATTTACCACATGCTGCTTTGATCTCTGTTAGGTGGTTATTTATTATTCCTTGTTGCCTGCAGATTTGTCTTCCATACTGTCTTATGATAATGTACTAAATCAGTACTCATATTACTGTTATGCCCCTTTTGACGCATACTGATGCTGCAAGCCTGTTATGTATATCGCTTTAAGCTAATGTATAAGATCGCAATGTTTATTGCTGTAAACTCCTTTATGCTTGTACTAACATGCCTCTCTTTCATTCACTTTAGAGCCGCTTGTATTAAATACTATAATGCTGCCACGTCATCCTGTTGGGCACATCTCCATCAGCACGCTGCTCCTTTACTCCTCCCACCTGTAGGACGGCCTCTGGTTACCTAGTATTCACTTGGAACACATGTCCATTAACTTCCTGCCACCTCACTTCCTGTCTAATGCTCTGTTTGACTGACACTATAGTCCCGCGTCTTCCTCTCATATACATGCTGCTTTCTAGTTTTCTCTGCACTCAGACTAGCGGTGGACACCGCGTCCAATGCAGAGACCTATCCTCACTACCGGACTCCTTCACAACAGGTCAGTCACAGACAAGTATAGCGGCTCCACCGCTTCACCATCACATTGATAGTTGTGATATTTATGGTATCTATGTTTTGCGCTGTTTCTACAGGTTACTAGTGCAATAGAGGCATTGTCCTCTTCCTCATCTCACCCCACCAACACAGGGTATGTCACATCTACAGGCATAGGCACAAAATCTACTTATACATAAAAGTATATCGGCACTTACGTTTATCTTATTTTCACCTACAGCTATATCCAGCCCTTTCTTTCTTCCCTATGTGGATCAACCCCCTTCCCAGTAGTATCTGGTATGTCCTCACCATATATATTCTTTCTGCCTTTGTGATACCTCTGATACAACTCTGACCTATGATTGCTCCCTAAATCTCCTGAAGCATTGTATACAACTACTCTCTACCTTTACTATTGACCAAAATTTTGATTGTACATACTTTATTTTGTTAATATAATTTTTTTCTTCTGTTTTTATAAATGTAGTGACTGATGAAGGTCCATGATATAGGACCGAAACGTTTCGTGTTACTACTGTGAATAAAAATCTTTATTCTCACTATACTAAAGTTGAGTGCCGAGTAGAGTTGAGCGATACTTTCCGATATCCTAAAGTATCGGAATCGGAATGGTATCGCCGATATCACTAAAATATCGGCGATACCCGATATCGATACCGGAAGTCCCATGTAAGTCTATGGGAACAAAATATCGAAATTAAAAAAAAACCCATTCTTGCCTTGTTGGTTAATTGTACATGAAGGAAAACAAGAAAGAGTAATGTAGAATGTATTGTGGAAGGTTGAGGAGACATTAAAGGCATAGATGTTTAACCCAATCAAATGGAATAGCATAAATATTTTTTTTTTTAAAGATGTTCGGATTGACGAAGAAATTGACAATGTTAACGTTTTTTATATTTTGGCAAATATGTATATTACACAACTTCCATGCTCTTCATCTTCACCTTTTTAACTTTCACACACTTTCTCCTTCATAATCTTCTGCAGCATCATCTTTTTCATCAAATTATTCTTCATCTTCACCTTCTTTATCTTCTTCTTAAACTTCTTGCTATTCATCTTTGTTAACATTACTCATATTCTTCTTATTAAACTATTATTCTTATTCATATTCTGCTTCATCTTCTTCATCATATTCTTATTTGTGACAGAGAATCCTGTACTTGTAATCTGTCAAAGTATGAATTTTTCATCCTTCCGTTCTTGCTGTCACAAAAGATTTAAATTACAACAGTATTTGTCCGTGTTCAGTTTAGCCTGCAGCAGCAGGCATTTTCCAGGGGCACCACGAGGAGGAACGGACTCACCCCCATACACTGCTTAGTCTTCTTCTGCTTAGAATTTAGAGCATATATTTGCTCTTCATTTTGGTCTTATACTTCATGTTCTTCTGCTTTTAGATCTTCTGCTTATTGTTCTTGTGTCTCTTGTTCCGTATCTTGTATTTGTAGCACAATCTTGTACCAGCTGATGTTACTGGGACACGGTTACTAAGCAGGAGGTACCTGTGCTCCAAAGCACTACCAAGGACCAGCAGACGTTGCTGGAACTCGGATACCAAGATGGAGGCACCTAGGCCAAAGGCACTGCGGAGAACCAGCTGACGGTACTGGAACCCGGAGGGGCAGCAGAAGGAAAAGAGCCAATGGCACAACCGAGGACCAGCTGACGTTACTGAACCCGGAGGGGCAGCAGAAGGAAAAGAGCCAATGGCACAACCGAGGACCAGCTGACGTTACTGGGACACGGTTACTAAGCAGGAGGTACCTGTGCTCCAAAGCACTACCAAGGACCAGCAGACGTTGCTGGAACTCGGATACCAAGATGGAGGCACCTAGGCCAAAGGCACTGCGGAGAACCAGCTGACGGTACTGGAACCCGGAGGGGCAGCAGAAGGAAAAGAGCCAATGGCACAACCGAGGACCAGCTGACGTTACTGAACCCGGAGGGGCAGCAGAAGGAAAAGAGCCAATGGCACAACCGAGGACCAGCTGACGTTACTGGGACACGGTTTACTAAGCAGGAGGTACCTGTGCTCCAAAGCACTACCAAGGACCAGCAGACGTTGCTGGAACTCGGATACCAAGATGGAGGCACCTAGGCCAAAGGCACTGCGGAGAACCAGCTGACGGTACTGGAACCCGGAGGGGCAGCAGAAGGAAAAGAGCCAATGGCACAACCGAGGACCAGCTGACGTTACTGAACCCCAGTAACACAGGAGCAAGTGTTGACTGTGCTAACAGCACTTCCGAGCAACAACTGGCGGTGTTGGAGCCCAGGTCAAGGAGGATGTTTAAATACTAGATAAAGTAATTTCCTTGTTACCTGTCAATTTTAAATGTCTATACTTCAAACAAGAGAAAGATAACCTTTACTACCATAAGATGATGATTTCATTTAAACTAATATCTAGATAAATAAAGAATTGACAAACATAAACACATACATTAACATGTTGAACAGCAATGCAAACCACAAAATAAATTAGTTAAGGAATCTGCTATACGGTTGTACATAAAAGCATACAAGTACATATCTGAATCCATTAATGATGGATAAGTAACAGTATGTACACCATTTTTATTGTATAGACAATGAATGTCTGACTTCAAAACATCATCAGCATTACAAGTTATCTGTGACATTACTAAAATGTTACATTTGCTGAATAATGTCACTAAACAGTTTATACAAAATTATACAATTTCCATCATGTAATACTCATAATATGTGGCAATAATCATGTTATTAACAAACATAACCTTTAAAAAGTGCATAGTGCATAGTGAAAATTGCTATTTATGCCTGACTGTCGACTTGCAAGCATGACAACGGATAGATAAGTATATATAGATGAGACTGCATAGCCACAGATGGTGAATGGCGATGTAATACTGTACCTCAATAAAGTGTGCGTCACTACTACATAATTTTTTTTTATATAGCTTTATAAACAGGGTACGTGGATGTATGCTTGCGCCTTTGTTTTGACGCACAGACTGCCTTCCTGCTGAGACGCGTTGGGTAGTGAACAGTTGTGTGCAGTGTTCACTGTAGTCTGAGGTTTTCCTTTTTGGAGTGCAGATCACGCTCCAGTTAGTTCTTCAACCACTGCTGGTTGTAGTCTGCTGAGCGTGTGTCACTGGCACATCCTTGAAATTTTTCTCTAATTGTTGCTGCTCCACTCTATTACAAATAAATAAAATCTATTAGTGTGACGCGCTTCCATCCGTATACAATACATTGGTTGCAAACACTATAGAAGTACACAAAGGGGCCTTTCACACCTACTGAACAGTTGTGTGCAGTGTTCACTGCAGTCTCTGTGGAATAACCACACTTAGGCCTTATAACTTTTCAGACTTTCTTTATCAATCTACCAAGATGAAGAAGGCAGGGAGTAAGGCACGTGGTCGTGGAGTTTCTTCAGGGAGAGGACGTGGGGATTCTGTGGCTGCTGCGGCCCCCAGTGACACAGCATCCACCAGTTTTCCCCGGGCCGTGAGCGTTCCTTTATGCGCACTTTTGTAGGAGCTCGGAGTACCCCCCTGCTGCGGGAAGAACAAATTGAAGCCGTTGTTGTTTGGATCTCAGCCAATGCATCGACTTCAATTGCTTCCACCTCCTCTCAGGACCACAGCACTGTTGGGCAACCATCTGTCTCTTCACCGCCTGGCAAATTGCCCAGGCAGTCAGAGAGTTCTGTACAGGAGCCAGCTGAGTGTCTGCTTCTGTTCTCAGAATCTATTGGCTTGCAAACAGGGGCCCAGCCAAGCAGCATTCTGTAATGTGAAGAAGAGGGAGTATGCAGTGATGCGCAACAGCTGTGTCTCTCTGAATCTGAAGAGGCGGGTGAGACAGTGCCGATGGTCAGCACACCGCAGAACGCATCTGATGATGATGATGAGACCCAGGTGCCAGTTTCTGTTGAGCATGGTGCTGGCCAGACCACCCAACAGCAGGTGTTGGAAGAGGGTAGTGGAGATGATGAGGTCCAATACCCAACATGGCATGAAGAACAGGAAGGTGGTGGGAGCAGCTCAGAGGAATAATAATAATATTTATTTATATAGCGCCATCATATTCCGCAGCGCTTTACAGTTTAGCAGTTTCAGAACACAAGTCATAAGTAACAACGTTAACAATACAATAATTTAAGCTAAATAAGTCGCCCCTGCTCGTGACAGCTTACAATGTACAATGAGATGGGGGAGATACAAAGTATAGGTGTTTATATACAATGGTGCATTTACAATGATGTTCCAGCCATCTTAAGGGACTGAGGGATGGAGATAGTGAATGGGCTAGAGACACACACACACTTACACAGAATACATAGAATGACTTTGATTAGTGAATGTGATAGGCCGCTCTGAACAAATGTGTTTTGAGGGAGCGCCTGAAACCATGCAAATTGTGGATAGTCCTAATTTCTTGGGGTACAGCATTCCAGAGGATTGGCGTAGAGCAGGAGAAGTCTTGGAGTCGGGAGTGGGAGGTACGTATTAGTGCAGAGGTTAGTCGAAAGTCGTTTGCAGAGCGCAGCAGTCGGTTAGGCCGATAGATAGAAATGAGGGAGGAGATGTAGGAGGGGTGCTGCACTGTGGAGAGCTTTGTGGGTGAGAACCAGTACTTTGGTTGAAAGCTGGGAGAGGCCTAGAGAAATGGTTAGTGATAGAAGGAAGATAGAGGAAGACATTGCCCCAACGGTACAAACAGGAGGGAGAGTTAGGCTGCAGACTCGGTTGCCTGTAGCCTCCAGTTTGGCACCTGTTCGGAGCAGTTGTGTTCCAAAAGTCAAAACGTGCGCTCCCAGGACTTGCACTGCGTGGTCCTTTTTTAACACACTTGCACATGATATTTGCTATGTGAAATGCAAGCTGTGTAATCAAAAATTAAAAATAGCTAAAAGTGTCAGTCACCTCAATACCAGAAATATGTGTAAACATGTGCGGACAAAGCACGTAGTTGAGTTACAAAGACACACTGGAGATGTAGGCCAACCTACAGCAGCACCTACATCTTCAGGTTGTGTTGAAGCCTCTTCATCGAGCTCACACACAGCTGGTTATGCTTCCTCACAGGATCGCCATGGAAGAACCTCGGCCACTGTTGTCCAGAGACAAACTGTTATTCCACACACAGCAGCAAGTTCCCTGTCATCCTCACACTCCCAGGCCACAAAACAGCCAGCGGTAGCACAGGCATGGGATAAAACACGGCCATACTCCGCAAACCATGCACGAGCACAGGCTCTGAATGCTGGCATTGCAAAACTCCTGTCCCTTGAAATGCTGTGATTCAGGCTGGTGGAGACAGACAGTTTCCGTAACTGAATATCATTGTCAATCCCACAATACAATGTGCCAAGCCGATTTCATTTCAGCAGGCAAGCCGTCCCTGGTCTGCAAAAGCATGTTGAGGGAAAAATTAAACATGCGCTACTAAAAGCCCTCAGTAGCAAGGTCCACCTGACCACCGATGCGTGGACCAGTACCCATTGTTATGATCTGCTACAACCAGTAAGGAAAGAAGGGAATTCTGTCCCTACAATACAACTAAGCTGAATCCCTACGATGTAACGGGGAACCTGATCCTGCGACCAGACCCGCTAAAGTCCTCATCTAGTGTGAACGAAGACCTATAGTTGCGAGGGAGTAATCCCTACAAGATCTAGGGACTGGGAGAAAAGGTGGACACCTCCTAGTCCTAACATAAATTGTAGCATGGATAATTAAACAGAAAAATAAATACTTTGTGATCCTAACATCAAGCAAAACTCACAGATTAAGGCACCTAAGCACCCGGCTAGCTTAACAGTAGATAATACAATGAAGTCAAGCAAAGCCAGAAGGGCGGAGCCAGACTAAATAGGGAAAAAAGGTCATGTGACCAGCAAACTGAAACAAAACCTAACAAGAGGGTTCTAACACCCATGGCCAGGGACAATACCTTTCCCTCACTGCCCATTGGGTCAATGTTGTGCAGCCGGGTACTGATCTTGCGAGTGGCGCTGTACGTGTTCTGCCAACTCCAAGGATTGCAGGAATCAAGTCTGTACACATTGATTCCTCCTCCTA
The DNA here is from genome assembly GCA_033576555.1 of Oophaga sylvatica. NCBI lineage: Eukaryota > Metazoa > Chordata > Amphibia > Anura > Dendrobatidae > Oophaga > Oophaga sylvatica. The sequence continues at coordinate 42,894,507 of JARQOD010000008.1, forward strand.
TTCCAGTTCCTCAGAATCATCGCTGCAGGAGCCGTCACGGTCTACCTCCACATGGACCCGTGAACGTTTACCTGTTGCGACCGATATGAGCACAGCCGTGTCCAAATGTCAACAGGCCATCCTGAAATTAATTTCCATGGGGAATCTTAGCCACACAGCGCAGGAGCTCTGTAATGCCATAAAGCAGGAGAGCGACGTGTGGTTTTTGGAAGAGAATCTACAGGCAGGCTTGGTAGTGTGTGACAATGGCCGAAATCTGGTGTCAGCTCTGGGCCTTGGCAACCTCACTCACATACCATGTCTGTCATATGTGCTCAACTTGGTCGTGCAGAGTTTTTTGAGGGACTATCCGGATCTTGATGCACTGCTGCACAAGGTCCGCCTAGAGTGCGCTCACTTGCGACGTTCCAGCATGGCCAGATCGCTGATTGCAGCTCTGCAACGCAGATTTCACCTTCATGAACATCGCATTATATGTGACGTACCCACCAGGTGGAATTCCTCGTTACATATGTTGGAGCGGTTGTGTGAGCAGCAGCCAACAGTAATGGAGTATCAGCTGCATCAGGCGCAGTCAACTCGCAATTTGCGGCGTTCACACTTCACCACTACTGAGTGGGCCTCTATAATAAGAATAATAATATTATTTATTTATATAGCGCCATAATATTCCGCAGTGCTTTACAGTTTAACAGTTTCAAAACACGAGTCATAAGTAACAACGTTAACAATACAATAATTAAAGCAAAATCAGCCGCCCCTGCTGGTGAAAGCTTACAATCTACAATGAGGTGTGGGAGATACAAAGTACAGGTGTTTATATACAATGGTGTTTTTACAATGATGGTCCAGCCATTTTAAGGAAGTGAGGGATGCATGGAGATAGTGAATGGCTACACACACAGAATTACACATAGAATGACTTTGATTAGTGAATGTGATAGGCCACTGTGAACAAATGTGTTTTGAGGGAGCGCCTGAAACCATCCAAATTGCGGATAGTCCTAATTTCTTGGGGTAGAGCATTCCAGAGGATTGGCGCAGCGCGGGTGAAGTCTTGGAGTTGGGAGTGGGAGGTACGGATTAGTGCAGAGGTTAGTCGAAGGTCGTTTGCAGAGTGCAGCAGTCGGTTAGGCCGATAAATATAAATAAGGGAGGAGATGTAGGGGGGTGCTGCGCTGTGGAGAGCTATGTTGGTGAGAACCAGTAATTAGAATTGGATCCTATAATGAATGGGCAGCCACTGCCAGTGTAATGAGTGGCGAATAACTCTATGAAGGATATCTGCCACGTTTTGCGTGCGTTTGATGAGTCAACGCGGATGGCGAGTGCAGATGATGCACTAGTCAGCCTGACTGTCCCCCTTATCTGCCTGCTTCAAAAAACACTGCAAGCACTAAGGCATGAGGTTTTGGAAGAGGTGGAGGATGAGGAGTCACAAATTCCATCACCTTCTGGACAGTCAGCGCAACGTGGTTCCTCACAAAGGGCTGGAGGACTTTCAAAGTACCATGCTGTATCAACAATTGAACCTCCAGAGTCGCTGTCTATATTTTCATAACCATTACAAACTTTTAATGTATTTACAAAGCACATAATGTACATTTTTTGTCTATCCTTTTGTAATGCTATTGTGTTTCCATAAACTGATGTTACAGAATTATGATACAAAGTTTTTAAATTTTGAGTTTTAAATTTTGTAAATTTATATGTATTTGAAGGACTTTGTGAGGAGGATGAGGAGTCACAAATTCCATCACCTTCTGGACAGTCAGCGCAACGTGGTTCTTCACAAAGGGCTGGAGGACTTTCAAAGTACCATGCTGTATCAACAATTGAACCTCCAGAGTCGCTGTCTATATTTTCATAACCATTACAAACTTTTAATGTATTTACAAAGCACATAATGTACATTTTTTGTCTATCCTTTTGTAATGCTATTGTGTTTCCATAAACTGATGTTACAGAATTATGATACAAAGTTTTTAAATTTTGAGTTTTAAATTTTGTAAATTTATATGTATTTGAAGGACTTTGTGAGGAGGAGTCAATGGAGGAGGAAGACATCGCTCCAGAGGGAGGTAGACAATGCTCTAGTCAGTATGTAGACCAAGGGTGGGGTGATGCACAGCAGGCGGAGATGACGCCTCTTGCAGGGACAACGTTTCTTGGCCAGTTGGGAGTCTGCAGCACATGGTTGATTTCATGCTGCAGTGGCTGAGAAACGACCGCCGCATCGAACACATTCACACCACGTCTGATTATTGGGTGTACACCCTCCTAGACCCTCGCTACCGGGACAACTTACAAAGCCTCATCACACCGTTGAACCGGGAGCGTAAAATGCGGAAGTACCAAGACACACTGGTGCAATCCATAATGTTCTCCATTCCAGCCGAGAGCACTGCTGCTGCTACTGATTTACAAAGCAGCTCTGTGCGTCGAGGCAGTGGAGACAGCTCTGCAACAAGAGGGAGCACAAGCAGCGCCTCTGCACAGGGCAAGACCAGTATGTTCCAAATGTGTCGAAGTTTTGTGGCAGCGCCACCAATGTCTACACCATCCGAGACGGCTCCAGTCAGCAGGAGGCAACATTTCCGTAAGATGGTTACAGACTACATGTCTTGCCCTCTCAGTGTACTCTCAGATGGCTCTTCCCCATTCAAGTTTTGTGTCTCTAAGCTGGATACATGGCCAGAGCTTAGCCAGTATGCATTGGAGGTGCTGGCTTGATCTGCTGGCAGTGTATTATCGGAGCGCGTCTTTACTGCTGCAGGTGGTGTACTAACAGACCGTTGCATGCGACTATCCTACGATAATGTACAACGGCTTACTTTTCTGAAAATGAACTAGGCATGGATCTCGCCTGAATTTGCCTGTCCGGTTTCAGATTAACTAACTGGTTGACAACGTTTTCCATGTCTCCTGTTATGTTCATCTTTCTACCACCTGAGCTATACTCCCTGGGCTACAACACTGCCAGTTGCTGCTCAGAAGTGTCGTGTCCACAGACCAATACACAAGCTATAGTAATAGTGGGGTTCAGTAACGCCTGCTGTTCCCCTGCTGTGTGTCCGGCAAAAATTACTGCTACCTAGCTACACATGTTTAAAAAAACATGACATGTTAAAGTGGCTAGTGCTACACATAGATATCAGGCTACACCCTTATTTCTAAGCTGTAAACAAGTGAAACGTCAAATTTAAAACCATTCAATGATTAGTGTTGGTAACAAATCTGTAACTAAATAATTGTGACATATTATGGCAGATATCCACATGTCTAACACAAATGCTAACACAAAAGCATACTTATGCTATAGGGTACTGATGGTGAACCTTCTCACTCCATAACTTTGACCAATCCAACTCACATCATGCCTCAAATGCTGCAATGTTGGAAGTGCATAATGTGGGTTGAACTTTGACAACAGCTGCAGTGCGAAGGTTATCCTTCTGTGTTCTTGGCTTTTAAATAAAAGCATACAAGTAAATATAATAATACATTGTTGATTAAGGGACATGATGTACACCTGTAATATTGTGCAAACAATGGATGTAGGACTATTCCTCTTCAACATTACTTATATTTGTGTCATTTGAAAAAATACATATTTTAGTTAAAAATTAAAAACCCATGTTCAGTAGCTGTGAAAGGCCCGTTTGTGTACTTCTATATTGTTTGCAACCAATGTATTGTATACGGATGGAAGCGCGTCACACTAATAGATTAGATTTATTTTAAATGGAATGTAGCAGAACCAATTGGAGATAAATGAAAAGGATGAGCCACTGAGACACGCTCAGCAGAGTACAAGCAGCAGTGCTTGAACATGTAACTGGAGCGTGATCTGCACTCAAAAAAGTAAAAAACACAGACTGAAGTGAACACTGAAACACAACTGTCCACAATCTGTGAAAAGCTCCTTTCTGTACTTCTATAGTGTTTGCAACCAATGTATTGTATACGGATGGAAGCGCGTCACACTAATAGATTAGATTTATTTTAAATGGAATGTAGCAGAACCAATTGGAGATAAATGAAAAGGATGAGCCACTGAGACACGCTCAGCAGAGTACAAGCAGCAGTGCTTGAACATGTAACTGGAGCGTGATCTGCACTCAAAAAAGTAAAAAACACAGACTGAAGTGAACACTGAAACACAACTGTCCACAATCTGTGAAAAGCTCCTTTCTGTACTTCTATAGTGTTTGCAACCAATGTATTGTATACGGATGGAAGCGCGTCACACTAATAGATTAGATTTATTTTAAATGGAATGTAGCAGAACCAATTGGAGATAAATGAAAAGGATGAGCCACTGAGACACGCTCAGCAGAGTACAAGCAGCAGTGCTTGAACATGTAACTGGAGCGTGATCTGCACTCAAAAAAGTAAAAAACACAGACTGAAGTGAACACTGAAACACAACTGTCCACAATCTGTGAAAAGCTCCTTTCTGTACTTCTATAGTGTTTGCAACCAATGTATTGTATACGGATGGAAGCGCGTCACACTAATAGATTAGATTTATTTTAAATGGAATGTAGCAGAACCAATTGGAGATAAATGAAAAGGATGAGCCACTGAGACACGCTCAGCAGAGTACAAGCAGCAGTGCTTGAACATGTAACTGGAGCGTGATCTGCACTAAAAAAAGTAAAAAACACAGACTGAAGTGAACACTGAAACACAACTGTCCACAATCTGTGAAAAGCTCCTTTGTGTAGTTCTATAGTGTTTGCAACCAATGTATTGTATACGGATGGAAGCACGTCACACTAATAGATTTGATTTTTTTTTCTAATATAATGGAGCTGCACCAATTCCACAAAATAAAAAAAAAAAAAAGAGTCAGTGACACGTGCAGATGCCTACAAACAGCGGTGGATGCAGAGCAAACTGCAGCGTCACCTGCACTGTCACACACACACCTTGCACAGAGCTGTTAAAACAACACTGGCAAAATGAAGCTTTACACAGCGGTTGGTAAACTAGCCTGCCTCAAGCACAGTAGTACACAAAATCGCAATATCTAACTGTCCCTCAGAGTGAGCAGAGTAGCGTTCTGTCCCTTACTGAGTTCACAGCACAGTGACGCTAAAATGGCGGCGGCGCCTTTTATAGTGCATTCTGACATCATTTCAGCAGCCAATCACAGCCATGCCATTAGTTAAGATGACCGCAGCATTACAGGATGTGCCCACACTTCGTAGGATTCCTCATTGGCTGACTAAAATCACATTGCCTCTCAAAGAATTATGGGAACTTCCGATTCCGGTATACGATATGGAAAAAGTATCGGAATTAAGTATCGGAATTCCGATAACGCGAATATCGGCCGATACCCGATACTTGCGGTATCGGAATGCTCAACACTAGTGCCGAGTTCATTTTCTATTAGATACGGTTTGGGAACCTACTCTGGCACCTTCTTGGTTGTGCACACGGTTATTTTTTCAGGTGTCAGATTCTCATCTGACAGCTCCAGAATCTGGTGAGGGTGTTATCAAGTGAAGAACAAGCCCTACTCAGAAACAGTCAAGTTACTGTATGTCTGAACAACATAAGTGCCAGATTGGAGTGTTATACACAGAGAAGATCACCTTCCATGTGCTGTCTGGTATTCCCATTGGTCGTCCAGAGCTGAGAACTGAAGTGCCCATTTTAGTATAGAGACCTCATGTGATGCTTCGTTGGGGACAGCCAAGTCACAAGAGGTGTTTTCTCCCCATACGTCCAGGAACCTCCCCGCCTTGTAGACGGGTCGTCTTGGAGACCAGACTGAAGATGGATTCAGAGCAGATATCTTCAGTCTCTAGTAGGGCTGGTGAAGAGAACGTCAAGGTAGTGGCATCTTCCAAGTCTCTGCTATTCATCAACCAGAACTCCTATCAGTCTTTGAATCATCTAGGGTAGTGACTGATCTCAACGAATGGAGAGAGACTTCCCAATGCCTAGTTCCTGGCATTACGCCCTCTTCATCCTATGCTGAGGATGGCTTGATGGAGAGAAGCTTCTTAGTAATGATGATGAGACATCTCACTTTTCTTCTATTTGACAGAAAAAGTTGTGATCCGGAAGAGAAGTCTCGGGAGTACTTGAAGAGGTGTCGACCTCCAACTTCTCTGCAGAGTACACACTGGCTTAAAGAAGAGGGGGCGTAAGGGGGTACTTTAGTGCAATGGCCGGTGTCCATACATGTTGTCCCTTTCTCCCTCCATGCAGGGTCACTGGTTGACTCATGGGCTCTGGCCCCACGTTGTGGTTCCCCAACGTACTCCTGCCTCTTCCTGGTGTGTACATCACAGTTCCTGGTGGCACTTGCTTCCCTGCTCTTAAAGGAGCTTAAATCCTATAGAGGCAATAAACCACAGTCAATATTTAGACAAATCAAGTAACCACTGAGTGAATATAAGAGGATTGAATGAATGGGTTCAGTGCAATAAGCATGAACGAACATATAACGAGAAAAGAGCAACTAAGAACCAATGTATAATCACATAAAATGTAAAGTTTTGTTGAAAAATTAAAAAATACAATACTTACATAAAACAGATAGAGGCCAGAAATGTGGAACAGCAATTCAGAAGGGTAAATTGAGAGACAATATAACACAGTATTACATGATGAGATCAGAAATTCAGAGTGTGACCAAATTGTAAATGTAATTGGTAAATAGTACCTTAGCTATTGATGGAGGAAAAGCACCAACACATCGGTAGTCAGAGGTGTATAAGGTAGTATGAACACTGTTAAAGCAAGCAAAAAATCATGTAGATGACAAAATGTTACCTGTAAGTTGCTGTGTCACCACCTCAACGTGCGTTTCTGCCAAAGTGCCTGAACATCGCCCTCTGGTCCTTGTGTGGCCAGTCCCTTACCCAGTTTCCTAGACTGGTGTGTGTGAACATAGCCCTAGTCAGTGCTATCAGCTGCAGTACCAGGATCTGCCTAGGAGTGGTACCTGGCCGCTACTGCAGCCCAGTCAGTCTCCACCACAAGGAGCTTCAGTGAACACCTGGTAGCCACTTAGCTATGCCCCTTCCTAAGCAGGCCCAGTCCTGTGACACAGTGGGTCCACAAATCCACTTGCACCACTATTGGGCATATGCACTCTTAACTTCAGTACCATAAGATTTTTTTCTATTGATATATTGTCATATGATTTCTGGGCTTTATTCTTCTACTAATTTATTTCCTCTGTTAACAATATAAATCTTCGAGAAATGTTTTATTTATTACAAACAGGCTACTTTTCCAAAAATGTGATTTAGACATCCAGTGATTTGGAACTTGACCAAAAAGTTTGATATCCCAGATCTTTGTACTGCAGGCATTGTATCCATCTTCTTGTAAGTCCTTTCCAAATGTACATCTGTGTTAAATCTCCCGTCTGTGATGTTTATCTTTTAATTTACCGTAAGCCTAATTGTTCTAATGAGATCTAAAGATACGCTTGCCATATTTCAAGCATCATATACCAAAATGTTGATGAATATGTTTTATTACCAGGTTAACGATATAAAAATCCCAACTTCAGGTCAACGCTTAGAGAACAATTCATCAAGGTCTACAGTATTAGTAGAAGGGCCAAATTCAGCAGCAGTGGCCCTTGGTGAACCAGCAGCTGAGACACTTTCTGTAGTCAGCAGCATTTAGTTCTCTTCAGTTTACTACAAGAAGGTTCTGCTAATCAAGAGGTCATATTAACTTTTTTTACCTAAAGGCCTATGCATATTACTCAACTGAACTGAACTGAACTAACCTGGAAAAAACTTGACAAGTCTATTGGGACTAATTGTGCCTTTATATCACTCAGATTTCACATTTATAAATGTTATACAATTTAGGATGGCATATTAAATTACTGGAGTACTTTCCCCTACAAGCAATGTGCCTGGTGACAAATACCTCATTAGTGCAGTGCCATATGAGTCACCATATAGTAGCACTGTTAGAATCTATTCAGTTTGAACATCCGCCATCTTGTTGTGGTTTCTGGCTGCTGGTCTGTTTTTCCCTGGTGCTGGGCTTGTCATTGGTCAGGTGATTGTATCACCCTTTATTACCCTGCACCTGCCTCCCAGTCCTTGCTGGACATCAGTGTTAATCCGCTTGAGTTCTGGCTAGGAGCCTTGATAGCTTTGTGTTTTACTTTGTGCAGTTCTGGGAACTCAAGTTCTGCTTGCTTAGTCTTTTTGTTTTTTCCTTTTGTTTCTGCAGCTTCCTCTATTTCCCTGCTAGGAGGTGACCAGTGTTTTGTTCCCAGTCCCTAGATCTTTCAGGGATCCCCTTCCCCCATCTTCAGGTCTTTGCTTGAGTCTAGACTAGGATCGTCGGTGGGTCTATTCGCAAGGAATAGGTCGCCCGCTCCATCATAGGGATCGAGTCAAGTCTAGTACAGGGTCAGATTCACCCCCCACTCTTTTCCTGAGTTTCAGACCCCTAACAGCACACTGTTTCAATGCCTGTATACTGAATCTTACAGCTTACCTGGTGAAGTACAGTACAGACCAAAAGTTTGGACACACCTTCTCATTCAAAGATTCTTCTGTATTTTCATGACTATGAAAATTGTAGAATCACACTGAAGGCATCAAAACTATGAATTAACACATGTGGAATTATACAATTACACTTTACAAAAAAGTGTGAAACAACTGAAAATATGTCTTATATTCTAGGTTCTTCAAAGTAGCCACCTTTTGCTTTGATTACTGCTTTGCACGCAGAAAAGGTGAACGGATGGACTCTACATGCCTAGTTCCCACCATGAAGCATGGAGGAGGTGGTGTGATGGTGTGGGGGTGCTTTGCTGGTGACACTGTTGGGGATTATTGAAAATTGAAGCGGTGAGTGGTCCAGCTCACCCCAAACCATCTCGATTGGGTTCAGGTCTGGTGACTGTGGAGGCCAGGTCATCTGGCATAGCACCCCAACACTCTCCTTCTTGGTCAAATAGCCCTTACACAGCCTGGAGGTGTGTTTGGGGTCATTGCCCTGTTGAAAAATAAATGATGGTCCAACTAAATGCAAACTGGATGGAATAGCATGCTGCTGCAAGATGCTGTGGTAGCCATGCTGGTTCAGTATGCCTTCAATTTTGAATAAATCCCCAACAGTGTCACCAGCAAAGCACCCCCACACCATCACACCTCCTCCTCCATGCTTCACAGTGGGAACTAGGCATGTAGAGCCCATCCGTTCACCTTTTCTGCGTGCAAAGCAGTAATTAAAGCAAAAGGTGGCTACTTTGAAGAACCTAGAATATAAGACATATTTTCAGTTGTTTCACACTTTTTTGTAAAGTGTAATGTATAATTTCACATGTGTTAATTCATAGTTTTGATGCCTTCAGTGTGATTCTACAATTTTCACAGTCATGAAAATACAGAAAAATCGTTGAATGAGAAGGTGTGTCCAAACTTTTGGTCTGTACTGTATATCCATTAAGCTTCTATGTGGGTACATGGGCTCTGAGCATTGGTGCAGCTGGTAAGATGAGAAATGGAGAGCGAAGGTGAGATGCCCTCAGGAATCTTGGGAGCAGCAAGATGGATGCAGTGAAGTCAGCAGGGCAGCAAGAATAGCAGTCAGCAAAACAGTGTGCACAGGAGGAGGAGAGAAACAAAGTCTTGAATAAAAATCCAAAGACACGACTGTGTGTCCTAATGGGCCTTAAAAGGCCTAAGGAGATGATGTCACACACTGGGCAACCTGCAAAGCACGACATGGAATACAACAGAGGGCAGTGGATCGAGATGAAGAAAGAAGAGCCTGGGCCTGAGACAAGTGTGTAACACTATGCAACCATAAGACTCTGTGTGCTGCTGTACAGATTCCATGTACATGGTCATGAGACTCTATAGAGGACCTGGCACTTCTCCTGACTTGTCTGTTTTAGAAAATATTTGTACCCCCCCATAAAATTAGATTAATGAAACACATTTTCTTAGAACTCTGTTATTTCTCTTAAAATTCGACAAATCAGTTGACAACTGGGCGTATCCATGTTTGTCATCTGACACCAACATCTCTGATTGGACATTATAGGACTGTGTGGAGACACACCTCAACCGCTAACATCCAGTTTTCTTTTTCTGCATACATGTTTGAAAATGAAAAGATGATTGCAAAATAGTTTTTTTTGCTACTCCTGTTGCCATGTAGATAGAACCTAATTATTATTTTTTTAAATCTGTTTTTTAAAGTTGAAAAAGGGGAACGTTTCCACACCTCATAGACAAAAGTTATATAGTGAAAAGGAAGAATAGGCTAATGGCTGGGAACAGAGGGCAAGAAGGGGGAAGGAAATATTAAGTGATTTGTCATAAAACATGAATCATTAAGACAAACAAATCAATTGAGCGATAAGCTAACTCATATAGGACACATGTCAACCCAATACAGCTGAGACCACTAATGCAAACGTGACCGACGAGTTGTGCATAAGAAGTAATCTGAGATCAGAAATCTACAGACCCAGGGGAAACCCAGAAACGTCAATCAGGTTGAGATCCATGAGGGATATGTTTCCTCATAGATCTTAACTAATTAAATTTGACAATTATGCAAAAATATAGATAAATGATAACTACATACATCTAAATACAGTATACATGTATATATATATATATATATATATATATATATATATACTGTGTGTTTTTTGGTGTCTGAGTTTAAAGTGGATTATGATTACACATTGATTATAGGGTTTTGGGAATCATTACATCAAATCCTGTCAATTTCCTCTATTCCGTACGGCGTATGTAGCCTAGCGATAGTAATACTATGTGTAAAAATTTTATCTTGTTCAAGCCGAAAAGTGATCTTCTAATTTAGTACATTTCTTTATCTTACTTTTATCATATATTGTGTGATTGATTTAACTCTTCTATACAGTGGAAACCTACAGTATAATAATATTCATAAAGAAATAATACCTTTAGTTGAATAATACCTGTCATAGGAGCCCCCTATGATTATACAATTAAAACGTTGCACCTGTTTTTTGTCTAGTTTTGTGTTTTCTGCCGTTTCTTTAGTTTGCACCCAATTCATCATTCTATTGGCTCCTTTTTTGTCTATTTTATATGTACTAAGTACTCACCTATTTATTTATTTTTCCGCTTTGTGGGCAGAGTTTACCGATTCCAGATGTTTTCGCCTGATTCAAGAATTGTCACTTTTTAACATGTTCCAAAAAGTGATGCAACTTCTCTCCAGTTCCCACCTGGTGTATTTTTGAGTATGCCAGTATTTTGGCACCATTTTTGTAGAATATGTGACTTTTGGCGTCAAAAAGTCCAAAAACAGTTTAAGATAGAAAAATGACTTTATCTTTACTCTGCACCAAATTCATGAATCACATGCCCCTTTTGAAAAATTTGGAACCCAAAAACGGCAACTAATATCACTAGCCAAAAATGTAAAGTGACTTAAAAAACCCTCAAATGATGAATCAAAACCTATATGTCTCCCTTACAGTCTTTTACAGAAACTGCTCACATTGTAGTTATTCAGTTCAGTACCAGGGCTAATAAATGATAAAAATTAACCCAGTACAATAACGCAAATCATCAAGAAGGATATAATGTAGTAGCAGCAGCCAAACTGGGCTTTAATTCTCTGTCAAATTGCCATTTCATTTTTTAGCCAGTTTGTGAATACTTCTGTTAAGAATCAGCATTTTAATAAGTAACCAGTGATAGTAATTAACACTTTGATTTGACATCTTTGATTTTTATATTTCACATCTATTAAACGGGTATACAGTCATGGCCAAAAGTTTTGAGAATGACACAAATATTATATTTTCACATGATCTGCTGCCCTCTGGTTTTTATGTGTCTTTGACAGATGTTTTTATCACAGACAGAAATATAATTGAAAACATATGAGTAACAAAAGCTTATATTGACAGTTAGAATGAGTTAATGCAGCAAGTCAATATTTGCAGTGTTGACCCTTCTTCTTCAGGACCTCTGCAATTCTCCCTGGCATGCTCTCAATCAACTTCTGGACCAAATCCTGACTGATAGCAGTCCATTCTTGCACAATCAATGCTTTCATTTTGTCAGAATTTTTAGGTTTTTGTTTGTCCACCCGTCTCTTGATGATTGACCACAAGTTCTCAATGGGATTAAGATCTGGGGAGTTTCCAGGCCATGGACCCAAAATCTCTATGTTTTGTTCCCTGAGCCATTTAGTTATCACCTTTGCTTTATGGCAAGGTGCTCCATCATGCTGGAAAAGGCATTGTTGATCGCCAAACTGCTCTTGGAGGGTTGGGAGAAGTTGCTCTTGGAGGACATTCTGGTACCATTCTTTATTCATGGCTGTGTTTTTAGGCAAGACTGTGAGAGAGCCGATTCCCTTAGCTGAGAAGCAACCCCACACATGAATGGTTTCAGGATGCTAAACAGTTGGCATGAGACAAGACTGGTGGTAGCGCTCACCTTGTATTCTCTGAATGAGGCGTTTTCCTGATGTCCCAAACAATCGAAAAGGGGATTCATCAGACAAAATAACTTTACCCCAGTCCTCAGCAGTCCACTGCCTGTACCTTTTGCAGAATATCAGTCTGTCCATAATGTTTTTTATGGAGAGAAGTGGCTTCTTTGCTGCCCTCCTTGAGACCAGGCCTTGCTCCAAGAGTCTCCGCCTCACAGTGCGTGCAGATGCACTCACACCTGCCTGCTGCCATTCCTGAGCAAGCTCTGCACTGCTGGTAGCCCGATCCCGCAGCTGAAACACTTTTAAGAGACGGTCCTGGCGCTTGCTGGTCTTTCTTGGGTGCCCTGGAGCCTTTTTGGCAACAATGGAACCTCTCTCCTTGAAGTTCTTGATGATGTGATAGATTATTGACTGAGGTGCAATCTTTCTAGCTGTGATACTCTTCCCTGTTAGGCCATTTTTGTGCATTGCAATGATGACTGCACGTGTTTCTTTAGAGATAACCATGGTTAACAGAAGAGAAACATTGATGCCAAGCACCAGCCTCCTTTTAAAGTGTCCAGTGGTGTCATTCTTACTTAATCATGACAGATTTATCTCCAGCCATGTCCTCTTTAACACCCACACCTGTGTTAATGGAGCAATCACTGAAGAGGTTAGCTGGTCCTTTTAAGGCAGGGCTGCAATGATGTTGAAATGTGTTTTGGGGGATAAAGTTCATTTTCTAGCCAAATATTGACTTTGTAAGTAATTGCTGTTAAGCTGATCACTCTTTATAACATTCTGGAGTATATGCAAATTGCCATTAGAAAAAGTGAAGCAGTAGACTTTGTAAAAATTAATATTTGTGTCATTCTCAAAACTTTTGGCCATGACTGTATTTTTTCCATACAATTCACAGCCATTTGTAGCAGAGTATCTTCCTACAGGACATCATGTAGATAACAGAGATGAGCGGATCGATCCATGGATGATTATATTGGAGTCAAATTTCCTGAAATTCGCTGCTCTAGACAAATTCAAACACTGTCACGACACAGCTGTCAGGTGACCTGAGACTAGGAGCTCTTTTCCTGGCACTTAACACTAGGGAGCGCCCTAGCTCGACCTGCTCCCTGGATACTTCAGATGGCGAAGATGCCGGGGCCTCCGCCCTTGCCTTATTTCCTAAGTTAGCCCTCCATCTGTTCTCTTCCCCACAGAGGGAAGAGGGGGCGCTACTGTGCACTGCAGTACACCAACCAGACAAAGAGGGCAACAAAGACAAGGGGAAAGTGAAAACTCCACACACACACACAAAATATTCACTCACATATAACAGAGGAATCCACCAGGGTGTGCAGAAAGGGGAAAAAACAAAATAGAGAAGGATAAGGAATTACCAAGCGTACAAACCAAACAACAGTCGCTAATAACACTTCCAGCTCTCCTTCTCATACCAACTTCTTTCCCTCCGTTTGCCATGAAGCAATAAAGCTAGATCTGATGAGGATTAGTAGCAGAGCCCAGATTATATAGATAAAAGGAGTGGCTAACTGAGCACAGCTGAGAACAGGGATTTACAACATGGCCGATTAACCCTGTTCTGCCAGTAGAAAGAAACACATTTAATATGATGGAGAAGTGCTTCTTCTCAGCGGCAAAGTAGGAGCAATCAGACGCTGTGGTCTTCTGGCTCCACTCAGTTGCAGTAACCCCATGACAAACACTTTGCAATTTGATTCAAAATTCTGAAAAAAATTTAGGGCTGCAAATGGTAAGGGAAAAAAAAGAATACTTACCTCACCACTCACTTTTCTGGCAGCCCTGCTGCTAGCTGCCAGCCATCCAGTCGTTTTCTTTCTACCTTCTCTGTCCTCTTCACTATACACCAGGACTTCATGCTACGATTAGGCCTTGGGGTCATGGTGAGCCATAGGATCACAAAGGGGACAAGGAATGTTGGATTGTGCAATGTAGATCCCACTGCTGTACCAGACAGAAGAGCAGCCAGCGGCTGACCTCGATGGGGAGCCTCGATTAGGTGAGTACAGTATAATCTCTTTTTTTCCATATATTGGCTTACTAATGAATGGGGGACATTACAAGAGGGGGATGTGGGGACATAAGGTCTGCTGGCTGTAGGGATATACGAAGGGCTGGCTGTGCCGACATATGTGGGGTTGGTTGTGAGCACATACATGGGACTGAGGAGACTGACATAAGAGGGGCTTGCTGTGGGGACATCCAAGGGCTGGCTGTGCGGACATATGAGGGGCCGTCTGTTTGGACATACTTTATGTGAGGCTGCTTGGGCAGAAATATGAAGGGCTGGCTGTGCAGACATATTAGAGGCTAGCTGTGCGGACATAGGTAGCTGTGGGTGACATCATACTGTATAGGCCTGCTGTGGTGACCATCATATTGTGTAAGGGAATAGAGTGAGGAGTGGGTACAGTTTGGAGAGGACAACATGGTGGGCAATATGAGGGTATAGTGTGAAAAAAGGGCACAGAATGGATGTGGAGAGTGGGCAGTGTGAAATGGGGGCCCAGTATGGAGAGGCTATTATGTTGGGGGTCAGTGTGGAGATAGGAGTGTAATGAAAAATAGTGGCGAGTCAACAGCCATGGTGTAGGCCATGGTTCATAAGGGTGGACGGTGAGGCGGTTATAGCTGATAATGGCAGACAGTGGGGTGTTTATAGATCATTAAGGCAGATTGTGTGGATGCCATATATCATGCAAGGCTTATTTAGGTCATAATATGGGCAGATATTTTTATGCAGAGGGCAATTTAATAAAATTCTTATTTTTAAGGACACTTTGTTGGGATGTGGTGCAGAAGAGCAGAGAAGGGGAAATCTTCAGTGTCGAGATGTGGATGTGAAAACTCAACATGGCATCAGAACAAGATGAAGACATGAAGAAATAAATGACTAAAAAAAGATGTCACCTACAAGGTATCTGGATGTAAATGTTAACTTGTCGATGCTGAATATGTCTCATCAGTACTGTAGTTCCTGTATGGACCGCAGTCTGATAAAGACTGATAACAACAACTACCAGCATCTCCTTATAATTGTTAAGGACATACTAGGTGTTGTAGGTTCATGAGATAAAAATTATATGAGCCTGACTTCACATTACAGTTCATGGCTGTATTAATCTTGGTGATGTATATAATTACTAATGATGATTCTGGAATTGTTTTTATTTACTGACTGTTGTTGTGATGTATTCATGTACTGTTTGAGGTTCTGGTGATGCATTAATGTACTGATGGTGGTTCTGGTGATATATTTATGTACTGATGGTGATTATGGTTGTCATATGCATGTACTGATGATGGTACTGGTGTTGTATTTATTTACTGATGGGGTTCTGGTGATTATTCATGTACTGATTGAGGCTCTGGTGGCACATTAATGTACTGCTGGTGGTTCTGGTGCCATATTCATGTACTGGTGGTGGTTATGGTGACCTATTTATTTACTGATTATGGTTCTGGTTCTGTATTTATGTACTATTGATGACTCTGGTGTTCTATTTATGTACTGATAATGATTTTGGTTTCACATTCATTTACTTATTATGGTTCTGGTGATGAGTACAGCACCAGAACCATCATCACTATATGAATACATCACCATATCCATCACTAGTACATGAATATAGCACCAGAACAACCATTACTACATGAATGCATCACCAGAACCACCATCATTATAGGAATATTACACAAGAACCTTCATCAGTACATGCATATGTCACCAGAACCACCATCAGTACAGGACTATGGCACCAGAACCACAATTAGTTTTGTTGCAAACTGTATTTGTCACATAATAGACATAAAACCATCATATGTATTCCTTTATTTATAACTAGATCTGTTTAGTTTAGTTATTGTATCTGTGAAATGCTGGATACCTTAATTGCAACCAATTCACCCTCATTGATAGTTAAGTTATATTACCATAGTTTCCATTACTATCCTTGTGTCTGACATTGAAAATATAGTATGTCAGGGATTTATCCCTTGTATTGTGCAAATTGTTTCAAACAATTAATGATTCTATATCTAACTTTGAAAATGTAGTCCCTGTTGAGCCTCACCCCTAAAGTACATCACTTTTTTACTTTCACTGGTATTCTTTTGTGAAAATGTTAACAATTCTAGTGGAAGTGTTTGTCAGAGCTTGTTACTTGAAACATCAAAAGGGAGGCGGCGTGTGTTAGGGGTCCTTTTATCTTAGTCTCTGACCCATTCCTTTATTTGGGGGCCGAGGGTTCATGAGTGTGTGGGTGGGAGGGTCACCATCGGCTTCATCTGCATTGGGCACCAAAATACCTTATCACGGCCCTGTGTGAATGAGCCTTTGTGGTAAACCTTTAATTTCTGCATTCTTATTCCTAACTATGCACACCAAAAAAAGACTAAAGTAGGCACAAATTGAGAAGCTCTGCTCACATCTTGTCTTTACACCACATTTACTTTTTGGCATGCATTCTTGCATTATGTATCATTATTCCTTTTTTTCTTTAATTTTTCAGACTTTTCAAGACATTTTTAATACAAAGAAATGCTGAAAAAAGTATACTGAGTGAAATGTGTTTTTATGTTTTAACAAAGGCAGAGACCATGCCAAGGAAAATTACAAGAATTTCTGCAGAATTACTAAGAAAGTAGAACCAAAGGTATCATGAATAAAAGTCCTAAGGCCACGTCAACATGTTCAGTGTTTGGTCAGTTTTTTACCTCAGTATTTGTAGCCAAAACCAGGAGAGGAACAATCAGAGGAAAAGTATAATAGAAACGCGTCACCACTTCTGGATTTATCACCCACTCCTGGTTTTGGCTTACAGATACTGATGTCAAATACTGAACAAATACTGAACGTGTGAACGTGACCTAATAGTGCATCTAGCTAATTGAGTATCTTTGACATTGTAAAGTGATACCTAATACAGACTTCTTGAGTAGTACACTAGAAGTAATGACGGAGTATGAAGGATACAACTGAATAAATATGTATGGACCCTGTACCAGAAACTAACCAATAACCAGTAAAACCTCTTTAAAAGACCACTTTTTGAGAAGATCACCTCATGATGACACAAAGCTAGGAGGGGTAGCTAATACTAGAGAAGAGAGAGAGAGGATTCAAAAAGATATAAATAAACTGGAGCAGTGGGCAGCAACTAACAGAATGGATTTTAACAGGGAAAATGCAAAGTACTACATCTGGGCAATAAAAATGAAAAAAGCATATACAAAATGGGAGGAATAGGGCTAAGTAACAGCACATGTGAAAAAGACTTGGGCATACTAATTGATCACAGACTGAACATGAGTCAACAGTGTGATGCAGCAGCGAAAAAGGCAAATGCAATTCTAGGATGTATCAACAGAAGCATACAGTCTAGATCACGTGAGGTCATTATTGCCCTCTACTCCTCTTTGGTCAGACCTCATCTGGAATACTGTGTCCAGTTTTGGACACCACATTTTAAAAAAGACATCAACAAACTGGAGCAAGTTCAGAGAAGAGCCACCAGAATGGTGACCGGTCTGCAAACCATGTCCTATGAGGAACGGTTACAGGATTTGGGAATGTTTAGCTTGCAAAAAGAAGACTGAGAGGAGACTTAATAGCTGTCTACAAATATCTCAAGGGCTGTCACATTGTAGAAGGATCATCTTTATTCTCATTTGCACAAGGAAAGACTAGAAGCAATGGGATGAAACTGAATGGGAGGAGACACAGATTAGATATTAGAAAAAACTTTTTGACAGTTAGGGTGATCAATGAGTGGAACAGGCTGCCACAAGAGGTGGTGAGTTCTCCTTCAATGGAAGTCTTCAAACAAAGGCTGGACAGACATCTGTCTGGGATGATTTAGAGAATCCTGCTTTGAGCAGGGGGTTGGACCAGATGGCCCAGGAGGTCCCTTCCAACTCTACTATTCTATGATTCTATGATTCTATATCAGATTTCTTCTGACAGATTCTCAGTTCCATCATACATGATGCTATGATCACTCCCCTAGAAGATCACTGTTAATGCTTTTGATCAAAGAGCAATATGCCATAGATCACATCTACAGGCGGACACTGACAGTCAAATCCCCAGTGCAAAACATGTTTCCCTGTCATGCTTCTCCTTCATATACACATGTACATATGAAATACACACATATACTGTACATGCCACGAGAGTGCTCAGCATACATGAATGCACCACCAACACATTTATCAGAAAACCTTTAGCTTCCTTTCAGAATCAATATTTTCTATGGGATATTATCCTACAAAATGTAGGCCACGGATTACAAACAAGATTTGATATTTTGCACATCAAAGAAATAATTTTTCTAACAAATTAATTCAAGACTATGTTGTAAAAATAAGTACACCAGTACACCAATGAAAGTCTTAGGAGCAAAGCTAAAGTGTAGACTACAATCTTCAATTATCAGTCAAAACACTGTTGCAAAAAACGAACAAAAATGTAACTGAAACCATCTCAAAGAGATGACTAGGCCAACCAAGGAAGTTAATGCCTAAATCAGCGTCTTCTGATGAGAAGAATTAAAGAAAATCAACATGCAAGTTCACTGCAGGTAGCTAAAAATGTAGAAAGCCAAACCGGAGTGAAGGTCTCCAGAGTCATAATGTTGCATATGCTGCAGAAGAATAGCGTGCATGGGTGTATTCCACGAAGGATCCTTTCCTAAAGTCCATGGACAAAAAATGCTCGTCTACAAATTGCCAGGGCCTATGCTAAAAAGTATGATGATTACTGGGACTCTATACTCTGGAGTGATGAGACCAAGATAAAGTTGTTTCGAACTGATGTCTTCAAAACTGAATGGTGCAACAAAGGTGAGGAGTACAAGGAAAAATACACAATGCCTATAGTGAAACATGGCTGTGGCAGTGACTTTATGTGAGGCTACATGAGCGCTGCTGATGTCACGAAGCTACATTTCATTAATGGTATCAAGAGTTCACAGATGTACTGTCCTTTATTGAAAAACAAGATGCTACCATCATTCCGTGCACTTTTCTACCATGACAATGATCCAAAACACACATCTGTTTAATTTCTGAAGAAAAACAGGGTGAAAGTGATTCAGTGGCCAAGTGTCTCCAGATCTGAACCCAACCGAACACCAACGAGTAACTGAGAAAAGGACAAATTGTGTATCATTCTCCATCCAGCATCCAGGCTCTAAAAGAAGTCATTCTTGAAGAATGGAAAAAGATAGATGTTCCAATATGTCACCAACTGTTCATTCCATGCCCAGAACACTTGGTGCTGTCCTTAAAAATCATTGAGGTCATACAAAATACTACATGTAGGTTTTGATGAGGTGAGTATTCATTTTTGCATCAATTAATTTGAGTAAACCTGAAGATTTTGTAATGAAAGTTATATTATTAACCTTACTTCCATGTCATTGGTTACAAATGTTCTATGACACCTCAGTCTTGTCAAAAATCGGGTGATTTTTCTTGTCTTCAGTGAAATATTGATGAAAATCTTAATTTCCTTAGGGGGTTAGTCATTTATGCTGAGCACTGAACATTACAATCATAGAACATATATTTATGCCATTTAATATATCACAGGTTGATGAAAAAAACACAATGTGTGAACCAGCCCTAAAAAGGAGAGAGTAATTTAATCCTCTTTTACTGATGAAAATTCTGGTGATGCATTAATTCAGACAACCAGAAGATTTTTTTCTGTTTTCACCTTCCACAATAATACCTATAACCAGCATAACTTTTTTTCATTTTTACTTACACTTTGCTATAGAATGTTTTGGTGTTTTTTGTAAGACGAGTTGTTTTTAGGCAGCATTTTGCCATATGATATATCTGTGTATACCAATACAATATGCCTATAAATCGAAAGATAGGTTTTTTAGGTAGTGAAAATCCACTTACATTGACCAGTGTAGCCTGTGGCTCACGTTAGAGTTTCTGTCTACCAGGTCTTGAGTTTGAATCCCAGCAGAGTCAAGTTATAAGAAGAAGGTAAGAAATAATGAAATATATTGAGGCATCCACGCAGAGCAGTCAGATGTTTGTAACACCTTCCAAAATGTCCTGCCTTGGAGAAGAATTAGAACATGGCAGTGTCCTGCATGGAACACATGGAACATCATGCATTTCATCTTTTTATTGGAAAGTGTATTAGCTAATACAATGAAGTCTCTCAGAATGGCTGTCCAGTTTCAAAACCAAATGAGGCCAAAGCTGATTGTGTCTTAAAATAACAAAACAAATATTAGTTGCCTACCAAGGCCCCTGGTGCTCCATCACCATCTATCTTCTGCTCTCCATAGATTTTTGATGATTGGGCTGCAAAGCAAAACTCCTTACAAACTTGAGGCAATTTTGAACAATGCTACTTAATCTCAAATCATCTGATCTCTGCCTGGTCTGGGCATACAGGGCCTAGGGCTATGATGTCAGTGAAGTTTGTTGGGTTAAGTGCTAAAATTGATGTAAACTACTGCAAAGGGAGGCAGACAAAAATAAGGGAGCAAGGCCCGATGCTAGTCCAAGGCAGATGTGCAACATTGGTATTGTTACAGCTGCGAAAATCTATTGTAAGGGTTACTCTGATATTCTAACATCGGTCATTTTGCAAAATGCTTAATTAAAAAAGCAATTTTGTAATTTAATTATTATTAAAATTTGTCCCTCTTCTCTAATTTCTACTTTTTGACTTTATTGGTTTACTTTGTTGGCAAGGGAACACCCATCACTGCTGTCTAAAAGTGGTGTCTGAACATGCACAATGCTAACAAGTTCTTTCATGGTGATCATTGGGGTTTTCCAGTGCACTTTCTAAACATGGGTCCTTCTTATAGTTAAGTGTAACTTATGGTCTTGAAAATACTTGGTGACTAGAGTTGAGCGATACTTTCCGATATCCAAAAGTATCGGAATCGGAATGGTATCGCCGATACACAAAAAATATCGGC
>JARQOD010000008.1:42916052-43034869 GCA_033576555.1 Oophaga sylvatica
AAAAGTCAGGAACATCCTAGCTGGGGGGGGCAGAAAAAACAGGAGTGTTGGAATATTAAACATTGGCAGCCCCAACTGGTTACAGAACAGTTTTCCAATCCAAAACGGATTATGAACTGCAACCAAAGGGGAAACCCAGTACGATAATATCATCGATTATACAAACCAAAAATTTGCAGCATTCCTGATGATCAGGTTAAAAACCCTCATTATCACCTGAGTAGAGAATGAGGTTTATTCTCAGCCAAAGGGGGTAGAATCGATCCCCATAGGGGAACAACTTCTGTAGGGGTATCAAGGGAAACCCAAACGTTTAGCGAAATAAATAATCCATCAGGTTAATAGCTGCTCCAGAATCAACGAAACCTGGCAAAAATGAGGAAGAGGCAATCAAAGTGGACAGTTAATAAAAACTTTCTGAACACACCCAAGCACTGAGGTGCCAAAACGTCTTCCCCGCTTAGGGCAGCTGAAATAGAGAGGGCATTACCACAGAGAAACATAACCCATTGCGCTTTCGAAACTCAGACGCTGTGCCCCAGCCCACTCTATAACATGCCGGATTCAAAGCAGGTTCACAACAACACATTCCACGCATACTTCTCCCCTCACGGCAAACTCTGTCAATTTGGAATCGCTAATGAAAGAATCATTGGACCAGAGGGGACAGGGAATCCCACCAAACTCCTTTCTTATTGAAGACCCTTCCAAAGGGCCGCCAAAGCGTCGTCATTACTTGGTGGACTGCCCACCTACGGAATCTCTGACAGTATAACCAGCGTCTCAAGCCCCGATTTAATGCAACAAGGCTTTTTCAGCTTGCATGACATAGGCTATCGTAAATAACCCCAAAGCAAAAAATGCTCAACATCACTCAAAAAGGATCCCCAGGTGTCAGGGAAAAAAAGCCCAATCCTGAGGATCGCCGCGCAGGAGAGAGATGACAATTTTGAACCTGCTGCCTCGTTCCCTGAGGACTTAGATTTAAGGCAAAAAACAATTTACAATTTTTTTGAAATTCTGAACTAGCCATCCCCTAAAAAACAAATCGGCAGGGGTCCTAGGTTCCACAACAGGCAACTAGCAAGATAGGCAGCAATATCTGAACCTCGTGGCATGCTGATCCACACGGCCAACAACTGTGCAAACTATTGAGAGAAAAAATCCCCCCAGCACCCAAGATACAGAGGGAAGAAAAAAAAAAATGCAACAAAACAGAAAAATATCTCTGAAAAACTCTGAAAAACCGTTTTTTTCTTTCCAATATTTTTTCCCTTCTGTGAGTACCATACAACTTTAAATTTGGGGGTGAACTGTTATTTTTCGGTAATGGGAGGCAGGTAAAAAGGCAATACACCAGAGCTTGGAATCTATGGATTTGCAGTACCCTACTAACCACCACAACAGAGGCAGCCGTGGAGGTTCCTACGTTGGTCCTAACGCCTCGCACAGCCTGAGAAACTAACTACACCTAAAGAAGAAATAGAAAGCTATCTGCCCCGGAGCAGATCCCAAAGAACATAGAAACCCCCCAAAAAACAGTAAGGCTGTTAGACAAGAAAATACTGACCGCGAAAATAGTAGAGCAAAGTTGGGGGCCCAAACAACTAAATAGAAAAGGATAGAAGGGTACTTATGTAATGTATGTATACAGTTAATAGCTCTTGTGCTTGGGTGCGATAAAATACATGAACACGGTTGATATAGAAGTCTTTATTACTTCAAAATTCAAAAAATAGAAAAACCCATTTTGCAGAACAAAGCAGGAAACACAGCAGGCCAAGTAATCTAAGCTCACAATCACTCTCCACAACAGGTTTCGGTTCTTCTTCTCTGTTACCGTAAGCCATGCAAGGGGTCTTCAAAAGCAGGGTTCAGAGTCCCACATGCTTCAGAGTTCCCATAGGAAGCTGGAGTACAAGGTCCAAGGCTTTAGGAGTAGGTCACAGTTCACTGCAGGCTAATTCTGAAGCCTGATTGCTCAGCTTGGGCTTAAGAACAAAAGAGAAACAGGGCGGGAACAAAGCAAGCTGGAAATCCATTTTGACGAGGGCAAGATAGCGCAGCAAGACAAAAGTAAATGGCTGCGAACAAACGGTTTCGGAACATGTACACAAACCTTACATTACTCCCCCCTTGGGACAGCCTCCGGATGACCTCAGGCCTCTTGTGGGTACCTCGATGAAACTGACGGAGAAGGGAGGAGCATTAACGTTTTGCGGTTCCCATGAGTTTCCCCACTGGGTACCCTGCCATTTAATCAATATTGTAACGATTCATACAACCTGAATCTAAAATCCTTTCCACCAAAATTCTTCCTGACCATCGACTGCACTGGGTCAGGGCAAGGAGAAAACGCCAGGAAAAAGTATTGGGTGTTCAGCCTTTAGTAGGGATCATGAAAGACAGGGTGAATTCTCATGTTCTGGCTTTGAAGACGCAAGAACGGCACTTATAATTTTACTGATTTTATAGGGTCCAATGTCTTATGTCCCAACTTAGCGATGGAATCCTTAACTTAAGATTTTGGTTGACAGCCAGACCAAGTCTCCACCTTGAAAGCTGGGCGGTTTCGAAATTCATTGCTGCTTCTTGTACCTTTCCTGAGCCATTCCAGATTCCCTTTAGAAAATCCATATTCTTCTGTAATGACGTGATTCTTTCGCCACTGCTGGTAAAGGCGTTTCTATGGGAAATCGGGTAGAATGTTAGGTGATAACCTAATTAAGTAAAAAGGAGACTGCTTAGGGAGGCACTCGGAGTTGTTATACGAGAACTCAGCTAATGGAAGTAGATCCACCCAATCATCCTGAGGTGGCAGATAAAGCAGCGGAGATACTGCTCCAGGGTTTGATTGGTTCGTTCGGTCTGTCCATTAGTCTGGGGTGAAAAGCAGAAAAAGGTTTTACTTTAATGTCCAATGGCAAGAAATTTTCCAAAACCAAAGTGAATTGCACCCCTCGATCCGAAAAACCCATCCGGTACTCCATGTAAGCGAAACAAATCTTTAATCATCAAATCTGAGTCTTTTTTGAGTGGGTAACCGAACAAGGGATAAAATGAGCGCCTTTTTTTAGACGGTCAACCCCCCACTAGAATGGTGTTCTTCCCTTGAGAGGTTGGTAACTCCACAATGAATCCCAAGAAATGGATCCCCACGGGCGGGGGGGGGTGGGAAGAGCGTAACGACCAGTTGGTGATAGCGAGTGTTTTGCATCTTGCACAACCCAAACATGAAGTGACTAATTCAAAACATCCTTCCTGCAAGTGGGCCACCAAAAGAAACGAGAAAAAAAATTCCTGTGTCTTTGAATTCCTCTATGCCGAGCTACTTGAATCGTGAATGATTGCAAAAACCTTAATCTGACTTTTTTTCAGGAATATCAGATTGCCCTGAACCACACCCATTTTAAAGACAAGATTACGTCCCCTGGGGTTGTGCCAAAAGGAATCCGCAGTATGCTTCCTTGTTCCTTAATAGGTCTTGATTATAATTACTCCTAGGATCTAGAGTCAGGAAAATAGTCTTAGGAGGAGTAATTGGACGTGTCTCTCGGAGTAATCCAGAGAGTCATCCCTTTCCATTCGCGATCCGGCTATAAGAGATGAAAAAATTAAATTGGTTTAAGAAAAGATTCAGCGAGCCTGGCGAGGAGTCAGCACTTAGCCGACCTGATAAACTCAGGTTACGATGGTCTGTCAGGACGACTATTTGCTGTGCAGCTCCGAAGAAGGTGTCTCATTCTTTGAAGGCGGCAATAATGGCCAACAACTCTCTTTGCCCACATCGTAGTTCCTCTCAGCCGAAGACAACGCTGGGAAAAGAAGGCACGGGATGCAAGACATTCTTCTCCACCTGTTCTCTGAGAGAGTATAGCTCCAACGGCACAGTCTGAAGCATCCACCTCATTATGAAGGCAAGCTCGGGTTGGGATGTACTAGGATAGGTGCAGTGGTAAATTTATCTTTAGACGGGAAAATGCTTCCTGGGCTTGGGGGAGTCCAGAAAACCTAGACTCTTTCCGGGGTAAGTTGAGTGATAGGTGACACTACCTCAGAGAATTTTCTAATAAACGTCATAGAAGTTGGCAAACCCGATGAAGCGCTGTACTCCTCACATTTCTAGACTTGGCCAATCCTTGATGCTTGGGTTTTGCTTCCATCCATACTAATTCCTTGTGTAGAACAGTACATACCCCAGAAATTGAATTTCGGGTCCTATGGAATTCACACTTTTCAAGTTTTGATGTAAAGATGATTTTGTCTTAGACGTTCCAAGACCATTCTCACATGTCCATGATGTTTCCTGTGGAGTTAGAAAAAATTAGAATATCATCCAAATAAATTACCACGAATGTATCTAGGAATCCCTGAAGATGTCATTCACCAAGTGTGGAAAGTGGCTGGGGCGGTAACTCAGAACCAAAAGGCATAACTAGATATTCAAAGTGTCCATAGCGTGACCTGATGCAGTCTTTCCATTCATCCCCAGGTCTAATACGGACTAAGTTATAGGCCCCCACGAAGATCTAGTTTAGAGAAAATTTTGGCATGTCGCACTCTCTCCCAATAACTCAGGGATTAAGGCAATGGATAACGGTTTCTAATAGTAACCTTATTGAGTTCCCTATAGTCTACGCATGGTCTCAGAGATCCATCTTTCTTCTTAACAAAGAAGATGGGTGCCCCTGCAGGAGATGAAGGGGGCGTATGAAGCCCTTGGCTAGATTTTCATCTATGTAATCCTTTAAAGCCTTTAGCTCGGCCCCGCAGGGGTAGATCTTACCAAAAGTACCTCTGCTCCAGGCAATAATTCAATTGGAAATCATATGGACGTGAGGAGGAAGCTGGTCAGCGTTCTTTTTGTCACATAAATCCACATAGTCCTGGTATACAGCTGGTAGTTCAGGGACGACATGGTTCCTTTAGGAACAGAGCAAGCTGAAACTTTTGGACTCATCTGTTTCTCTGGAAAGTGTAATTCCTTGGTCTCCCAGTTAAGTGTAGGATTCTGAGCCCTGCAGCCATGGTAGCCCTAGAATAATGGGAAAGTGGGGAGAAGAATAAGCATAAAGGACAGTTTTCTCTTGAATGATCTTTACCATAAGAACCCTCAAAGGCTCTGTTTTCCTGATCCACTGGGTCCAGAGGTCAGCAGGGAGCCATCCACAGTTTTCCATCTGTACTGGAGTAGCCTTCTTCACTGAACGTTTCCCCTGTTTCAGAGCAAAGGAGACATCCATAAAATTTCCCACTTGCCCCTGAGTCGATCATAGCAGAGCTAACACCCAAGCGGAGTCAACCCAGAGTTTGATGGAAAGAAAGCAAGAGAATTGTTTTTCTTACAACTCACGTGGGACACCGCTGAGGAAACTTGAAAAATGGCAGCGTTTACCACAGTCAACGTCCTCAGAGGTAACGGAGTTTAAGTCCGAGAAATCAAGATCTGTTGCTGCAGATCTCTCTGGAGCCTGAGGCTCGGACCTGACAGACCCTCTCGCAACACTCACAAGTGAATGAGTGCTGCAGAGTCTTATGAACGGCTGGGGCAGTTTATAATGAAGTGCCCTGACTTACACAATAGAAACATAGATTCTCCTAAAACGATGTTCCTTGCGTGCATCACTAACCCGTCGTTGTAAAGAGTCTACCTGCATGGGTTCAGTTCAGGTTCCCGTGTAATCCTACTCAAAGGTTCCTTAGCTGGAGAGGAAGGTAGAAAAGTTAGTGCGATTGCTTTCGAACCATCTCTCTTGCCTGCGTTCAGTCAGACGAGTATCAATAACGGATGCAGTATTAATAAAGTCAACCTAACGCAGTGGGAGGATCGCAACGAGCAAGTTCATCCTTAATCAGGGAGATAACCCCTTTCCGAAAAATAGATTTTTTGGCGGAACTGTCCCAGGTGTATCAAGGGCCCATCTCTGAAATCCCAAGGCATATTCAGCTACCGAGTGCTTACCTTGGCGCAAAGCTAACATGGCTGCTTCAGCTGTTGCAACCTCGATTGGGTCATCAAAACCTGCCCCATGGCTGAAATAAAGCATCAGGTGATTCAAACAATCATCCTCAGTCTCAATCAGAGGTTTGCCCACATCAAAGCCTTGTTGGTAAGCAACATAATTATAGTAAGCACCTTAGATCGTTCAGTGGAAATTGTGAAGCATGTGCAGAAAAAAAAGATTGCATTGATTAATAAATCCCCTGAATTTCTCCGTTCACCGCCAAAACGAAAAGGGGCAACTTGGGAATCCAGAACTCAGGGCTACGGCAGGAGCCTGGACTCGCTCTTCTAGAACCTCATCCTGGCTCGCAAATCCTGGGCAGTCTGTCAAAACCACTTGCAAATTGTGATTAGTGAGGTCCTGTAGGCTTGAAAAACGGGTCTTTATATTCTGCAAATCTGCAAGGATATTATCAGTCACTCCGCAAAGTTCCTTTATGCGGGCCTCCATTTTCCAGATCTTTTAAGACAGGAGTACTGGAAGAAGAGGAGAGGAGAAAAAAAAAAAAAACAATACTGTTTACCTGTGGTAACACTGCAAAAGAAAAAAAATTAAGGGAACTGCTCACCTGGAATGGTTGTGAGAAGTCACAACCACTATCATCACAGAAAGTTCACCCGGACATCTGATATCCACAGTTACAGCAGACAAAAAAAAAGAGAAAAGAAAAAAAAAAACAATAGTGTTTACCTGTGGTAACACTGCAGAAAAAAAAACACTTAAGGGAATTGCTCACCTGGAATGGTTGTGAGAAGTCACAACCACTGTCATCACAGAAAGTACAACCGTACATCCGATATCCACAGTTACAGCAGACACAGCCTTTCCAGACCCAGCAGACACTAACGTTTTGGCTTCAGAATCTTTTAATGTATGTAGTACAGTTCATATAGCGTCTTGTGCTTGGGTGCGATGAAAATACATGAGACACAGGTTTGATATAGAAAGTCTTGTATTACTTCATACAAGTTGGCAAAAATAGTCACACAGTTTGCAGACACAGAAGCAGGAGACACAGCAGGCCAGAGTAATCTAAGCTCAGCAATCACTCTTCACAACAGGTTCAGGATCTTCTTCTCTGTTACCGTAAGTCCATGCAAACGTGGGTCTTTCAAAGAGCAGGGTTCAGAGTCCACAAGTGCTTCAGAGTTCCTCAGTAGGAATAGCTGGAGTACAAGGTCCAAGGCTTTAGGAGTCAGGTCACAGGTTCACTGCAGGCTAGATTCTGAAGCACTGATTGCTCAGCTGTGGCTGCTTAAGAAGCAAAAGGAGAGAATCAGGGCGGGAACATGCAAGCTGGAAACTCCATTTTGACTGAGGGCAAGATAGCTGCAGCAAGACAGAAAGTAAAATGGCTGACGAACAAACTGAGTTTCAGGAACATGTACACAGAACCTTACAACTTACTGCAATCCCAAAAAACCCTGCAAAGCACCAACTCTACTAATTTCAAAAACACCTGAGATCACACGACCTCTACCACCTATATTAGTTCTCTGGTGTAACAAAATCAAAACAGCAGCCACTGAAGAAACTGGAAAAAGCAAAAGTACAAACATCAGTGGCTGAACTAAACTGAGAGGGCAAAAGCCCCCGGAGGGGACCCTGAAGGCCCCCACAGAAGTGCAGGACAAAATGCAAAAATAAAGCACAAAAACAAAAAGAAAATGTCTTATCTGTTAGCAGGAGATGCAGACACGACACAGCAGGCTACAAGGGAAACAGGAATCATGGAGTGAGACCAGAACAATTGTTCACCGGCAACCCTTATGGGAAGCGACTCCCTTATATAAGACCAGTCAGTAACACCTGATTCCCACTCCTCACAATCTTCACTGGACAGTCCAGTACCGCTTGTAACCACCAGAGGGAGCCTCTGCTCAGAACTCATTTCAAGTCCATTCACAACAGAAAGCCCCCAAACATGTAATGGCGGTTAGACAAGAAGAAATACTGACACAGACAGAAAATAGCATGAGCAAACTTGGGGCCCAAACTACCTAAATAGAAAAGGATAGGAAGGGCACTTACTGCAATCCTAAAAAACCCTGAAAAGCACCAACTCTACTAATTTCAAAAACACCTGAGATCACACGACCTCTACCACCTAAATTAGTTCTCTGGTGTAACAAAATCAAAACAGCAGCCACTGAAAAAACTGGAAAAAGCAAATGTACAAACATCAGTGGCTGAACTAAACTGAGAGGGCAAAAGCCCCCGGAGGGGACCCTGAAGGCCCCCACAAAAGTGCAGGACAAAATGCAAAAATCAAGCACAAAAACAAAAAGAAGAAAATGTCTTATCTGTTAGCAGGAGATGCAGACACGACACAGCAGGCTACAAAGGAAACAGGAATCAAGGATTGAGACCAGAACAATTGATCACCGGCAACCCTGATGGGAAGGCGACTCCCTTATATAAGACCAGTCAGTAACACCTGATTCCCAATCCTCACAATCTTCACTGGACAGTCCAGTACCGCTTGTAACCACCAGAGGGAGCCTCTGCTCAGAACTCATTTCAAGCCCATTCACAACAGTACCCCCCCCCCCCTTGAGGAGGGGTCACCGAACCCTCATTTGAGCAACCAGGTCGGTCAGGATGAGTTCTATGATACGCACGGATGAGTCTCCTAGCATGGATGTCCGAAGCAAACACCCAAGAATTGTCTTCCTGACCATAACCTCTCCACTTAACCAAATACTGGAGTTTCCGTCTAGAAAAACGAGAATTCAATATTTTCTCAACCACAAACTCCAGATTGCCCTCAACCAGAACAGGGTCAGGAGGCACAGCAGTAGGAACCACTGGCTCAACAAACCTCTTCAACAAGGACTTGTGGAACACGTTATGGATCTTAAATGTCCCTGGAAGAAGCAAACGAAAAGAAACAGGATTAAGAATCTCCATGATCTTATAAGGTCCAATGAACCTAGGCTTAAATTTAGGAGATGCCACTCTCATAGGAATATTTTTTGAGGACAACCAGACCAAGTCCCCCACTTTAAACCGAGGACCATCAGTCCTATGCCGGTTAGCAAACCGCTGGGCCCTCTCCTGAGAGAGGGGCAACCTCTCCACTACCTGGTCCCAAATCTGTTGCATACGCTCCACAACAGAGTCAACATCTGGACAGACAGAAGCCTCCGTCTGTCCTGAAGAAAATCGAGGGTGAAACCCAGAATTACAGAAAAATGGAGACATCAAAGTGGCAGAGCTAGCCCTATTATTAAGAGCAAACTCAGCCAAAGGCAAAAAAGAGACCCAGTCATCCTGATCAGCAGACACAAAGCATCTTAGATAAGTCTCCAATGTCTGGTTTGTTCTCTCAGTTTGACCATTGGTCTGAGGATGAAACGCCGAGGAGAAAGACAATTGAACACCAAGTTTAGAACAAAAGGTTCTCCAAAATCTGGAAACAAACTGGACTCCTCTGTCAGACACAATGTTCTCAGGAATGCCGTGTAAACGAACCACGTGCTGAAGGAACAAAGGCACCAATTCAGAGGAGGAAGGCAACTCAGTTAATGGCACAAGATGTATCACCTTGGTAAACCTATCACAAATCACCCAGATGACGGTCATTCTCTGAGAAACAGGGAGGTCGGAAATGAAATCCATAGAGATAGGGTCCATGGTCTCTTGGGCACAGGCAATGGCATCAACAAACCACTAGAGCGAGAGCAAGGCTTGGAGCGAGAGCAAGTCACGCAGGACTGCACAAATTCCCTGACATCACGAGACAAGGTAGGCCACCAAAAGGACCGACTAACCAAGTCTCTGGTACCAAAAATTCCGGGATGACCGGCCAACGCGGAACAATGAATCTCAGACATCACACTCTTTTTCCACTGGTCCGGGACAAACAATTTCCCAACAGGGCAGCGCTCGGGCCTATCCTCCTGACACCCCTCCAGAGTCAATCTCAAATTGGGCGAGATGGCGGAAAGAACTACACCTTCTTTCAAAATAACAGAAGGATCAGATAACTCAGGAGAGTCCGCAAGGAAACTCCTCGAGAGGGCATCCGCATTAACATTCTTAGTGCCAGGAAGAAAGGAAACCACAAAATTAAAACGTGTGAAAAACAAGGCCCACCTGGCCTGTCTAGGATTAAGTCGCTTGGCAGATTCCAGATAAACCAGATTCTTATGGTCCGTAAGGACCACCACCTGATGTTTGGCTCCCTCCAGCCAATGTCTCCACTCTTCAAAAGCCCACTTCATGGCCAATAACTCCCGATTACCCACGTCATAATTACGTTCAGTAGAAGAAAATTTTCGAGAGAAAAAGGCACAAGGGTTACTTTTAGAGGTCTCTGGATCTCTTTGGGACAAAACGGCACCTGCCCCAATTTCAGAGGCATCAACCTCCACCTGAAATGGCAGAGAAACATCAGGCTGCCGTAGAACAGGAGCAGAAGTGAATCTCTGCTTAAGTTCCTGAAATGCAGAGACTGCCTCAGGAGGCCAATTCACCACATCAGAACCCTTTTTGGTCAAATCAGTTAATGGTTTAACAATAACCGAGAAATTACCAATAAATTTACGATAAAAATTGGCAAAACCCAAAAATCTCTGAAGAGCCTTTAATGAAGTAGGTTGGACCCAATCACAGATGGCCTGAACCTTGACCGGGTCCATTTCAATAACAGATGGGGACAAAATGAATCCCAGAAATGAGATCCTCTGTACGCCAAAAAGACACTTTGATCCCTTCACATACAGAGCATTCTCTCTCAAAATCTGGAATACAGTTCGAACATGTTTCACATGAGAGTCCCAGTCATTGGAAAAAATCAAGATATCATCCAAATAAACAATCAGAAATTTATCCACAAAATCCCTGAAAATGTCATTCATGAAGGACTGGAAGACAGAAGGAGCATTAGTGAGCCCAAAGGGCATCACAAGGTACTCAAAATGCCCCTCAGGGGTATTAAATGCCGTCTTCCATTCATCCCCGTGCTTAATGCGAATAAGGTTATATGCCCCCCTGAGGTCAAGCTTGGTAAACCAAGTAGCGTTTTTCACCCTGGAAAACAGATCAGAGATCAAGGGTAACGGATATTGATATTTCACAGTAATATTGTTCAAGAGACGATAATCAATACACGGCCTAAATGAACCATCCTTTTTGGCCACAAAGAAAAAAACCGGCACCCAAGGGTGAAGAGGATGGTCTGATATGACCCTTCTCCAATAACTCCTTGATATAAGACCACATAGCGTCATGTTCAGGTACAGACAAGTTAAAAAGGCGACCTTTAGGGAATTTACTACCAGGCACTAATTCAATAGCGCAGTCATAGCTCCTATGGGGAGGCAAGGATGCAGATTTACTTTCGCTAAACACATCAGAAAAATCAATCAAAAAGTCAGGAACATCCTGAGCCTGGGGGGAGGCAGAAAAAACATGAGTGTTGGTATTAACACATTGGCAGCCCCAACTAGTTACAGACACAGATTTCCAATCCAAAACAGGATTATGAGACTGTAACCAAGGGAAACCCAGTACGATAATGTCATGCAGATTATACAGAACCAAAAATTTGCAGCTCTCCTGATGATCAGGTTCAACCCTCATTATCACCTGAGTAGAGAACTGAGGTTTATTCTCAGCCAAAGGGGTAGAATCGATCCCCAGTAGGGGATTAGACTTCCGTAGGGGTATCAAGGGAAACCCACAACGTTTAGCAAAATCAAAATCCATCAGGTTAATAGCTGTTCCCGAATCAACGAAAGCCTGAGCAGAAAATGAGGACAGAGAGCATATCAGGGTAACAGTTAATAAAAACTTAGTCTGAACACTACCCAAGACCACTGAGCGTGCAAAACGTCTTCCCCGCTTAGGGCAGACTGAAATAGCATGAGAGGCATCACCACAGTAGAAACATAACCCATTGCGCTTTCGAAACTCATGACGCTGTGCCCCAGAAACCACTCTATCACACTGCATGGATTCAGAAGCAGGTTCACAAGGCAACACTATTCCACGCATACTTCTCCGCTCACGCAAACGTCTGTCAATTTGAATCGCTAATGACATAGAATCATTGAGACCAGAGGGGACAGGGAATCCCACCATAACATCCTTTACATTATCTGACAGACCCTTCCGAAAAATGGCTGCCAAAGCGTCGTCATTCCATTTGGTCAGGACTGCCCACCTACGGAATCTCTGACAGTATAACTCAGCGTCATCAAGCCCCTGATTTAATGCCAACAAGGCTTTTTCAGCTTGATCAGTGACATTAGGCTCATCGTACAATAACCCCAAAGCCTGAAAAAATGCATCAACATCACTCAAAACAGGATCCCCAGGTGTCAGGGAAAAAGCCCAATCCTGAGGATCGCCGCGCAGGAGAGAGATGACAATTTGAACCTACTGCGCTGCGTTCCCTGAGGACTTAGATTTTAAGTCAAAAAACAATTTACAGTTATTTTTGAAATTCAGAAACTTAGCTCGATCCCCTAAAAACAAATCTGGCAACCCAGCAAGATAGGCAGCAATACTCTGAACCTCAGTGGCAAGCTGATCCACACGGCCAGACAACTGTGCAAACTCCATTGAGAGAAAAAATCCTCCCCAGCACCCAGAGATACAGAGGGAAAAAAAAAAATGCAACAAACAGAAAAATATCTCTGACAACTCTGACAACCTTTTTTCTTTCACAATATTTTTCCCTTCTGTGAGTACCATACAATTTTCAATTTTTAGGCCGGTGATACTGTTATGTTTCGGTAGCTGAGGATTGCAGGTAAAAAAGGCAATACACCAGAGCAGTTGGAATCTATGAGATTGCAGTACCCTGACTAACCACCACAACTAGAGGCAGCCGTGGAGCGTTCCTACGTTGGTCCTAGACGCCTCGTCACAGCCTGAGAAACTAACTACACCTAAAGATAGAAAGAGGAAAGCTATCTGCCCGAAGCAGATCCCCAAAGAACATAGAAAGCCCCCAAACATGTAATGGCGGTTAGACAAGAAGAAATACTGACACAGACAGAAAATAGTATGAGCAAACGTTGGGGCCCAAACTACCTAAATAGAAAAGGATAGGAAGGGCACTTACTGCAATCCCAAAAAACCCTGAAAAGCACCAACTCTACTAATTTCAAAAACACCTGAGATCACACGACCTCTACCACCTAAATTAGTTCTCTGGTGTAACAAAATCAAAACAGCAGCCACTGAAAAACTGGAAAAAGCAAATGTACAAACATCAGTGGCTGAACTAAACTGAGAGGGCAAAAGCCCCCGGAGGGGACCCTGAAGGCCCCCACAGAAGTGGAGGACAAAATGCAAAAATCAAGCACAAAAACAAAAAGAAGAAAATGTCTTATCTGTTAGCAGGAGATGCAGACACGACACAGCAGGCTACAAAGGAAACAGGAATCAAGGATTGAGACCAGAACAATTGATCACCGGCAACCCTGATGGAAGGCGACTCCCTTATATAAGACCAGTCAGTAACACCTGATTCCCAATCCTCACAATCTTCACTGGACAGTCCAGTACCGCTTGTAACCACCAGAGGGAGCCTCTGCTCAGAACTCATTTCAAGCCCATTCACAACAGTCTTCCATTTACTCTTCCATTTACTGCTCTCCACTCCCATAGACGTGGAGTGCATATTCATTACCTTAATGAGCGGTATCACGTGAATGCTCTGCACAGGAAGAAGATGGCCGCTACCATCGGAGATGCAGGGACCAGGGACCGCTTGAGGAGAGTGAGTAGGACGGGGGAGGGCGGAGGTGAGCGAGCCATCCAGCCAACCAAATACAATGATGGGGGACAATGATGGTGCACAATACAATGATGGGGGACAATGATGGTGTGTCAGCCAATACAATGATGGGGGGATGTGTGTGAGCCCAGCCAGCCATACATACAATGAGGGGACCGGAGGAGCCATGCATAAAACAGGGGGAGCCACACATACCAGGACAGGGATGAAGGGACAACAGGATGGGGGTGCCACACAAACCACGACAGGGATAAGGGGACAATGCATACCTAGCTTATACTCGACTCAATAAGCTTACCCAGTTTTCCATGGCAAAACTAGGTGCCTCGGCTTATACTCAGGTCGGCTTCTACTCGAGTATACACGGTATGTCAATTCCAAATTTATAAGGTTTTTCTTATATTTTACTGCTTACAAATGTAAACTTTGGTTTTCTGAGACCCTTAATTTTTTTTATTGCTTTTTAGGAAAGAGTGAGCACTAAAATGCTCGGATGCTCGTTACTCTAACCAAGCAATTCCTAATGCTAGGATGCTTGTTTCGAGTAACGAACATAATGGGAGTCAATGGGATATCTGAGCATTTTTCCAGCAGACCCTTACAAGGAGGTTTGGGGGGCAGTGAAAATGTTAAAATGGATGGGAAAAGTGCTGAATGGAAGAAGAACAGCATGGGGAAGATACATGGAAGCATCTCTGACTCCCAGATCGCTGCTGAAAAACAATGGTGTTACACTTTTACTTCACTTTAAGGACTGACAATAAAACACTGAAAATCAAAGAGAACTTGGAGTTTACAGGGAAAAAAACGCTAAGAAACATTTTTTTCCTGTATACTGACTTGCATATAAAGCAAAATTTAAAAAGGATTAAAAAAATAATAATTTAAGTAAACCAAAATTTATTTTTTTTACAAAAAAAATTTAAATTTCAGTGTAATTTATGAAGCAAGCAAGAAGTACCAAACATTAGGGACTAAGAGGCACTCAGATACACCCTGTATTAGACATAAAGACTGGCCTATCGTCTCAACATATTTATCTAACTGTCCCTGTTTTGCCTATGCAACATTTTCTTCAAATCAGGACCCTCATTTCATCTGTTCACACTCCCTACATGCACTTAATAACCCTCTGTGTCTGTACACATACTGGTTATTGACCGGTTCATGCAGCATTATGTGAACACCCTATTTAATATTGATGGCTGGACCATACAATACAACCAATTGCTACCATCCACCTTTCGTGTCTCCCCTTTCTCCTCACAGATTGTAAGCTTGCGAGCAGGACCCTCACTCCTCTTGGTATCTGTTGATTTATGTTATTATTATTATGTTGCAATGTCTATTGTCTGTAAAAGTGCCCTCTAAAATGTAAAGTGCTATGGAATATGTTGATGCTATAGAAATAAAATTATTATTATTATTATTATTATAAAGGAGAGTCTCACACACATTCTGTTTAAATTGTCATGTAGTGGTACTCCTAGACTCATAGAGGCTATGCGCTAAGTGCAAAGCCTGCCAAAAATTACAAACAGGGTCATCAATACATTCCTTCCTTATCAAAAACACCAAGTCATCAGGGCCTGGATACTGGGAGGATGTCATGAAATTGGCCCAGTGCTTTGACAGTGCACCCCTACCTCTACTGTACTAGCGTGTGTCTCCCTCAGCTCTCCTCCTTGGTTGAGCAAGGAAGCTTACCCTCTGCAACTAGCGTTGTCTCATGGGAATTTTTTTCACCATATTGTCCACAATGGCCTTCTGGTATAGCACTACTTTAGTAGACCTGGCCACCTCAGGAAGGAGAAACGCAATTTTCTCCTTGTAGCGTGGGTATAGAAGGGTGAACAACCAGTACTCCTTTTTGGCCAAGATGAATATAACAAGAGGGTAACGGGAAAGGCAGTGGTACATAAAGTCTGCCATATGTTCCAAGGTCCCTACAGCCAACACTTCCATGTCTCCACCATGATGACTACTCTCCATCTCTTCCTCCACCTCCATCTCTTCCTCCTCATTCCCCTCCTTAGCCCATCCAAGTAGGAGAGATGGGACGAAGCTTGTGTAGTTACTAGCTTCTGTTCCTCTTCCTCAAGCCTTCACCTCTTCATTGTAACCCAATCCACGCTGAGCAGATGAGGTGAGGCTGGGCTTGTTAGTGTCTCCCTGTCTCATGTCTTCCTCCATCTCCACCTAGTCCTCATGCAAAGCTTCATGTTTAACTTTCAGCAGCGACTTTTTAAGTAGGCACAGAAGCTGGATTGTTGAACTGATAATCGTTTCACCACAACTCACCATCTCGTTGGAGTCCTCAAAGTCATGGAAAACCTCACCTATGTCAACCAACCATGCCCACTCTTCAGTTGTTATGTGTGGAGGCCGGCCAGAATACCGACGGGGATTTTGGAGCTGACATTCCACAACTGGCCTCTTCTGCTCACAAAGCATTGCCAGCATGTGCATTGTGGAGTTCCAGCGCGTGGTGAGATCGCACACCAGTCAATGATCTGGCAATTGCATGCACTGCTGCAGCACTGCCAGAGCATAGGCAGCTGTAACTGACTTGCAGAAATGGGCACTGACATTGTGTTCCTTGACCAGAAGCTCTGGCAAATCAGGGTAGGTTTTCTGGAACTGCTGAACTACCAAGTTGAGCACGTGAGCCAAGCATGGTACTTGTGTGAGTTTGCGAAGCTTCACAACGGCCACCAGGTTATGGCCATTATCACATACGACCATGACTGGTTGTAGGTTCAACAGCAAGAGCTACAGATCTGTCTGGTCTGTTATTCCTTTAAATAACTCTGTTGTGGTCTGCATTTTTTCTCCTAGACAAATTAGCTTCAGCAGAGCCTGTTAACGCTTCGCTGAGGCAGTGCTGCAGATCTTACAGCTTCCGGCTGATGTGGACGATCTTAAATAGCATATTGAAGATGGAGGGTGAGGAGAAGCAGGAGGGGGTGCAGGAACTGGTGTAGGAGGTGGAGTCAGCAGCGTTAGGGGAGTGACCATCCCTCATTCCCTATTGTTAGGGCCCTCCTCTCGCCTTTCCCATCCCATTGTGCGTGAGTTGTGCCGTCCGTTTGTAAGGGGATGAAGGAGTATTACTGTTTCACCTCTCCCCTTAAGTGTTCTTAATGTTTCTATGCAACTAATTATTGTGTTGTTATGAATATTTAGTGGTACTGCTACATGGGAACATGTATTACCACGCTTAGCAATGGTATTTCCACGTATTTTATTGTTACCATTATGTGTACATAATTTCATATGTATGTGTTCTTTCTTGTACAATATTGCATTGTATATATATTACTGACGTTCTTTATACATGTACAGTTTAGGGAAAGTGAAGTGCATCCTTTTGGGACAATAGAGGAGGGGCACTTTAGTATATTGTTCCCATACGTTTGGGTAAATGTAGTTCTGTTGTGGGCCACTAGGTGGGGGCATACTAGTGGGCCTTGTTAAGCATAATGATAGGACGTTCTCATAGGGTTAAGTGTAGGAGGGGCTGCCAAGTAGTAGTGAGAAGGTTCTAGTTAGATTTGCTCAGATGGGGCCAGTGTGCCCAAGTGTCCACATAGGCTTAGGCCCGGACAACCGGCAGCCAAAATATGTTTAAGTACTGCAGCCCACGTTACCAACAGCCACTGCATAGCCTAGCAGTGGGCCTGTACAGAGAAGAAAGATGTGGCATCTTACCACCTGGACCGATGCTTTTAAGGCAGAAGTAGGCTGGACTAAGGAAATGAAGGGAGCTGGAGCTTCGACGAGTTCGGTATAGACGGGCCGGATGCTTCCGGGGGCCACCAAACGTAGTGATTGATGAATTCAGTACTGAGGTGAAGCAGTTTGAAGGAAATGTCATTATAGCAAGGTCAGCTCCTGGAAGGAACTGGGAAGCAGTCTAGTACGGTCCGGTCTGGGTGTGTACTGCACAGAAGTGACTGCAGAGCAGGGCAAGAAAAGGAAACGAGTGAAACATCTGATGTGCCAACTGTGGGTGTAAGATGTGAAGTTAAGTAAACAGTATGTTCAAATTATTCTGGACTGTGTCTCTATTACTGGGAGTCACCTGAGAGAGGGACAGTCGCCACCTGGGAAGTCCCCAGGGGAAGCTGAACTTGGAGATGCAGGTATGCCAGAGGGAGGAATACAGTTTCATGTAGGGAAGGACCGGACGTGGATGTTGCAGTAATTCAGGTCACGACTACAGTCCTGTCCCTCCCTTACACGTTGACCGACCACCCGTTGGGTCAAGTCACACATCATGACATTGGGCTTCCATAACCCTTCAGCAGTGCCACAGGCTGATCGCCTCCATGCCACGCTGCATTGATGCAGTAATTGATGCAAAAGGAGCCCCGACCAAGTGTTGAGTGCATTTACTGAATATACATTTCAATAGGCCAACATTTCAGATTTTAAAATCATTTTTCAAGCTGGTGTTGTAAAGTATTCTAATTTACTGAGATAATGACTTTTGGGTTTTCTTATTGGCTGTAAGCCATAATCATCAACATTAACAGAAGTAAACACTTTAAATAGATCACTCTGTTTGTAATGGCTATATATAATATATGAGTTTCACTTTTTGTATTAAAGAACTAAAATAAATTAAATTTTTTATGATATTCTAATTTTGTTAGAAGCACCTGTATAACATTAGTCAATTTTTGAACAAACTTGTACACCTATGGCAGGCCAATTTTTGTTTTTTATTTCAAATCAACAAAATTTCACATAAAGTTCTACAGTGTATATGACAATAGTCAATTTTTGAACAACCAAATTTGTACACCTGTAGCAGGGTATATTTTGTATTTATTTCAAACCAATGAAATTTCACAAAAGCAGGTTATACACTATATATGACAATAGTTAGTTTTTGGAAAAAAATATTTTGTGAACTGCAGCAGGCCAAGCGTTTTTCAAAATTTTAAACCACCGTAATTTTACACTAAGCCTGTTAAACTCTATGGATGACTTTGTAATGTATGGTGTACAGTTCATATAGCGTCTTGTGCTTGGGTGCGAGGAAAACACATGAGACACAGGTTTGATATAGAAGGACTTGTATTACTTCATACAAGTGGCAAAAAGGGTCACACAGTTTGCAGGTACAGAAGCAGGAGACACAGCAGGCCAGAGTAACTTAAGCTCAGCAATAACTCTCCACAACAGGTTCAGGATCTCTTCTCTGTTACCGTAATTCCATGCAAACGTGGATTTATCAAATAGCAGGTTTCCAGAGTCCACAAGTGTTCCAAAGTTCCTCAGTAGGAAATAGCTGGAGTACAAAGTCTAAGGTTTCCAGGAGTCAGGTCACAGGCTCACTGCAGGCTTGATTCTGAAGCACTGATTGCTCAGCTGAGGCTGCTTAAGAAGCAAGAGGGAGAGAATCAGGGCGGGAACATGAAAGCTGGAAACTCCATATTGACTGAGGGCAAGATAGCTGCAGCAAGACAGAAAGCAAAATGGCCGACGGAAAAACTGAGTTTCAAGAAACATGTACAAAGAACCTTACATTACTCCCCCCTTAGGGACAACCCCTGGATGACCTCAGACCAGGCTTGTCTGGGTACCTCTGATGAAACTGGCGGAGCAAGCGAGGAGCATTAACGTTATTGACTGGTTCCCATGAGTTGTCCTCCACTGGGTAGCCCTGCCATTTAATCAAATATTGTAACTGATTTCTGTACAACCTGGAATCTAGACTCCTTTCCACCACAAATTCTTCCTGACCATCGACTAGCACTGGGTCAGGGCAAGGAGAAGAACGTCCAGGAAACGTATTGGGTGTTGTAGCCTTTAGTAGGGATACATGAAAGACAGGGTGGATTCTCATAGTTCTGGGCAGTTGAAGACGACAAGCAACGGCACTTATAATTTTACTGATTTTATAGGGTCCAATGTACTTATGTCCCAACTTAGACGATGGAATCCTTAACTTAAGATTTCTGGTTGACAGCCAGACCAAGTTGTCCTTACTGGTGATAGAATTTCTGCTGCTTTCTTGTACCTTTCCTGAGCCAATTCCAGATTTTCCTTTAGAAGATCCATATTCTTTTGTAAAGACGTGATTCTTTCAGCCACTGCTGGCAAGGGCGTTTCTACGGGAAATCGAGGAAGAATGTTAGGATGATAACCTAAATTGGAGTAAAAAGGAGACTGCTTAGTGGAGGCGCTCTGAGAGTTGTTATAAGAGAACTCAGCCAGTGGAAGTAGATCCACCCAATCATCCTGTAGGTGGCAGATAAAGCAGCGGAGATACTGCTCCAGGGTCTGATTGGTTCGTTCTGTCTGTCCATTAGTCTGGGGATAAAAAGCAGAAGAAAGGTTTACTTTAATGTCCAATGCGGCACAGAAATTTTGCCAAAACCTTGAAGTGAATTGCACCCCTCGATCCGAAATGACCTCATCCGGTACTCCATGTAAGCGAAACACATTCTTAATCATCAAATCTGATGTCTGTTTTGCAGTGGGTAAGCCGACACAAGGGATAAAATGAGCTGCCTTTGTTAAACGATCAACCACCACTAGAATGGGGTTCTTCCCTTGAGAGGTTGGTAACTCCACAATGAAGTCCATAGAAATGGATCCCCACGGGCGGGACGGGGTGGGAAGGGGTTGCAACAGACCAGTTGGTGAGGAGCGAGGTGTTTTGCATCTTGCACAGACTTCACATGAAGTGACATAGTTTAAAACATCTTTCCTGTAAGTGGGCCACCAAAAGAAACGAGAAAGAAATTCTTGTGTCTTTAGAATTCCTCTATGCCCAGCTATCTTGGAATCGTGGATGAGTTGCAATACTCTCAATCTGACTGTTTTCTAGGTATATACAGACGTTGTCCCTGAATCCACACACCATTTTTAAAGACAAGACTTACGTCCCTTGGGGGTTGTGCCAACAAGGAATCCGCATGGTATGCTTCCTTGATGTCCTTAAGTAGGTCTTGATTATGAATCACTCCCAGGAATCTAGAGTCAGGAAGAATAGTCTTAAGAGGAGTAAGTGGACGGGTCTCTGCTGAATGAATCCTAGAGAGTGCATCAGCCTTTCCATTGCGCGATCCTGGCCTATAAGAAATTACAAAATTAAATTGGTTTAGGAAAAGATTCCAGCGAGCCTGGCGAGGAGTCAGGCACTTAGCCGACCTGATAAATTCAAGGTTACGATGGTCTGTCAGGACGACTATTTGCTGTGCAGCTCCCTGAAGAAGGTGTCTCCATTCTTTGAAGGCGGCAATAATGGCCAACAACTCTCTATTGCCCACATCGTAGTTCCTCTCAGCCGAAGACAACTGCTGGGAAAAGAAGGCACAGGGATGCAAGACATTCTTCTCACCTGTTCTCTGAGAGAGTATAGCTCCAACGGCACAGTCTGAAGCATCCACCTCTATTATGAAGGCAAGTTCGGGGTTAGGATGTACTAAGTGTACTAAGATAGGTGCGGTGGTAAATTTATCCTTTAGACG
The DNA here is from genome assembly GCA_033576555.1 of Oophaga sylvatica. Classification (NCBI taxonomy): domain Eukaryota; kingdom Metazoa; phylum Chordata; class Amphibia; order Anura; family Dendrobatidae; genus Oophaga; species Oophaga sylvatica. The sequence goes on from JARQOD010000008.1 coordinate 42,937,298, forward strand.
GGAAAATGCTTCCTGGGCTTGGGGGGTCCAGGAGAACCTAGACTCTTTCCGGGTAAGTTGGGTGATAGGTGACACTACCTCAGAGAAATTCCTAATGAAACGTCTATAGAAGTTGGCAAACCCGATGAAGCGCTGCACCTCCTTCACATTTCTAGGAATTGGCCAATCCTTGATGGCTTGGGTCTTTCTTCCATCCATACTAATCCCTTGTGTAGACAGTACATACCCCAGAAATTGAATTTCGGTCCTATGGAATTCACACTTTTCAAGTTTGATGTAAAGATGGTTTTGTCTTAGACGTTCTAAGACCATTCTCACATGTCCATGATGTTCCTCTGTGGAGTTAGAAAAAATTAGAATATCATCCAGATAAATCACCACGAATGTATCTAGGAGATCCCTGAAGATGTCATTCACCAAGTGTTGGAAAGTGGCTGGGGCGGTACTCAGACCAAAAGGCATAACTAGATATTCAAAGTGTCCATAGCGTGACCTGAATGCAGTCTTCCATTCATCCCCAGGTCTAATACGGACCAAGTTATAGGCCCCACGGAGATCCAGTTTAGAGAAAATTTTGGCATGCCGCACTCTCTCCAATAACTCAGGGATTAAAGGCAATGGATAACGGTTTCTAATAGTAACCTTATTGAGTTCCCTATAGTCTACGCAGGGTCTCAGAGATCCATCTTTCTTCTTCACAAAGAAGATGGGTGCACCTGCAGGAGATGAAGAGGGGCGTATGAAGCCCTTGGCTAGATTTTCGTCTATGTAATCCTTTAAAGCCTTTAGCTCGGGCCCCGCCAGGGGGTAGATCTTACCAAAAGGTATCTCTGCTCCAGGCAATAATTCAATTGGACAATCATATGGACGGTGAGGGGGAAGCTGGTCAGCGTTCTTCTTGTCACATAAATCCACATAGTCCTGGTATACAGATGGTAGTTCAGGGACTGACATGGTTCCTTTAGGAACAGAGCAAGCTGAAACTTCTGGACTCATCTGTTTCTCTGGAAAGTGTAATTCCTTGGTCTCCCAGTTAATGGTAGGGTTCTGAGCCTGCAGCCATGGTAGCCCTAGAATAATGGGAAAGTGGGGAGAAGAGATAACCATAAAGGACAGTTTCTCTTGATGATCTTTACCCATAAGGACCCTCAAAGGCTCCGTTTCCTGATCCACTGGTCCAGAGGTAAGCAGGGAGCCATCCACAGTCTCCATCTGTACTGGGTAGTCTTCTTCACTGAACGTATCCCCCGTTTCAGAGCAAAGGAGATATCCATAAAATTTCCACTTGCCCCTGAGTCGATCATAGCAGAGCTAGACACCCAGACTGAGTCAACCCAGAGTTTGATGGAAAGGAAGCAATGAGAATTGTTTTTCTTACAACTCAGCTGGGACACCGCTGAGGAAACTTGAAAAATTGCAGCGTTTACACAGTCATCGTCCTCAGAAGTGACGGAGTTTAAGTCAGAGAAATCCCTTTCTGTTGCTGCAGATCTCTCTGGAGCCTGAGGCTCGGACCTGACAGATCTCCTCTCGCAACACTCACAGTGAATGACTGCTGCAGTAGTCTTACAGAACGGCTGGGGCAGTTTATAATGAAATGCCCTGACTTACCACAGTAGAAACATAGATTTTCCTTTAAACGATGTTCTTTGCGTGCATCACTAACCCGTCTTTGTAAAGAGTCCACCTGCATGGGTTCAGGTTCAGGTTCCCGTGTGATCCTACTCAAAGGTTCCTTAGCTGGGGAGGAAGGTAGGAAAAGGTTAGTGCGATTACTTTCGAACCATCTCTCTTGCCTGCGTTCAGTCAGACGAGCATCAATACGGATGCAGTAGTTAATAAAGTCACCTAACGCAGTGGGAGGGTCGGCACGAGCAAGTTCATCCTTAATCAGTGGAGACAACCCTTTTCGAAAAATAGATTTTTTGGCGGAACTGTCCCAAGTGGTATCGAGGGCCCATCTCCTGAAATCCAAGGCATATTCGGCTACTGAGCGCTTACCTTGGTGCAAAGTTAACATGGCTGCTTCAGCTGTTGCACCTCGATTGGGGTCATCAAACACCTGCCCCATGGCTGAAATGAAAGCATCAAGATGATCCAAACATTCATCCTCAGTCTCAATCAGAGGGTTTGCCCACATCAAAGCCTTGTTGGTAAGCAACATGATTATAGTAAGCACTTTAGATCGTTCAGTGGGAAATTGTGAAGCATGTGCAGAAAAAAAAAGACTGCATTGGTTAATAAATCCCCTGAATTTCTCACGTTCCCCGCCAAAATGAAAAGGGGGTAACTTGGGAATCCCAGAACTCGGGGTTATGGCAGGAGCCTGGACTCGTTCCTCTAGAACCTCCATCCTGGCTCGTAAATCCTGGGTAGTTTGTCCAAACACTTGCAAATTGTGATTAGTGAGGTCCTGTAGGTTTGCAAAACGGGTCTTTATAGTCTGTATATCTGCAAGGATTGTATCAGTCACTCCGCAAAGCTCCTTTATGCGAGCCTCCATCTTCCAGATCTTTTAAGACAGGAGTACTGGAAGGAGAAGAGAAAAAAAAACAATAGTGTTTACCTGTGGTAACACTGCAGAGTAAAATTAAGGGAATGTGCTCACCTGGAATGGTTGTGAGAAGTCACAACCACTGTCATCACAGAAAGTATAACCGGACATCTGATATCCACAGTCACAGCAGACACAGCCTTCCCAGACCCAGTACAGTTCATATAGCGTCTTGTGCTTGGGTGCGAGGAAAACACATGAGACACAGGTTTGATATAGAAGGACTTGTATTACTTCATACAAGTGGCAAAAAGGGTCACACAGTTTGCAGGTACAGAAGCAGGAGACACAGCAGGCCAGAGTAACTTAAGCTCAGCAATAACTCTCCACAACAGGTTCAGGATCTCTTCTCTGTTACCGTAATTCCATGCAAACGTGGATTTATCAAATAGCAGGTTTCCAGAGTCCACAAGTGTTCCAAAGTTCCTCAGTAGGAAATAGCTGGAGTACAAAGTCTAAGGTTTCCAGGAGTCAGGTCACAGGCTCACTGCAGGCTTGATTCTGAAGCACTGATTGCTCAGCTGAGGCTGCTTAAGAAGCAAGAGGGAGAGAATCAGGGCGGGAACATGAAAGCTGGAAACTCCATATTGACTGAGGGCAAGATAGCTGCAGCAAGACAGAAAGCAAAATGGCCGACGGAAAAACTGAGTTTCAAGAAACATGTACAAAGAACCTTACATTCTTATTGAATCCAGGAAAAAAAAGAACCTTTTTTGGAGTTTTAGTTACCACCGTAATGTAACAAAACATATGTAATACTCTAAGGGGGATAAATTCAATCCAGAATCTAAAGTGCAAAGGCGTTTAGGAGTACATTAACTACACTTTCAAATATTTACATTCAAAAAAACTACATTCAGGAAAAAATTAGAAGGAGGGCAATACAGTAATCCTCTTCATGTGTCCACTTCTTCTTCTCCTTCCTTGGAAGGCTGGGGGGACTGCCTCCACCTGCTTCCTGAAGCTTGATTCCCAGGAGCCTGGGCTGTAAGTGACCCGGTTTTGGGTAGTGCTGGAGCCCCCGACATGTAGAAATGGGCGACATCCCCTATGTCACCGTCTCAATTGCCTGCTCCCGCATAGGTGGTTGGGAACCCCAAGGACTGTTCAATCTCTTGGTGGGTGCTAGCCCCATCTTGAGCCACCTCAAGGAGCCTCTCACAGGACCACTCATTTTGCAAGAAGGGTTCATCCCTACTTTCCCTTCATACAACTTGGTCTGGCTCCGATAGTCCTCTGGTTCCTCCCTTGGGAGCCTTGTGGGATTCTGCCATCTTTGGCGCCTTGTCGCTCACTAAGCACATTACACTGTACGGATGACTAATGGAGTCGACAAATATTTTTCAACACTTTTTTTGGCGTATTATACACAACTGAAATGTAACACTAAGCACGTAATACTCTATGGATGTCTAATTGAATCCAGAAAAATGTTTAAACTCTTGTTTGGAATGTTATATGCCATTGAAATTTAACACAAAGCACATAATACTCTATGGATGACTAAGTGAATCCAGAAAAAATGGTGAATACTTTTTTGGAGTGTTATATACCACCGAAATTTAACAGAAAACACATAATACTTTATAGATAACTAATGGAGTCCACAAATATTTTTGAACACTTTTTTGGAGTATTATCTAAAACTGAAATGTAACACTAAGCACTTAATACTCTATGGATGTCTAACTGAATCCTGAAAAATGTTTCAATGCTTTTTTAAAGTGTTGTATACCACAGAAATTTAATAGAAAACATGTAATACTCTATGGATGACTAAGTGAATCCAGAAAAAATGTTTAATGCTTTTTTAGAGTGTTATATACCAGTAAAATTTAACATAAAGCATGTAATATTCTATGAATGAATAATTGAATCCAGAAAAATTTTACAATGCATTTTTGGAGTGTTATATACTACTGAAATTTTACAGAAAACATGTAATACTCTATGAATAACTAATTGAATCCAGAAAAAAAATTCAATGCTCTTTTTGGAGTGTTATATACCAGCAAAATTAGCAGAAAACACTAATTCTGTATGGATGACTAACTGAAAAAACAGTTATTTTTATCAAAATTACAGCAAGAAGCCGGGTAAGTGACACATCACTAGACTCAGGGTCTCTGTCCCCACATTATGCTGCTCTCAGATTAGGTAGCAAACACATGGTGACAGATTCCCTTTAAAGCGCAGGAAGAGCTGAGTAGGCTGACATATAGTTTAATAGAAAAAAAGTTGTTTTTGTTAATCCTAATTCTTCTGAGCACATTTAACTAAGCACATATTGATGGGAGTTGTCTCAGAAAGTCACAATTTTAAGATTACAGGTAATTTACCAGGTCCCCTATATCCACAAACCACTAGCATATACTGTATATGGGGGACCTGCCAGGTTCACAGAAAAAGTCTTCCAGCAAATAACACCTGTGTCATTGACATTAACGCCAGTGAGAACCCTCCCAGTACACATAATCTCAGACACCTTTTCATAGACATCTCAGCTTGTCAAGTTATTCCAAAATGTCCTTACAACATGTCCTTATATCCAGAACCAGAAAATCTAATTCCCCACATCTATTGCTTAAAGGAACCTAATATCATCACCATGGCGGTGATAAAATAAAACTGCCAGCATCCCTCACCAGCCTCATAACTTTCTTCTCTGAGGGGCGTCAAGTGACCACTGCAGACAATCAGCAGCCAGTGATTATGTGCAGCTATTTCGTGCATTAAATGTATTATTTTAAAAGAGGAAATGATGCTGTGGATATTCGAAGTTAATTTACACAATGGCAGATTTCTCACAAAATTAAGCTGCTGGCTTCTACTTTTGAACCAGGGTTTTAGAAATGCCTGAGTTTACTGCTGATACAACCCTTTTGAATAGAACTGATTTGCAGTCACCGAAATTTCTTCAGCTCTTATGTCAAATGTAAATATAATATGCATGGCGCTATAAAAGTCAATAGTAATAATAATAATACGACCCTTATTCATGTTTTTTTTAGAACATGTAGTTTATTTATGTTTAGATTGAAGCGTTCCTATTATTATAATTTTATTTCATTAATCAATAGTTCACATGAAGATAAGCAACTTTGTAATATATCTTATCAGAGAAATCTTTCTCCTATTAGACAGATTTTCCTATTACTGAGATATGAGATGGCAGTTGGTGCTTTTAAAATTCTATGAAGAGGGGAGGAGCTGGAGGCGGACACAGACATTCTGCTGCAAGCTCTCCTTAAACAACAGTTGCAGTTCTCCATACAACTTTATAAGTACCAACTGTCATCTCCTATCTTAATAATGGGAAAGTCTGTATTCACTGAAGATATATTTTAAACGTGAATGGAGACATTTGAGAATTAATTTTCAGTTTAGGAGGAGAGATAAGCAGGTTTCTCTGATAAGATATATTAGAAAGTTTCTTATTTTCATGTGTACTATTGACATATGGAACCAAAATTTAAATGATGGTTACTTTTTACATTTAATTAATGAATTTAGTATTAGAATTGCCTTTTTTTCCCCATATAAGTGAGATCGTCTCTTAGGCCCCTCTTCAACTGCTCTTCTTGAGGGATTCTGTCCAAGATGGTTTGCATTGTATCCCACATTTATAGTCTAGTGACATCTTTAAAAGCCACCACTAATTTGTTGATATATATTGATATGTAGAATATACAGTGGGTACGGAAAGTATTCAGACCCCTTTATGTTTTTCACTCTGTTTCATTGCAGCTATTTGGTAAATTCAAAAAAGTTCATTTTTTTTCTCATTAATGTGCACTCTGCACCCCATCTTTACTGAAAAAACAGAAATGTAGAAATTTTTGCAAATTTATTAAAAAATAAAAACTGAAATATCACATGGTCATAAGTATTCAGACCCTTTGCTCAGACACTCATATTTAAGTCACATGCTGTCCATTTCCTTGTGCTCCTCCTTGAGATGGTTCCACTCCTTCATTGGAGTCCAGCTGTGTTTAACTAAATTGATAGGACTTGATTTGTAAAGGCGCACACCTGTCTATATAAGACCTCACAGCTCACAGTGTATGTCAGACCAAATGAGAATCATGAGGTCAAAGGAACTGGCCAAAGAGCTCAGAGACAGAATTGTGGCAAGGCACAGATCTGGCCAAGGTTACAAAAGAATTTCTGCAGTACTCAAGGTTCCTAAGAGCATAGTGGCCGCCTTAAATGGAAGAAGTTTGGGACCACCAGAAGTCTTCCTAGACCTGGCCGTCCAGCCAAACTGAGCAATCGTGGGAAAATAGCCTTGGTGAGAGAGGTAAAGAAGAATCCCAAGATCACTGTGGCTGAGCTCCACAGATACAGTAGGGAGATGGGAGAAAGTTCCACAAAGTCAACTATCACTGCAGCCCTCCACCAGTCGGGCCTTTATGGCAGAGTGGCCCGACAGAAGCCTCTCCTCAGTGCCAGACATATGAAAGCCAGCATAGAGTTTGTTAAAAAACACATGAAGGACTCCCAGACTATGAGAAATAAGAGTCTCTGGTCTGATGAGACGAAGATAGAACTTTTGATGATAATTCTAAGCGGTATGCGTGGAGAAAACCAGGCACTGCTCATCAGCTGCCCAATACAATCCCAACAGTGAAACATGGTGGTGGCAGCATCATGCTATGGGGGTGTTTTTCAGCTGCAGGGACAGGACGACTGGTTGCAATTGAAGGAAACATAAATACAGACAAGTACAGAGATATCCTGGATGAAAACCTCTTCCAGAGTGCTCTGGACCTCAACTTGGCCGAAGGTTCACCTTCCAACAAGACAATGACCCTAAGCACACAGCTAAAATAACAAAGGAGTGGCTTCAGAACAACACTGTGACAATTCTTGACTGGCCCAGCCAGAGCCCTGACCTAAACCCAACTGAGCATCTCTGGAGAGACCTGAAAATGGCTGTCCACCAACGTTCACCATCCAACCTGACGGAACTGGAGAGGATCTGCAAGGAAGAATGGCAGAGGATCCTCAAATCCAGGTGTGAAAAACTTGTTGCATCATTCCCAATAAGACTCATGGCTGTACTAGCTCAAGAGGTGCTTCTACTCAATACTGAGCAAAGGGTCTGAATACTTATGACCATGTGATATTTCAGGTTTTCTTTTTTAATAAATTTTCAAAAATTTCTACATTTCTGATTTTTTTCAGTAAAGATGGGGTGCAGAGTGTGCATTAATGAGAAAAAAAGAACTTTTTTGAATTTACCAAATGGCTGCAATAAAACAAAGAGTGTAACATTTAAAGGAGTCTGAATACTTTCCGTACTCGCTGTATACATGGCACAAATATATATATATATATATATATATATATACATATATATATATATATAACTATACCTGAAATGTTGACATGAATTTACATTGCCGTGGTTCTACACTACATACTGCAAGATATTTTATGGCTCGGTTGTCATTAGGCAAACAAATTATATCCCTTCTAAACATAAACCTGTACATTAATTATTTTTCATAAGACTCTGAGATCTGTGTAATGAAATATTTATGTTATCACCAGACCAGACCATTCTTTTCCTCTACAGTATCATTAAAATAACATGCTTCATGGGAAACATTGGTGAGATCGTAATTAGCCCCCAAGCAAGAATGAAAGAACAGTAACTAACAAGCAAATGTTTTACATCCAATGCCAGGAAAATGAAGAATTTGCATTCACTGCACTCGTAACGTAGTTTAATATCGCCATCAAGTGGTGCAGTCATAGAATGCAGCTTCTGTTTTTGCAACTAGTGCTGACTATATACATACAAAATATATATAGTTTAGTGATAAGTAAATGTATACCAAATTAAATTAGTGTGTTAGGCCATTTTACGTTACATTGATTGCTACCATGGGCAGTAAACTATGGGGCAACTCTCCTAAGTCCACAAATGCAAAGACAACCGATAAGGTGATGTCACCGTCAGCTACAGAAGTCCCAAATGCTTTTCTTCATTGGAGATGAATGTGATCTGCGCATCAGTGATACTTCTAAATGGCTTTAGTAATATATTCCATTAGTATTATAATGTACGAAGGATGTAGAAACTTACATAACTATGTGTGCCTGCTCTAATATGACTGCTAAATATTGTGTTTATTTATACCAAAACATGAAAATATAGAAAAGACAATAAATAATTAGAAAATCGATCATACGTCCTAAATAAGCATACTTACTAAAAGAAGCGACCAACCAAACCAAGAATAAACATATGAATATTACGGTACTTATTAAATGTTAGTTAATAAATGGAAATCTTGGCGTTATTAATGTACAAGCGTATAATCTGAACAACACTTTATAAGAATCCAAACAATTACATTTCACCATTTAACTCTTATGGGGCCCTGGGGTACATATTAAATATCTATTGAGTTTCTTCCTGGGACATTTGTTTTGTGCAATTATATAATTAAGGGGCAACTATATAAAACTAATTTCCAAGGCAGAAACCTCAATATGCTCAGCACAGCCTTTATGTAAAATATCCAATTTTTATTTATTCATGTTAAAAAAGAAAAGCCCAAATGGCTATGACTATTCGTTCTTACCTGGGGACAGGTATTTTTTTTATTCAGTATTTGTACATACTTTTTTTTTAAACTTGAAGAAATAAAAAAATGGATATTTCGCATAAAGGATGTGCTGATGGAGTCACAAAAAAAATTGCTGTAGTTTTGCAGTGTATTGTACAACTGATGATCTCCTACGAAGCCTGTGGTTGGGCTTCAAAGGTGCAGCGCAACGGCAGGCACGGGGGGCTCTAGTGGGCCATCAGCTGGAATAACAACCCATTGCCACCCAGCGATCATGATTGACAGCAGTATGAAATATACTAATCTGTTTTGATTTTATCAGGTTTCAGTGCCATTTAGGCCAGGATCACACATGCGAGAAACACGGCGAGTCTCGCATGTGAATTCCCAGCACTGGCGCTAGCACTCGGGAGTGGAGCGTTCGGCTCCATGTATTTCTATGCAGCCGCTCGCTCCACTCCCGAGTGCCGGCACCAGTGCTGGGAATTCACATGCGAGATTCGGCCGTGTTTACCAGGAACATCCTAAGCGCAGGAGCAGATGAGTGTATTCTCTGTCCAAGTGCGATCCAACAAAACATCAGATTGCACTGTTAGTCTATGGGGCCATGCACATGTCCAATTGTTCCCTTGGATAGAGACTGTCCAAGGAAAAATTCACAGCATGCCCTATTCGGATCCGATATTTGGATTAAACTCAGCCATGCAAGTCAATGAGTAAAAAAAAAATCATTGGACTGGACTCAGATGACATCTGAGTGCAGCCTGATTTCCACAGACTGACAGAATGGACAAAATGGAGATATTTTTTGAAGCTCACACTATGATCAGGGTTTGAGCAGAGTGTGACTTGCATAATGGGCCCGATTCTTTCTGATCAGAGAATATATGGCCATCTTGCTCTGCTCTTACAGTAGAAATCTGTGCCTGGAAAATAAGGGGGCATAACACTAGAAGAACCACTGTGGTCCTTTGAAACAGCACTTTTTGGAGTTCAAAGGGATGGAACCCACCTCCCCACCAATGTAAGAGTAACTGGATAGCTTCTTCAGTTAGTATTTATACAAAACCAAAAGATCCCTTTCAAAAGGACCTGGCACCAGTTCAAACATGGTCAGATTTTGCTCTTATTTTACTCAGCCCTGCTGCTTTCCTGAGTTTTATTTATACTAATTTTTGTGGCCTTCATCAAAGGGGCGTGGCTCACAGGGAAATTATACAGAGCAGCCTGAAGACACGCCCCAGAGGAGCCTATGGAGAATTTAAAAAAATGAGTGCTCAGAGGAGAAGCAGAAATAAAATAAAAGTAAAAACTTACCACTTGTGATTTGATTGCAGGTCCTTTTTAAGGGTCAGCAAGACGTGCCAAAATATCGACTAATAACTCTTGCATATTATATATGGTTTACTGCACATTTTTCATTTTTATGCAGGATCATTGGTTGACCTACAAACTAGGTACATGTCCCTGTGGGATGCACTTACATAGTGTTGGGCGTCCACCTCATCTAACAGTATGGGCGTCAGTAATAGGCTGTAAGCCAGAGACTGTGCATCATATCTGTGTGAATGGCGTCCTATACAAGCTTTATCTGATCCCTTATAGTAGTGCTGCAGGCTGCATGGAGGGACGGGGGTCCGTATTTATGTAGGATCTCTTAGACTAAGAGTGCAGCAGGCTGCATGGAGGGACGGGGGTCCGGATTTATGTAGGATCTCTTAGAGTAAGAGTGCCGCAGGCTGCATGGAGGGACGGGGGTCCGGATTTATGTAGGATCTCTTAGACTAAGAGTGCAGCAGGATGCATGGAGGGACGGGGGTCCGTATTTATGTAGGATCTCTTAGAGTAAGAGTGCCGCAGGCTGCATGGAGGGACGGGGGTCCGGATTTATGTAGGATCTCTTAGAGTAAGAGTGCAGCAGGCTGCATGGAGGGACGGGGGTCCGTATTTATGTAGGATCTCTTAGAGTAAGAGTGCCGCAGGCTGCATGGAGGGACGGGGGTCCGGATTTATGTAGGATCTCTTAGACTAAGAGTGCAGCAGGATGCATGGAGGGACGGGGGTCCGTATTTATGTAGGATCTCTTAGAGTAAGAGTGCCGCAGGCTGCATGGAGGGACGGGGGTCCGTATTTATGTAGGATCTCTTAGAGTAAGAGTGCCGCAGGCTGCATGGAGGGACGGGGGTCCGGATTTATGTAGGATCTCTTAGAGTAAGAGTGCCGCAGGCTGCATGGAGGGACGGGGGTCCGTATTTATGTAGGATCTCTTAGAGTAAGAGTGCCGCAGGCTGCATGGAGGGAAGGGGGTCCGGATTTATGTAGGATCTCTTAGACTAAGAGTGCAGCAGGATGCATGGAGGGACGGGGGTCCGTATTTATGTAGGATCTCTTAGAGTAAGAGTGCCGCAGGCTGCATGGAGGGACGGAGGTCCGTATTTATGTAGGATCTCTTAGAGTAAGAGTGCCGCAGGCTGCATGGAGGGACGGGGGTCCGTATTTATGTAGGATCTCTTAGAGTAAGAGTGCCGCAGGATGCATGGAGGACGGGGGTCCGATTTATGTAGGATCTCTTAGAGTAAGAGTGCGCAGGCTGCATGGAGGGACGGGGGTCCGTATTTATGTAGGATCTCTTAGAGTAAGAGTGTCGCAGGCTGCATGGAGGGACGGGGGTCCGATTTATGTAGGATCTCTTAGAGTAAGAGTGCGCAGGCTGCATGGAGGGACGGGGGTCCGTATTTATGTAGGATCTCTTAGAGTAAGTGTTGCCGCAGGCTGCATGGAGGGACGGGGGTCCAATTTATGTAGGATCTCTTAGATAAGAGTGCCCGCAGGATGCATGGAGGAAGGGGGTCCATATTTATGTAGGATCTCTTAGACTAAGAGTGCAGCAGGATGCATGGAGGGACGGGGGTCCGGATTTATGTAGGATCTCTTAGAGTAAAAGTGTTGCAGGCTGCATGCAGGGAGGGGGTCCGTATTTATGTAGGATCCCTTAGACGTAAAGGTTGCAGGCTGCATGGAGGGACGGGGTCCGTATTTATGTAGGATCTCTTAGAGTAAAGTGCTGCAGGGTGCATGGAGGGATGGGGGTCCATTTATGTAGGATCTCTTAGAGTAAGAGTGCCGCAGGCTGCATGGAGGGACGGGGGTCCGGATTTATGTAGGATCCTTAGACTAAGAGTGCGCAGGTGCATGGAGGGGAGGGGGTCCATATTATGTAGGATCTCTTAGACTAAGAGTGCAGCAGGATGCATGGAGGGACGGGGGTCCGGATTTATGTAGGATCTCTTAGAGTAAGAGTGCGCAGGCTGCATGGAGGGAAGGGGGTCCGGATTTATGTAGGATCCTTAGAGTAAGAGTGTGCAGGCTGCATGGAGGGACGGGTGTCCGGATTTATGTAGGATCCTTAAATAAGAGTGCCGCAGGCTGCATGGAGGGAAGGGGGTCCGGATTTATGTAGGATCCTTAGACTAAGAGTGTCGCAGGATGCATGGAGGGACGGGGGTCGATTTATGTAGGATCCCTTAGACTAAGAGTGCCGCAGGCTGCATGGAGGGATGGGGTCCGTATTTATGCAGGATCCTTAGACTAAGAGTGCCGCAGGCTGCATGGAGGGACGGGGGTCCGGATTTATGTAGGATCTCTTAGACTAAGATTGCCGCAGGCTGCATGGAGGGACGGGGGTCAGGATTTATGTAGGATCCCTTAGACTAAGAGTGTCGCAGGCTGCATGGAGGGACGGGGGTCCGGATTTATGTAGGATCCCTCAGAGTAAGAGTGTCGCAGGCTGCATGGAGGGACGAGGGTCCGTATTTATGTAGGATCTCTTAGACTAAGAGTGCCGCAGGCTGCATGGAGGGACGGGGGTCCGGATTTATGCAGGATCCCTTAGACTAAGAGTGTCGCAGGATGCATGGAGGGACGAGGGTCCGGATTTATGTAGGATCCCTTTGATAAGAGTGCTGCAGGCTGCATGGAGGGACGGGGGTCCGTATAATTCAGTATATGTGCCTGTAATAAGGTACTCTGTGCTCTCGTCAGGCAGATGTGGCTTTCTAGTGACGCGGAGCCGCTCTCTGTGGTCTCCTCGCTCCATCATGTCATCCAGCCCTCGATGTTTTCTAATGGAGCCGTTTCTGCTTTCGATGCATGGGAAGTAATGAAATGCTGCTGGCTGCATATGTGCGCCATTGATTCGAGATAATGAACTGCTGTTTAATGTTAGATCACAGTAATGAAAAGCTGCTAAGCACATCTTCCCTCCTGGTCTATTGACACTGCCTCTGGGCTATCTACCCATTAACCCCTTGCTTGCCGGCGCTCTCCAAGACCCTTAGACAATGCCAGTTCGGCCTATCCGCAGCCTTTAAGATGCCTCAGCGGTCCCATCTATCAGCATTAGAGGATCAGGTAAGAGAGGAGCGGCTGCAGAGATTGCAGACGTCTCCATGGAGGTTGCCTTACTCTTCACTGTTCTTACAATCGATTTCTACTACTGAACTGCAGAACCGCGCAACGGAATGACTGATACACTGGACTTTTACAGGGTTTATTGATGTGTAGGATATTACTGGGAGGCATGACTGAGCATTTTATTACACCTGCCTGGACAGGCTTGAAAACAATAACTGGGATTACCCTCTTGCTTTGAAGGATTCCAAGAAATAGCTGATCTGTGATGCTGCCATACTCATTTTCTTCTGTAATGGTTCTCCTGAGTTTGGGTTCCTCTGAATCGCTCCGCTTTCCCTTCCTGCCCTCAATGCATCACATGACACCAGGTTTTTGCCACCTAATCTGAGACCTGTAGAAACAGAGACCCTGACTCCAGTGATGTGTCACTTACTGGGCTGCTTGCTGCATATTTCAATTAAAATCCCTGTTTTATCACCAGCAGATTATCATTAGAGGACTAGTAAACTCACTCCCATGATGTCCTTCATTATTTATGAGCTCTGTATAACCTCGCCCCCACCATTGATTGCCAGTTTTCTGCCTATGCACAGTTTACACAGAATGCTGCCAATCAGTAGTGTGGGTGGGGTTATAGACAGCTCAGCATTCAGAGAACTGCTAGATATGCAGCAGAGAAAACTTTTTAATAGCAAGTAACCCAATAAGTGACACATCACTGGAATCTGGGTCCCTACAAAAATCTGCTATCACACAAGAATGCAAAAACCTAGTGATTGGCCGTTGCAGCAGTGATCGCATTTGCTGCGATTATCTGGAAGGCTGTAAACTTCTCATTTATGTATTTGAGCACATTGATCTGAAATAAAGAGTTTCCGTGAGAGGAATCCAAAACTACTGCATCCAACAAGCCTTTGCTCAACTGGTATAAGGCCCATGGCATGGCTGATTGCCTCCTCCGCTTGCAATGCCTGTCATAGTGTCCATCTGTAGCCCCCGCAAGAGGAGGGGATGTTACTGCTTGCACATTTAAGCAGCTCTCAATACTAGCTGTATAAATCAATATTAATATTCTGACATACGGAGACCCCTCAATCATTCAAGCATCTTAGGGCTTGTTTCCATATATTTTCTATGGAGGGAAACTGATGTCAGGATTGACGCCATAGGTTTCTATTGAATCATTCCCACTGATTGAGCACATTACTTGTTGCTCCAGACTAGTCCTAGAGCTGCACCACAAAATGATGCGTGGAGGTGGAGCACTTTCTGATCTTCTGTGGGTGCCGGACCAGTGTGCAAAGTGCAGAACGTTGGCATGACGTTGGTATTGTCAAGTCGCTTATGTGTGGCCCAGCTGCGCTTGGTACACATGTTCCAGGAGTATGCACTAAAAGGTAACTGCAAAATCTGATATTCATTCACATCACTCACATTTCCCAGTATTACCACTAGAGGGAACCTTAGACTATTTAAGGGAGTGAGTTAGGGAGCTGTAGCCTCTTTCAAGTTCCTGTCAGCAGAGATCAGATCAGTTCCTGTCAGAGCTCAGTCTGAGCTAGAGACAGACGTGTGTGAGATTTCCTGTCAGAGACAGAAGAGAGAGATTGCAAGCTGATATCTCAGAAATGACAGACTGCTATTATCCCATGAATGTGGAAAGTGACTCTCGGAGCGGACTCATATTCAGTCTGACGAAACATCCTGAGAGCTGCTCTGGACAGAGTCTTTGAAGGAAAGAAGGAAGGGATTACAGTTTGCAGAACATCGAGTTTACTGAGAATCAGTCAGCGAGCTTTGGAAAGAAGGAAGAAAGCTAATGACAGAACCTACTGCTGCCCTGTGCTTATGTTAAGGAGGAGAGTAGGGCGACAGGCGAGTGGTTACCCTAGGAAGGAGTGACTTCGGTGACAGATCACCTTCACTCAACTAACCGGACACCGGGTCCGAAGTATTGCTGGTACCTTCACGGCTAGTGATAGAAAACCGGAATCCCTGCTGGGCTTCAAGTCGCAGAGGGTGGCCCTAAGTGTTGATACGTAACAGGAGTCAGGGAGAACAGGAGCCCGGCCTGATCAGCCACAAGGGCTTAGTTCTTTCCAATTTCTGGTCACCAGAACAAGCAAAAGGCTCCACCACAATGTCGACCGGGCGTAGCTGTTGCATCAAGAGTTAAACTTGACTTCACGCAAGTTAGGACTCATACACTTTAAAGGGAAAGGAGGCCTTTAATCTACTCAGCAATTACCTGGATGTACATACTCCACCCTGAACAGCTTCCCGGGACATACCTGCAACATCTACAGTAAAGGTATGGAAAGAGAACAACTTGTGTGTGACTGACTTATTATCTGCACCCTGCACCACCATAGACTTTGAGGGAAAAGTCTCACCTGTGGGAGACTTAACATCTTGCTGTCCCATAACATCCCCTCAAAAGATTCACCTTGCAGCGCTGGTCAAAGTGATCAGAAACCACAGGTGGCGTCACTAACTATTCCTAAAATCCCCTGTAAATATCCCCTTTGAATGAGCGCCCAGGGCAACGGACCGAGCTGTGCTGCTTGTGACATTCCCCATAGACTTTAATGGGCTCGGTGCCGAGTACCCCAAAAGCCCTGGTACCGTGTGTTGTGCGACTCATCTTTGGCGTCATGAACAGGATAAGAAGCTTACTATTAGTGAGTCCTGTGTGCCTGGAATTGGACTGTTTTGTGCAAAAAGACTGTTTGCTATTTTTGTGATTTTTGGCGCCATTTTCCGCCATTTTGCCGCCATATTCGCGCCCTGAGGCGCTGGTGAAGAAGGTGGGCGTGCCTTCGTGGGCGTACCCCCCTGTGGCGCGAAAGTGATGGGCGCCTTATCCAAATGCTATTACAATACCAGAGCCTGCCCTACAGCAAGGGAGATCCGCCTCCTCTTCATCCTCTATGCCAAGAAGAGGAAGCGCAAGTCCCACCTCCACAGAAGAGACCAGATTGTTCCCGATGGAAAACACAGTCTGGCCTGGAGTGAGATGGCGGAAGGACAGGAGACGCTGTGTGGAGGAATGGCGGTGCGCAGGCCCCGTTCCCCTGAAGAGCTGTTACCTGTACCGGAACCGTCCCCAGGTCGGGAGACCGACTCAAGAATGCAGAGAGTGAAGAAGGTGGATGCGGTGTTGGAAGATGTGGCCCGCCACCGCAAAGAAGTGGAGGAGATGGAGAAAAGCTGGCGTGCCCTGAAACAGCGGCTGCTGTGGGACGCAACGCTCTCCCCTCCAGAAGCGCAGCCATTACCTGTGCCACCACTGCAAGCGGCTGATGAAGAACCGGAGGCTGGCTCCAAAAGTGCTGATCCCGACTCCACCGATGATGCGGCGGGAGAGAAGGAGGCTGAGGAGGCCCTGCTCGTTCCGGAGTGCCAGCCAGGCCAGGAGGCCGCAGCGGAGTGCAGTCCCCCGGTAGGGACACCGGAGGGGACCCAGCCGTCCATGATGGAGGTCGACTGGGACGATATGGAGTACCTGGACGACATAGAATATGCCGCCCAGGTGGAGAACGAGTGTCGACGCCGGGAGCAGGAACAGCGACGGCAGCAGGAGCAGAGGGAAGTGCAGCAGTTTCGTCAGCGGTACCAGGAGGAGTTTCTCGCTGAAAAAGAAAACGTCAGGAGAGATAAAGGTACGCTCCGGGAACCGCGGCGCCAGGGGTGCATTAGCGACTTCATACTCCGCAAAGGCTGGGGTTTCATCCATGAGCCAGGCCTGTACCAGGGGGTATTTGTCAGTCGCAGAGATGTGGAATCTCATCTGCCCATGGGACATCCGGGAAGGGATCTTATGAATGGGGATATAGTCAGCTATACGCGGCACTGGTGTCTTAAAGGGTGGTATGCTCTTAACGTCTTCCGTGTAAGCGACCCCGTCCCCGACGCCGGTAATGTACATCATGCCACAGTGCCCCGGGTCTCAGCCCCATCAGCGCCAGGCCACGCACCAGCATCGTGCCCTGCATCCTATACTGCGCCCTACTCTGCATCATATCCTGAGCTCTGTTCCACATCGCAACAGCGTGATGCGACCTCAACTGAGCCACTGCGCAAGCCTGCTTCTTGTCCAGCATCTTATGTTGCAACAGCGACCCCTGCTGAGCAAGATCTATATTCAGAAGAGGCACCCGTTGAGTCCCAAGTGAATCGCTCTAGTGTAACTGTAGCTACGCAAACACAGATCGCAGGACATGATATATTTGTAATGCGTTCTAAAGAGCACCGCGTGCTTCCAGCCCCAGGAGTGGAAGATGTCGTTGCTATCTGCAAAGAAGAAGACCAGTAGGACCCAGACAGGGTTTACTGCATCTGTATAAAGTTGAAGAATTTGCACTTTACTAATGTTATGTAATGATGTTTGCATAGTATACATAGAATACCCCAGTTGGGTAATGGGAAATATTTAACATAGTATTATTATAGAAATGTGATTTCTAAAAATGTTTTATAAAAGGACTGCGTGGCTGAGGACTTTGCCAGCCCAAAAACTTTAAATGTAAATAGTTCACACTTCGGTGCTCCATCTTGGTTTTACATAAAACCTTACTACCTCAGAAGAAAAACCCGTATGGTGTGGCCTTGAGTGAGGTCTGCAGCAAAGAAGTCCTGCAGCCCACCCAGGACCCACGTGGGAGGTTTTTGGTGCGGGTCCTCCACAAGAATCTTGTCTTGTATTTATTGATGTGAAAAATGTTTTAATATTTTTCTACTTGTCATTGTACATATTGTAACGTTAAAGAGTCCTCACCTCCCTCAAGGGATGAGTTATGTTGATGTTATGATAAAAAAAAGTGTTTTTCTATTTCAGCCCGGGAGTGCTGATGATAACTAGGGGGGGATGTGTGGCCCAGCTGCGCTTGGTACACATGTTCCAGGAGTATGCACTAAAAGGTAACTGCAAAATCTGATATTCATTCACATCACTCACATTTCCCAGTATTACCACTAGAGGGAACCTTAGACTATTTAAGGGAGTGAGTTAGGCAGCTGTAGCCTCTTTCAAGTTCCTGTCAGCAGAGATCAGATCAGTTCCTGTCAGAGCTCAGTCTGAGCTAGAGACAGACGTGTGTGAGATTTCCTGTCAGAGACAGAAGAGAGAGATTGCAAGCTGATATCTCAGAAATGACAGACTGCTATTATCCCATGAATGAGGAAAGTGACTCTCGGAGCGGGCTCATATTCAGTCTGACGAAACGTCCTGAGAGCTGCTCTGGACAGAGTCTTTGAAGGAAAGAAGGAAGGGATTACAGTTTGCAGAACATCGAGTTTACTGAGAATCAGTCAGCGAGCTTTGGAAAGAAGGAAGAAAGCTAATGACAGAACCTACTGCTGCCCTGTGCTTATGTTAAGGAGGAGAGTAGGGCGACGGGCGAGTGGTTACCCTAGGAAGGAGTGACTTCGGTGACAGATCACCTTCACTCAACTAACCGGACACCGGGTCCGAAGTATTGCTGGTACCTTCACGGCTAGTGATAGAAAACCGGAATCCCTGCTGGGCTTCAAGTCGCAGAGGGTGGCCCTAAGTGTTGATACGTAACAGGAGTCAGGGAGAACAGGAGCCCGGCCTGATCAGCCACAAGGGCTTAGTTCTTTCCAATTTCTGGTCACCAGAACAAGAAAAAGGCTCCACCACAATGTCGACCGGGCGTAGCTGTTGCATCAAGAGTTAAACTTGACTTCACGCAAGTTAGGACTCATATACTTTAAAGGGAAAGGAGGCCTTTAACCTACTCAGCAATTACCTGGATGTGCATACTCCACCCTGAACAGCTTCCCGGGACATACCTGCAACCATCTACAGTAAAGGTATGGAAAGAGAACAACTTGTGTGTGACTGACTTATTATCTGCACCCTGCACCACCATAGACTTTGAGGGAAAAGTCTCACCTGTGGGAGACTTAATATCTTGCTGTCCCATAACATCCCCTCAAAAGATTCACCTTGCAGCGCTGGTCAAAGTGATCAGAAAGCACAGGTGGCGTCACGAACTATTCCTAAAATCCCCTGTAAATATCCCCCTTTGAATGAGCGCCCAGGGCAACGGACCGAGCTGTGCTGCTTGTGACATTCCCCATAGACTTTAATGCGCTCGGCGCCGAGTACCCCAAAAGCCCTGGTACCGTGTGTTGTGCGACTCACTTACCTGTGGGGAGTCTAACTTAACCTTCACCTATACCACCCAACCAATTGTAATGTATGTAGTACAGTTCATATAGCGTCTTGTGCTTGGGTGCGATGAAAACACAGGAGTCACAGGTTTGATATAGAAAAGTCCTGTATTACTTCATACAAGTTGGCAGAAATAGTCACACAGTTTGCAGACACAGAAACAGGAGACACAGCAGGCCAGAGTAATCCAAGCTCAGCAATCACTCTCCAATACAGATTCAGGATCTTCTTCTCTGTTACCGTAAGTCCATGCAAACGTGGGTCTTTCAAAGAGCAGGGTTCAGAGTCCACAAGTGCTTCAGAGTTCCTCAGTAGGAATAGCTGGAGTACAAGGTCCAAGGCTTACAGGAGTCAAGTCACAGGTTCACTGCAGGCTAGATTCTGAAGCACTGATTGCTCAGCTGTGGCTGCTTAAGAAGCAAAGGAGAGAATCAGGGCGGGAACATGCAAGCTGGAAACTCCATTTTGACTGAGGGCAAGATAGCTGCAGCAAGACAGAAAGTAAAATGGCTGATGAACAAACTGAGTTTCAGGAATATATACATAGAACCTTACATTACTCCCCCTTAAGGACAACCTCCGGATGACCTCAGACCAGGCTTGTGTGGGTACCTCTGATGAAACTGACGGAGCAAGCGAGGAGCATTAACGTTATTGACCGGTTCCCATGAGTTGTCCTCCACTGGGTAGCCCTGCCATTTAATCAGATATTGTAACTGATTTCTATACAACCTGGAATCTAAAATCCTTTCCACCACAAATTCTTCCTGACCATCGACTAGCACTGGGTCAGGGCAAGGAGAGGAACGTCCAGGAAACGTATTGGGTGTCGCAGCCTTTAGTAGGGATACATGAAAGACAGGGTGGATTCTCATAGTTCTGGGCAGTTGAAGACGACAAGCAACGGCACTTATAATTTTACTGATTTTATAGGGTCCAATGTACTTATGTCCCAACTTAGACGATGGAATCCTTAACTTAAGATTTCTGGTTGACAGCCAGACCAAGTCTCCTACCTTGAAAGCTGGTGTAGGTTTACGAAATTTATCTGCTGCTTTCTTGTACCTTTCTTGAGCCGATTCCAGATTTTCCTTTAGAAGATCCATATTCTTCTGTAAAGACGTGATTCTTTCAGCCACTGCTGGTAAAGGCGTTTCTATGGGAAATCGTGGTAGAATGTTAGGATGATAACCTAGATTAGAGTAAAAAGGAGACTGTTTAGTGGAGGCACTCTGAGAGTTGTTATACGAGAACTCAGCTAATGGAAGTAGATCCACCCAATCATCCTGTAGGTGGCAGATAAAGCAGCGGAGATACTGCTCCAGGGTTTGATTGGTTCGTTCGGTCTGTCCATTAGTCTGGGGATGAAAAGCAGAAGAAAGGTTTACTTTAATGTCCAATGCTGCACAGAAATTTTGCCAAAACCTAGAAGTGAATTGCACCCCTCGATCCGAAATAACCTCATCCGGTACTCCATGTAAGCGAAACACATCTTTAATCATCAAATCTGATGTCTGTTTTGCAGTGGGTAAGCCGACACAAGGGATAAAATGAGCTGCCTTTGTTAGACGGTCAACCACCACTAGAATGGTGTTCTTCCCTGAGAGGTTGGTAACTCCACAATGAAGTCCATAGAAATGGATCCCCACGGGCGGGACGGGGTGGGAAGAGGCTGTAACAGACCAGTTGGTGAGGAACGAGGTGTTTTGCATCTTGCACAGACCTCACATGAAGTGACATAATTCAAAACATCCTTCCTGCAAGTGGGCCACCAAAAGAAACGAGAAAGAAATTCCTGTGTCTTTAGAATTCCTCTATGCCGAGCTATCTTGGAATCGTGAATGAGTTGCAATACTCTTAATCTGACTGTTTCAGGAATATACAGACGTTGTCCCTGAATCCACACACCATTCTTAAAGACAAGACTTACGTCCCTTGGGGGTTGTGCCAAAAAGGAATCCGCATGGTATGCTTCTTTGATGTCCTTAAGTAGGTCTTGATTATGAATTACTCCTAGGAATCTAGAGTCAGGAAGAATAGTCTTAGGAGGAGTAATTGGACGTGTCTCTGCTGAGTAAATCCTAGAGAGTGCATCAGCCTTTCCATTGCGCGATCCTGGTCTATAAGAGATGATAAAATTAAATTGGTTTAAGAAAAGATTCCAGCGAGCCTGGCGAGGAGTCAGGCACTTAGCCGACCTGATAAACTCAAGGTTACGATGGTCTGTCAGGACGACTATTTGCTGTGCAGCTCCCTGAAGAAGGTGTCTCCATTCTTTGAAGGCGGCAATAATGGCCAACAACTCTCTATTGCCCACATCGTAGTTCCTCTCAGCCGAAGACAACTGCTGGGAAAAGAAGGCACAGGGATGCAAGACATTCTTCTCACCTGTTCTCTGAGAGAGTATAGCTCCAACGGCACAGTCTGAAGCATCCACCTCTATTATGAAGGCAAGCTCGGGGTTGGGATGTACTAGGATAGGTGCAGTGGTAAATTTATCTTTTAGACGGGAAAATGCTTCCTGGGCTTGGGGAGTCCAGGAAAACCTAGACTCTTTCCGGGTAAGTTGAGTGATAGGTGACACTACCTCAGAGAAATTTCTAATGAAACGTCTATAGAAGTTGGCAAACCCGATGAAGCGCTGTACCTCCTTCACATTTCTAGGACTTGGCCAATCCTTGATGGCTTGGGTTTTGCTTCCATCCATACTAATTCCTTGTGTAGACAGTACATACCCCAGAAATTGAATTTCGGTCCTATGGAATTCACACTTTTCAAGTTTGATGTAAAGATGATTTTGTCTTAGACGTTCCAAGACCATTCTCACATGTCCATGATGTTCCTCTGTGGAGTTAGAAAAAATTAGAATATCATCCAAATAAATTACCACGAATGTATCTAGGAGATCCCTGAAGATGTCATTCACCAAGTGTTGGAAAGTGGCTGGGGCGGGTACTCAGACCAAAAGGCATAACTAGATATTCAAAGTGTCCATAGCGTGACCTGAATGCAGTCTTCCATTCATCCCCAGGTCTAATACGGACTAAGTTATAGGCCCCACGAAGATCTAGTTTAGAAAAAATTTTGGCATGTCGCACTCTCTCCAATAACTCAGGGATTAAAGGCAATGGATAACGGTTTCTAATAGTAACCTTATTGAGTTCCCTATAGTCTACGCATGGTCTCAGAGATCCATCTTTCTTCTTTACAAAGAAGATGGGTGCACCTGCAGGAGATGAAGAGGGGCGTATGAAGCCCTTGGCTAGATTTTCATCTATGTAATCCTTTAAAGCCTTTAGCTCGGGCCCCGCCAGGGGGTAGATCTTACCAAAAGGTATCTCTGCTCCAGGCAATAATTCAATTGGACAATCATATGGACGGTGAGGAGGAAGCTGGTCAGCGTTCTTCTTGTCACATAAATCCACATAGTCCTGGTATACAGCTGGTAGTTCAGGGACTGACATGATTCCTTTAGGAACAGAGCAAGCTGAAACTTTTGGACTCATCTGTTTCTCTGGAAAGTGTAATTCCTTGGTCTCCCAGTTAATGGTAGGATTCTGAGCCTGCAGCCATGGTAGCCCTAGAATAATGGGAAAGTGGGGAGAGAGATAAGCATAAAGGACAGTTTCTCTTGATGATCTTTACCCATAAGAACCCTCAAAGGCTCTGTTTCCTGATCCACTGGTCCAGAGGTCAGCAGGGAGCCATCCACAGTTTCCATCTGTACTGGAGTAGCCTTCTTCACTGAACGTATTCCCTGTTTCAGAGCAAAGGAGACATCCATAAAATTTCCACTTGCCCCTGAGTCGATCATAGCAGAGCTAGACACCCAAGCTGAGTCAACCCAGAGTTTGATGGAAAGAAAGCAATGAGAATTGTTTTTCTTACAACTCAGCTGGGACACCGCTGAGGAAACTTGAAAAATGGCAGCGTTTACACAGTCAACGTCCTCAGAGGTAACTGAGTTTAAGTCCGAGAAATCAAGATCTGTTGCTGCAGATCTCTCTGGAGCCTGAGGCTCGGACCTGACAGATCCCCTCTCGCAACACTCACAATGAATGAGTGCTGCAGTAGTCTTACGAGAACGGCTGGGGCAGTTTATAATGAAGTGCCCTGACTTACCACAATAGAAACATAGATTCTCCTTAAAACGATGTTCCTTGCGTGCATCACTAACCCGTCGTTGTAAAGAGTCTACCTGCATGGGTTCAGGTTCAGGTTCCCGTGTAATCCTACTCAAAGGTTCCTTAGCTGGAGAGGAAGGTAGGAAAAGGTTAGTACGATTGCTTTCAAACCATCTCTCTTGCCTGCGTTCAGTCAGACGAGTATCAATACGGATGCAGTAGTTAATAAAGTCACCTAAGGCAGTGGGAGGGTCGGCACGAGTAAGTTCATCCTTAATCAGTGGAGATAACCCCTTTCGAAAAATAGATTTTTTGGCGGAACTGTCCCAGGTGGTATCAAGGGCCCATCTCCTGAAATCCAAGGCATATTCAGCTACCGAGTGCTTACCTTGGCGCAAAGCTAACATGGCTGCTTCAGCTGTTGCACCTCGATTGGGGTCATCAAACACCTGCCCCATGGCTGAAATAAAATCATCAAGGTGATTCAAACAATCATCCTCAGTCTCAATCAGAGGGTTTGCCCACATTAAAGCCTTGTTGGTAAGCAACATAATTATAGTAAGCACCTTAGATCATTCAGTGGGAAATTGTGAAGCATGTGCAAAAAAAAAAGATTGCATTGATTAATAAATCCCCTGAATTTCTCACGTTCACCGCCAAAACGAAAAGGGGGCAATGTCATGGGTGCATCGCCATGAAGATCGTCGCGATTGCACATTCTGACTTCTCACAGCTGAGCTGCTGTTTCTTTGTTTTTTGGTAATGAGAGAGTTAATTTTTCCTAGCTCTTTGCTAAGGCTAGGTGCAGCCTCGCCCGGCTGCTTTTGATTATGTTCTAATTAGTTTCCTTTATATTTCTGCCAGTCTGGGTGTTAGACGCCGGTGAAAGCATTCATGTAGTTTAGCAGACTGGATCGGTTCTGAGAATATTTAAGCTAAGAGCTCCTTAGTTGTTTTTACTCTTACAGCTTATAGTTTTTCTCTGAGACCTTAGGTGTTCCTACTCTGTGTGAGTGTTGTATGTAAGACTTTATTTACTTTATTTCTTGTCTTTGTTGTTTGTCTTTCTGTTCATTAACCGTTACCTGTTCATTCCCTTTGGTGGTATTCAGGGTCCTTCTTAGGACTAGAATACAGTTGGCAGGGATTGATAGGAGACAGGGTTTACGCTGGTGGCCTGGACCTCTGTACCTTTAACAGTACCTCCAGGTTGAGGTATTAGTTAGGACCCCAGTTTAGGGTCAGCTTAGACCCCGGTCACCCTCTAGCCGGAGACAGCGTATAACGGATTCCGTTTTGACCCTCTGGACATTCTGTCAGGTAAATCTATGTTATCATATATCTATGCGCATGTTATATAGTATGTTGCCCTTTTGATATAGATTACTGACATCACATATATATATCTGCTATACAGCGTGACATTTTCACCGGCCAAACTAAAGATTCTCCCCAGCTGTCATGGATCCAGTAGCCCAGCTGGCCCGGCAGTTGCAGGGGTTGTCCATGGAATTTGCAGACATTAAGTCCAAGGTTTTGTCCCTCCCGGAGCAAACCAGATCTGAACCTAAGGTTGCTCTCCCGGACAGGTTCACTGGTGGGCGGGACAAATTTTTTACTTTCCGGGAGGCATGTAAATTGTACTTTCGGCTGCGGCCTCGGTCATCTGGGAGTGAAGAGCAGAGGGTGGGAATTGTTATCTCGCTCTTACAAGGGGACCCTCAATCTTGGGCGTTCTCTATTCCTCCAGGCTCCCCAGATCTCCAGTCAGTGGATCGATTTTTTACTGCCCTGGGTCTGGTATATGATGATCCGGATCGAGTCTCCCTTGCTGAAACAAGGTTACGTAAAATACGGCAAGGAAATCGTCCAGCGGAGGAATATTCTTCTGAGTTCCGTAGATGGGCAACAGATACTCAGTGGAATGACCCAGCTCTTAGGAGCCAGTTTTGTCAAGGGTTGTCTGACAAATTAAAAGATGTGTTGGCTCAGTATGATTCTCCTCCATCACTGGAGGCTGCTATGGCCCTCGCTATTCGCATTGATAGACGACTTCGGGGAAGACGCGAGGTAACTCCCCCCCATGATGACTCCACCTACTACTAAAGTCCCTTATACTGAGGTTCCCCTGGTCTGTTCTGAGGAACCCATGCAGTTGGGAGGGACATCATTTTGTAGGAGGGAATCGGCGGTGCGCCGCAAGACTAGAAGGTGTTTCTTTTGCGGGAGAGAGGGACATTTTGTTGGGGGGTGTCCATCCCGGACCTCTTTGAGCCAAGGAGTTAACCTGGGAGTGTGTATTTCGTCCCCAAATCCCTCTCAGTTTCTCGTGCCTGCGGAGGTGGTGATTGGTACTAGAACTGAGAGGATTTCTGTTTTTCTTGATAGTGGGTCCGGGGCTAATTTGGTGGACGCTCGGTTTGCCCAGGTGCATGGTATGCAACTGAGTGTATTGGCCAAACCGGTCCCTATACTCTCTATTGATTCTAGACCTCTTGGTCAAGGTAGCTTGGTACAAGCTGTTCATAACATAGATCTTCGAGTAGGGGCAATACATAAAGAGCAATTGTCTTGTTATGTGTTGGAGGGTCTACCTACTCCTATTGTGTTGGGACTTCCTTGGTTGGCTAAACATAACCCAGTGATTGATTGGCAATCCAGAAAGATAAGCCAGTGGGGTGAATTTTGCAAGAATAACTGCATGAGCACGGTCATCGGTGCGGTTGTGCCTAGGACTTTGTCTCCTTTTCTGGAGGACTTTGGGAGATGTTCTCAGAGGAGGGGTGTAAAGAGTTTCCTCCTTATCGCGCATATGACTGCTCAATAAAGTTGCTTCCTGATGCCTTATCTCGTACTTTCCCAAGGGCCGGGAAGACGGATGATCCGGTTCCTATTCCTCAGGAGGGAGTTGTAGTGTCAGCTGTATGCTCTGAGCTTGAGGGGGAGGTATTGGGGGCTCAGGGGGACGCCCCTGTGGGACTTCCAGGGAGACTGATAGTTCCAGATCGGTTAAGACTGAAGGTTATGGGGAACCGTTACAAACGGATGGCTGATAGGAGGAGAGTTTCTGGTCTAGATCTGAAGGTGAACGATCTGGTTTGGTTGTCTACCAGGAATATAAAACGTAAAGTTTCCTCCTGGAGGTTGGGTCCCAGATTCATCGGGCCGTACAGGATCAGTTCCATAATTAATCCTGTGGCATTTCGTCTGGACCTCCCTCCTACGTTTAAAAATCATAATGTGTTTCACAAGTCATTACTTAAAAAGTATGTGGCACCAGTCATACCGTCACCTCTACCTCCTTCAGTGGTGGTCAATGATAACGTGGAAATTCATGGGTCGAAAATCATTGACTCACGTCTCAGTCGCCGATCCCTTCAGTACTTAGTTCAGTGGAGGGGGTATTGTCCTGAGGAGGGGACGTGGGTCCCTGCGTCTGATGTTAACGCAGATCGATTGGTTCGGACCTTTCACACAATTCACCCGGACAGACCTGGTCATGAGGGTCCGGAGGCCCCTCGTAGAAGGGGGGGTACTGTCATGGGTGCATCGCCATGAAGATCGTCGCGATTGCACATTCTGACTTCTCACAGCTGAGCTGCTGTTTCTTTGTTTTTTGGTAATGAGAGAGTTAATTTTTCCTAGCTCTTTGCTAAGGCTAGGTGCAGCCTCGCCCGGCTGCTTTTGATTATGTTCTAATTAGTTTCCTTTATATTTCTGCCAGTCTGGGTGTTAGACGCCGGTGAAAGCATTCATGTAGTTTAGCAGACTGGATCGGTTCTGAGAATATTTAAGCTAAGAGCTCCTTAGTTGTTTTTACTCTTACAGCTTATAGTTTTTCTCTGAGACCTTAGGTGTTCCTACTGTGTGTGAGTGTTGTATGTAAGACTTTATTTACTTTATTTCTTGTCTTTGTTGTTTGTCTTTCTGTTCATTAACCGTTACCTGTTCATTCCCTTTGGTGGTATTCAGGGTCCTTCTTAGGACTAGAATACAGTTGGCAGGGATTGATAGGAGACAGGGTTTACGCTGGTGGCCTGGACCTCTGTACCTTTAACAGTACCTCCAGGTTGAGGTATTAGTTAGGACCCCAGTTTAGGGTCAGCTTAGACCCCGGTCACCCTCTAGCCGGAGACAGCGTATAACGGATTCCGTTTTGACCCTCTGGACATTCTGTCAGGTAAATCTATGTTATCATATATCTATGCGCATGTTATATAGTATGTTGCCCTTTTGATATAGATTACTGACATCACATATATATATCTGCTATACAGCGTGACAGGCAACTTGGGAATCCCAGCACTCGGGGCTACGGCAGGAGCCTGGACTCGCCCCTCTAGAACCTCAATCCTGGCTCGCAAATCCTGGGTAGTCTGTCCAACCACTTGCAAATTGTGATTATTGAGGTCCTGTAGATTTGTAAAACGGGTCTTTATATTCTGCAAATCTGCAAGGATATTATCAGTCACTCCGCAAAGTTCCTTTATGCGGGCCTCCATTTTCCAGATCTTTTAAGACAGGATTACTGGAAGAAGAGGAGAGAAAAAAAAAAAAAAAACAATAGTGTTCACCTGTGGCAACACTGCAGAGAGAAAAAAAAAATCAAGGGAACTGCTCACCTGGAATGGTTGTGAGAAGTCACAACCACTATCATCACAGAAAGTTTCAACCAGACATCTGATATCCAGAGTTACAGCAGACAAAAAAGAGAAAAGAAAGGAAAAAAAAAAACAATAGTGTTTACCTGTGGTAACACTGCAAAAAGAAAAAACTTAAGGGAATTGCTCACCTGGAATGGTTGTGAGAAGTCACAACCACTGTCATCACAGAAAGTACAACCGGACGTCTGATATCCACAGTACAGCAGACACAGCCTTCCAGACCCAGCAGACACTAACGTTTTGGCTTCAGAATCTTGTAATGTATGTAGTACAGTTCATATAGCGTCTTGTGCTTGGGTGCGATGAAAACACAGGAGTCACAGGTTTGATATAGAAAAGTCCTGTATTACTTCATACAAGTTGGCAGAAATAGTCACACAGTTTGCAGACACAGAAACAGGAGACACAGCAGGCCAGAGTAATCCAAGCTCAGCAATCACTCTCCAATACAGATTCAGGATCTTCTTCTCTGTTACCGTAAGTCCATGCAAACGTGGGTCTTTCAAAGAGCAGGGTTCAGAGTCCACAAGTGCTTCAGAGTTGCTCAGTAGGAATAGCTGGAGTACAAGGTCCAAGGCTTACAGGAGTCAAGTCACAGGTTCACTGCAGGCTAGATTCTGAAGCACTGATTGCTCAGCTGTGGCTGCTTAAGAAGCAAAGGAGAGAATCAGGGCGGGAACATGCAAGCTGGAAACTCCATTTTGACTGAGGGCAAGATAGCTGCAGCAAGACAGAAAGTAAAATGGCTGATGAACAAACTGAGTTTCAGGAATATATACATAGAACCTTACACCAATAAAATACCCACCTCAATACGCCGCTCACAAATACACAAAGCCCAAATTATTTGGAGTTGTAATGGCCACAGCAGCCTTTTATTAAATACACAAACATTAACAAAAATACCAAATAATAATTTAACATTTAGGAGGAGTCCTTGAAGCCACAAAGATCTTGGTGAATTAACCCAAAATTGTTGTGAACAACACCCATCATGTTGCTCCCAGCCGTTACCCCACAGGCTCAGGAGCACCAACGCACACCATGATATGCTGCTCACCCACCTCCTTGGGGATCCGCCCACTCCTGCGGAACTCCCCGTCCACATCTCACCAGATCACCATCAACGTAATTCCAGACGGAGGAGACCCTATCCAGAGTCTCCAAAACCAATTTCCAACCGACTTCAAGGACTCCCCCCCACCCCGAGCCGCCACAACGAGGGCCCATTGAACACCTCAATGGCCTGAGACCCCCCAAACCGCAATGCCATGGCCTTTTCTATACCCTCCTGAAGGCCGAGCGCCCAAATATCAGAACCCACCCCATTTAGGTGGACCCCGTCCGCCAACCAAAAATCGCCCTCGCCCTTCTCCAAATCAAAATGCCGCACTGACACTCCCCCATTCCTCAAAATAAATGAAGAAACTGCTCTATTCACTTTTATCCTGGCCTTGTTGACTTTTACCAAGGACCTCATCGTACGCCATCGCCTGTGTGGAACAATTTCAGACCAAACAATAGTAACTCCTGCATATAATAACCACAAACGCAAACAATCCTGCTTAATATCCTTTACTAAATCCCGGGAAGGTCGAACAGCCAAATCATTGCCCCCAACATGGAGAACTAAAATATCGGAGCACGGTCCATCAAAACACAACCATGTATTTCCCGGAGAACCCTTCTCCATTCCATTCCTCTAAAACCAATCCACCGCACCACAGTCGTGCTCCTGGGAAAACCCAATTGTCGACCTTCATTCCTGACATCAGCTCGCAACGCTCCCCAGTAAACGAAGGAATGGCCAAAAATCCACATAAGCAAAGGCCCGATACCTGAAAAAGAGAAAACAAGGCTAAAATACAAAGCACCGGGGTCCCCGAAGACATACCACTACTCCCCCAGTCACCTCCCTCCATCCTCTTGACGAAACTAAGGCCTGATGTAACTCCGATACCGATCTGACTTCCAACCACCAATAAGTTGAATGGATGCCGGACTCAAACCCCTTGCTGCTGCCTCCGTCGCTGCCCCGATTCGAAACGAATGAGGAGCAAAACGAGAATCATCCAGGCCCAATATACGAATAGACTTCTTAAAAATGGCACTAAACTGGTACCGAGACAAACTACCCCCATCCTCATGACACAACAGCGAACCATCCAGCCTCGGCCAAAACTCCCGAAAACGCTGAAAACATTGAACCGGGCACATTAAAGAGCCCTGCACATGACACAAAACCACCCGTCGACCCTTACCAGTCTGATCTGTCTTAGACCTCCGTAGCCAAAACTCAACACCCCGTGAAGTCAACACGACGTCCCTCGCCAATAACCCGCCTACAACAGGTTTGCTCGGCAAAACCAGCTCACCCACCCGCAAAGCCCCAAAAAATGCAAATGAAAAAGCTAAGCGAAACAACGCCACTTCAAAATTCGAGGAACACGTTGACTCTAACGCGAGGCCCAACTGTTCTAACAAACTAAATGAAATCGGGCGCCTGGTATCACCCCGACTTTTTACTCGAAGAAATCCTTTTGCTGCCTGCCTAACCAAAAACGTTTTAGTAAAATCCTGAATTCCACGTAAACGAAAACCGAAAGATAAAGCAGCCAAAACCCGCGATACCTTCGCGCAAGACCAACCCTCCGTCGCACCCTGTCCCAACCAGGACAACAAAATTCTCTCCCAATCGTGTCCGATGCCAATGCTTGATCCAGCGGCGAAAACCCCTTCCCACATCCGCCAAACCGCCTGATACGCCTCCCAAGTTTTGGGGGCTAACGAAGACCTGATCAGCGACCCTGCGGCCCGAAAGCCACCTTCCATAGCTCCTCCGGACACGATAGACCAACTACCTCTGCTTCTGGCGCCCATGACCGGAAACGATCCCACTGTGAACGAGAAAGAGAATCAGCAATTTCGTTCTTCACACCAGGAACATGAGTGGCTGTAACATGAGCGTTCAAGGACAAACATACCAACACCAATTCCTGCAACACCGGAACCACAGGGGGGGACGATGCGGTGAGACCATTAATCGCGCATACCACTCCCATATTATCGCAATTAAAGCGCACCCGTTGATTACGAAAATCACGCCCCCACAAATGTACAGCCACGAGGATCGGGAAAATCTCCAACAATGTTATGTTGCGTACCAAGCCCACCTCCACCCATTCTCTGGGCCAATGAGATGCGCACCATTGTCCCTTGAAATATGCCCCAAAACCAATCCCGCCAGCCGCATCAGTAAATAAGTCCAAAGCATCATTGTCCACAACCTCAGCCATTACCAAGGAGCGGCCATTATACCCCTCCAAAAAAGATTCCCAAACTGACAGGTCCGCCTTAAGCTCCGCGGATAACCTGATAAAATGATGAGGGGCTCGAACACCTGAAGTAGCGCTTGCCAGCCTACGTGAAAAAACTCGCCCCATCGGCATCACCCGACAAGCAAAGTTCAGCTTCCCCAACAACGACTGAAGATCACGCAATGACAGTTTCTTTAATCGACGCGCTCTGACCACCTCCGCTCTCAAAGCCGATAGCTTGTCCTCAGGAAGCCTGAACTCCCATTCAACGGTGTCAATAACGATCCCTAGAAAACACAGACACGTACTTGGACCCTCCGTCTTGTCAGGCGCCAACGGGACTCCAAACCGCTCAGCCACCCACTGAACTGCTTTTAAAATCCTAGAACACCGCCATGAATCCGCTTGGCCCAACACACAAGAAGTCGTCCAAATAATGAATAACTGAATCAAAACCCGAAACGTCACGTACCACCCATTCAAGGTGTCGTCGCTGTTATCTTGTTAACCCTTTCCTCCTCGGAATGTGGTACCAGAGAGAATAAGACACAGACCAAAGTGTGCGTCAATAGACTCTACTCTTTATTGCTAACGAAGGGGCTTATATACACCCCTGAAGTAGGAAGCGGAATTACCATATATGGCAGTTAATACAACTTATTACTAAATAGATAGAATACTAGTTTTACCTTGAAAACTTCATCCTTCATCCCAGCACAGAGTGTCTTTTAATAACTGGGGGGGAAGGTTGTGTATTGTACAAAAAAGGAACATTTTATCTCAACTTCTAGTATGCATCAGCCTTTCTGACAAACCAAGGTCTTCTGAAGAAATGCTGATTTAGCTCTGACATTCCCTCCTTTTGTTCCTTCATTTGATCAATACACATCTTCATACCTCCTCTGTGTCCTAGTACATCGTTTAATACACATCAAACAGATTTTAAAAACTAAATAGATAGCAAGACATATTAATAAAACCTGTAGGCCAGCTTGTATTATCCCAGTCAGCCATCCCCCTATACCTTTGAACCAATTTGCGGGGTTAAGAAAGGAGTAAGTATTTGCCCACCATGAATCTTGATTCTTCAGATTTGCCTCATCATATAGTTTCCTTAACTTTATGACATCCTCTAGCTTATGTTTAAGGGTTAAAACACTAGAATTATCAATATAATGACAACATGCAGGTCCAATAATCTGGCACATCCCTCCTTGAGCTGCAGTCAAGTAATCTAACACGAGGGTATGTTGGTTAGTAACAATAATTAGCTGGTTCTGTACTGCAAGGGACCCATTGAGGATATCTAAAATATCCCATATTTGATCATCTAGGTAGTCTGTGGATTCTACCAACTTATCCCACGTCTGAGTTATCATAGGGTAGATGAATAATGCACTGAAAAATTTATTTGCTATCCCCATCTCCACTATGTGTGGTCTCCCATTTGGGCGAGGTCTATTGTCTGCAGATCGTTTATGTAATGTGTATTTTGGAATAGACAATGGATTTAATCTATCTGGAGTGATGAGATAGGTGGCTGGTGTCAATCTAGCTAGGGTGCATTTCCCGGTGACTCCTACTGGAAGCCACTTAAATGCCTTGTCCCCACATACCCAATACATTGATGGTGGAAGGTTCCATATAGCTGAATGCTGTAATACTAATCGGTGTGCCAAATCTATAAACTTTGAAATATTACTCATCATGCACCATCTGGGCTTTTGTCCTAGTGGGGAGCAGTATCCTGCGGTAGGTTCTCCGCAGGTGGGAGTGTTCTTCTGATACCCTTCATCTTTATTACACCTCAGGTTACCTGGTTTGTTAGCACAAGTTTCATCATTTCCATTCTCAAAGAAAACATTATTTTTCCATCTATCAGTGTGTAGATATCGTTCTAATAGGGAGGGTTTGAAAGCATCTAAGCTTCCTGTAGTGACCCCAAAACTTATCTTTAACCCCTGTGTCGGTATTTCTCCCAAAGAGGTTATGCTAGTTCTATTTCTGGGTACCCATGCCCCACCTTTAAAAGATAGATACCGTCTTGGAATTATCTGCCCTGTTAGATTTCCCTGCCACCATGGAAAATCAGTCCAACCCACTACCGGTATTCCTACCGTAGTGTTCCAAAGTTTTTGAGTGGCATTGCTGCTTAATGTGTCTGCACAGTATCCCCAAGAGTTAATTTCTTCCCACGAGACTGGGACTGCAAGAAATGGTAGACTGGTGGATGTCACCGGCGCGTGTGTACAAATCCAACAGTTTGCAATATTTTGGTTTTGTTCTTTCAGTCCATCCACTAAAGCTAAGTGGTGTCTAATGAACCTGTTATCATCACCATCTACACGGCTAAGTCTGTTCCAAGCATCCGTTACTGCAAGGATGCAAGCAAATGTCATTAGTAGCATCATTCCTCTTCTGGAGGCTCTCCAAGGATCTTCTTACAATGCGATGCGTGAATCCAAGTTTCCTTGCCTTGTAGCTTGACTGCAGTACTTGTCGTCAGTAGAACTTGAAAAGGTCCATCAAATCTCTGATCCAGACTCTTTCTCACGTGTCTTTTAATGACTACCCAGTCTCCAGGATGCAGGCTGTGACTCCCAGGATCCTGGTTCGGATCTGGAAGAGAACTGAAGACATTATCATGTACTTTCTTAAGTCTTTTATGCAAATCCCTTACATATGAGCTTAATACATGGTTACTCATTTCCAGTGCTTGGGGAAAGAAACATCCTAAGCTAGGCACTTTGCCAAATAGTACTTCATACGGAGAAAGTCCAGTTTTTCTATTTGGAGTGTACCTTACTTGAGTATAGGGCTAATGGTAAACATTCAGGCCAAGATTTCCCTGTTTCAGCCATGGCCTTTTGGATTTTTAACTTCAATGTCCCATTTAGTCTTTCTACTTTTCCACTGCTTTGTGGATGATATGGGGTATGAAAAGCTTGTTGAATTCCCAGAGCTGTCAAGACTTCATTCATTATTTCACCTGTGAAATGTGTACCTCTGTCACTTTCGATCACCTCTGGTACTCCATACCTGCACACCACCTCCGCAAGCAGCTTCTTTGCGGTTGCCGCAGCCGTAGCCTTGGCAATCGGGAAAGCCTCCGGCCAAAGCTACCTCTTTTGGTAATTGTAATGCATCAATTAACTGCTGGACTGCGTCAGCATTTTTAATGGGATGTCCTGCTGCCGTCAGGAATCCTCTAGATTTCCAAATTGGACCAAAATCATGAGCTATACCGAATGCGTATCTAGAATCTGTGTAGATGTTAACAATTCTACCTTCAGCTATTTTACAGGCCTCGGTCAGAGCCTTAAGTTCAGCCTCCTGGGCCGACTGATGTGGGAGCATTGGTTCTGCTTTGATTACTGCATTCAGGAAGACGATGGCATACCCAGTGTGGAAGGTACCTGAGTCATCTTGGTGGCGAGATCCATCTACAAAAAATTCAAAATCAGCATTAAGTCTTTCAGTTTCAAACACTGTGGGTAGGCCTGCTGTTTCCTGTGCCATAAGCTGAACACAATCATGAGGAATCTCCTCTCTTGGATCTTCTTTGTACAATACCGTACCTGACCCCTCCTTTAGATCCGAGAGAGGTAACAACATGGCAGGATTAAGTGTGGTACATCTCTGCAAAGAAACATTTGGAGGCATTAAAAGTGCACATTCCAATCGAAGGTGACGTGCAGCTGAAAGGTGTGCCGGTTGCACCTGGTTCAGTATGGTATATACATCATGAGGTGTAAGTACTGTCAATGGATGATCAAGAACGATGTCTGACGATTTGTGGAGCAATAGTCCTACAGCATGTACTGCCCGTACACAGGACGGGGCACCTCTAGCCACTGCATCTAGTCTTCCACTGAAATAGGCTACAGGCCTTTGATTGTCACCATGTAACTGAGTCAATACCCCTGCCGCGTGTCCCTGCTGTTCGTGGAGATACAGGGTGAATGGTAGTTCATAGTTGGGGGTTCCTAGCGCTGGAGCTGCCACAATCCTGTTTTTGAGAGAATAAAAACAGTCTATACCTTCAGGAGTTAGTTTAAAAGGCACAATGGTGATACAGTCATAGAGAGGCTGCATGAGGATTGATACAGCATGAATCCACTGCCTGCAGTAGGAAACCAGTCCAAGAAATGTCCTAAGAGTGGCAACAATAACAGGCATAGGAAAGTTCTGTACAGCTTCTTTGCGAGCGCTGGTCAGATGTCGCACCCCTGGTGTAATGCAATGTCCCAAAAAGATAACTGAAGATTTACAAAATTGCAGTTTATCCTTTGACGCTTTATAATCCAGCTTGGTACAGAAACAACATGAGTGATATTGTTGCACTGCGACACTGTTTCCTGGAGGGGGCACAAATCAGTAAGTCATCAACATATTGCAGAACAACTACTTTTGGCATTTTCCATCTTTCCAGTATCTCTTGCAGACTGGCAGTATACATAGTGGGTGAATTTTGGGCACCCTGGGGCAAAACAGTCCACGTATACTGGTTCCCTTGAAATGTAAAGGCAAACAAATACTGACAGTCAGGATGCAATGGGACACTAAAAAATGCGTTTGCCAAGTCAATCACTGAAAAACAAAGAGCACCAGCCGGGATCTGAGACAGAAGTGTGTGAGGATTTGGAACAACTGGTGTGAGGAGCTCTGTAGCTTTGTTCACTAGCCGGAGATCATGGACCATTCTGTACGCTGCTGGCTGCCCTGGTGCTGTTTTCTTTTTAACTGGGAACAGAGGGGTGTTACAAGGGGACTGGGTCTTAACTAAAACACCACTTGCTACCAGTTTCTGTAATTGCTGAGCTATAGCCGTCTCTTGAGCTGAACTAAGAGGATACTGTCTCTGTTGGGGCAGGATTGCACCTGGCTTTAATTTGACCATGACTGGCTGCACCCTTAATCTGCCCACATCTGTTTTATCTGAAGCCCAGAAATCATGCGGTATCACACCTTCTAACATTGAAGGAAATTCATTTATGTCCTCTATACTAGCAACGTCTAGCGACATGATTTTACAAAGAGTGCTCGGCTTCAGTCCTGGTGTCATAGTGACAGTTCCATCAGGATGATACTCAATATGTGCTTGCAATTGTGACAACACATCACTTCCTAAAAGATTACATTGACCCCGTGGTGATACCATTAACTGTGTGTGTACAGTGGTTCCTTGAATTTGCAGGGGAATCTTTTTAGTGACGGGGAGCAGGATAGATGGAGAGTTATAAGGAGTCGCTATAACATGGTGGGAGAAATCACTTTTCCCAAATGGCCAGTCCTGTTCTGTAATTACTGAATTATCTGCCCCCGTGTCCACTTGGAACTCAACCTCATGTCCCCCTGGTAGGTTCACCTGCACTGTGCAATTAGGAGTGGGGGGTAAGGAGACAAGGGGGTTCATGTGCAAGCTACCATTATCCTATGGGAGCTGCCCTAATTGATCTTGGGGGCCTCTTGCAGGCGGGTCATTTGGGGCATTTGCATATGGATTAGTTGGACAGGCTGGATATGGATTAGTTCTACAATCTCTCCTGAAATGTCCTGGTTTTTTGCATCCGTAGCACAATTTCTGTCCACCTCCTGGCACATGTCTCCCCTCCCTGCTGTTTGCAGGACGAGTACCTACAGCATGTATCCTTGCTCCTCTTTTTGCCTGCGCTAAATCATGTTGTGCCCCTTGTGCTATTCTGGCTAGATCCTCTGCTTTTACTGATCTCCAATCAGGTCTACTTACTTTCACCTTTTCTGCCACTTCCTTTTTTAACCCATTCATATAAGCACTTGCCAGTACTCTCTCACTAGTCTTGTTTTCTGGGACAAAACCCATTTCCACCCAAGTTTTTCTTAGAGCCCAGAAATAATCTTTTGGCTCTTCCTCTTTTCCCTGTACTCTGTCTTCTAGTGTAACTTCCTTTTCTGCTTGTCTATCTTTACATGCTTTTTTCAACGCTTCTGTAAACATAACCCCTGCTGCTGCGTCATTGACCTCTGCATCATCAGGTCCATTCCTACCAACATAACACTTGTATGTCTCATCTATCAGTCTATCGTATCTGGCTTCATCTGCTAATTTCCCTTTTATAAGTGCTTCCAGATCCTGTCTAGTTGCTTTATACGTATCCTGCATTGTAGCTAAAATTCTAGCGAACCCCATTGGTGACTGTGAAGGGTCCAGGAGTTGCGTTATTAGAGCCAACTGCTCTGAAGGGCTCCATGGTCTGTATAACACTGCTGTCCGGGGGGCGTCTTGAGCTACTCCGCCCTCCACTCCTCCTGCAGCACCCAGGGTGGCAGGTACCACTACTGTCCTCATTGGAAATAGATTGGCCGGGGGAGGTCTGGGTCCACCGCAACTTACACAGACATCTACCGTCAGGGGATTTTGCTGTCCACACCTGGGGCAGACCCAACAGTTCGGTTCGTGGGAAGTCTGTGGGAAGGTCTGATACTGGGGTGGAGGTAACGTAGGGGGCAAACAGGAGGGCAAATCAGTCATCCCTGTTTTTGTCAGTCTGTAACGTCCGTCTCCCAATTCTTCAGTCTTTCCCTCTAAGTAATCACACACACTCATCCACAGGTTCACTGTTTTCAACAGTCCTTTGTCTCTCAACCATCCATGATGTGAGTTAAAGAACCTTTTTCATTTATCACTGTTCAATTCTCCGTTTTCACTCATGCCTGCTTTACACAATACTTTGTCAATGCCTATCAAAGCTTGCTTCCCTTCTCTGCGCACAACTAAATCTTTAGCAGAAATGCCTTCCTTGGCATTTTGGTTCCCCATTTTTGTATCTCTTCACCTAGAAGAGATTCTCTTGTCACCAAGACAAGTTTGTCACCAAGACTCTGTCACCAAGACAATTGCGTCACTTAGACAATGGGCCACAAAGGTTTCTGAACCATTCCACTGCTCGCTTTCCAAGATTTGTACGCCAACCAAATAAACAATCCAATCACACAGACACCAAGACAAAACCACAACACAATCATTGGATCCATACTGTCATTATTCAAAGGAGGAAAGGCAGGACTGACAATTAATCTGAAGGTCTACTGGTTCAAAGGGACCTGAGCCAGGAATACCTGTGATTTACCTGGAAAGCCGACCGCTCGGGAAGAGGGAGTCCACTATACAGTGATATAGATTTTAGGTAGAATATAATAAGTATTCTTACCCCAGCGCTGTGTATATCACCAACAGAAGGCTCCGCTCATCCCACGTCTCCAGACCGGTCGGGCTTCCTCAGAATAGAATAACTCAGTCCCCTGTTCGGGCGCCAGTTGTCGTTGCTGTTATCTTGTTAACCCTTTCCTCCTCGGAATGTGGTACCAGAGAGAATAAGACACAGACCAAAGTGTGCGTCAATAGACTCTACTCTTTATTGCTAACGAAGGGCTTATATACACCCCTGAAGCAGGAAGCGGAATTACCATATATGGCAGTTAATACAACTTATTACTAAATAGATAGAATACTAGTTTTACCTTGAAAACTTCATCTTTCCCTTAGCTCCCAGCACAGAGTGTCTTTTAATAACTGGGGGGGAAAGGTTGTGTATTGTACAAAAAAGGAACATTTTATCTCAACTTCTAGTATGCATCAGCCTTTCTGACAAACCAAGGTCTTCTGAAGAAATGCTGATTTAGCTCTGACAAAGGAAAGAACTGAAAGCTTCAAAATACGCACAAGATAAGGAACACCCCATGGGTAAGCACCTATCAACAAAAAACACACCATCCCAATAGCAACCCAGAAGCTTTATGCTATCAGGGTGCACCGGCAACAAGCGAAACGCAGACTCAATGTCTGTCTTGGCCAAAAGGGCCCCCCGACCGCACTTTCTCACCCACCGCGCCGCCTCATCAAACGAGGAGTAAACCACAGAACAAATCTCAGGATCAATGCCATCATTCACTGACCTGCCCCGCGGGTATGACAAGTGTTGGATAAGTCAAAACTTATTCGGCTCATTTTTTGGAACGACTCCTAAAGGGGAGACAACCAAATCTGAAAAGGGGGGGACATAAACGGGCCAGCCATTCTACCCAACGAAACTTCCTTTGCCAGCTTATCCGAAACAACTCTGGGATGTAACAACGCCGACTGCAGGTTTCTCAGAACTCGCGGAATATCAAATGGTGGATGGGGAATGACAAAACCGTCCTTAAAACCCGAGTACAACAATGCCGCTTTTACCCGGTCCCCATATCTATTTAGATAAGGGACCATCCTTTCCAGTTTCACCGGAGTCACCCCTTGCGAATTACTGCTTCCAAATTTTCCTTTTCCTTTCCTAAAACACTTGGATGCTCCGTGAGATGCGCCATTACAGGTGGAGCAGAGGTGTTTGAATTTACAACTCGCCCCAAACTTGCACTGGCCGTCGTTAAATTGCCAGCATACCCCCGACTTATGCCCTCCTGCCTGTCCTTGCCCGTTGCCGCCAGCTGTGCCGGAGGCGTTATTACTCTCAGCCCCCCCATGAAAGGAATGGCTAAATTTGTTTTGCGCTATGACCCGCATCCACAGACCAATATCTTTTTGATCCCAACGAATAGCAGGACGAATTGCCTTCCTCTGCCGGAATTGTTCATCATACCTAAGCCAAGCTTGCCCGCCATATACCCTGTAAGCTTCACCTATGGCATCCAAATAGCAAAATAGGGCCGAACAATTATCTGGAGCCTTCTCCCCAATGACACTTGCCAAAATGGCGAAAGCTTGTTGCCAATTAACAAACGTCTGGGGAATCAGGCGCCACCTGCGTTTTTCCTCCTCCTCTTTTTTACTGTCCTCTTTTTTGCTCTTGTACAAATTAAATTTCCCAAGAGGCAACAACGAGAAAATCTCCACATATTCGTCCTTCCAAATGCGCTCTCTAACTTCCTTCTTCAAATGCGCCCCCAATGGGCCTTCAAAACATACGCCCTATCATCTAAATGCACGCGACACACCTTCTCCTTCTCAGTTTGCACTGATACCGACACCGGCTCACTCACAGGACCCGCCAATTCCGACCCACTCGGCCCGGTATGCTCACCAGCCTGCGACCCAACCCATGCAGCCAATGGAGATGAACCACCCAAACCCTGTTGCAAACGTGACAATAAATCCCGCACGCCCACTAACATGTCCCTAACACCCCCAGTTACTTCCCCACTCAACGCAGAGCCCCCACTGCCCTGGTAATCGCCCACCTGACCCCCCAAACACTGTGTAGAAGAAAAATTTTGGTGACAAACGCCAGACAAAAAGGTGTACTCACCGGGCTGCGAGGGTGCTGTGAGCCCTCCAGACGCAAAACCTGGATCCTCGGATGCCTCCACTCCGTCCTGGCCAACGACGGCGACTCCCGTGGCCTGTTGCTGATGACTAGGACTCCCCTCTAAAACGACTGGCGTAGAAGGCCCAAACTCCAGAGAGGATCCCGCCCGCTGGGTCCCAAATGCTTCCACTACCTGGGTCGCCACGTCCCTAGCACCCGTCGCACCAAGGGCCTGCACAGCGATGGCCCCCCGTGATCCATCTATAATACCAGGATGACTTCTCTCGCCACCCTGTAGCGGGGTCAATGGTCCCGGCCCTGCTGCACTGCAGGCCGCTGTCGCGCAAATTATTGGGCTAATTATCGTGCTGCCGGCGTTGAAAGCAGGCCACCCACTCGGGCGACCCCCCGAAAAACCTGGTGCTTCACTGCCTGTGAGGGAAGACTGTACCGGCCCTGCCGCCGAGCAGGCCTCTGCCCTGTCATTACTTAATCGTGACCTGCGTGGTGAGCCAGGCCGCACCGCAGGCCTCCCGCTACCGCAGCCTGCCGACATACCCGCTACCCCACTGTCAGTGGGGGATGAAGTCACAGGCCCTGCCTGAACGCAGGCCGCTGCGCCACCGGCGATCGCCTCTATACTGCAGGGAGAGGCAGGCCGCACAGCAACGGTACCACTGCCGCGGCCCCCCGCAGATCCCGTACGCCTCTGCTGTCTAGCACGTGCTGGCTCCGCCCCTCCACTAGCGCGAGGCGGAGGCCTAGACACCGCCGCAGGGCCCCGCCGAGCAACCGGATTCCTCCCAGGCCAGGGCCTGCTAGCCTGGGAACATTGCTGCGCCCGGCCTGAAGGGTCCCTAGAGGGGCTCC
Organism: Oophaga sylvatica; assembly: GCA_033576555.1. NCBI lineage: Eukaryota > Metazoa > Chordata > Amphibia > Anura > Dendrobatidae > Oophaga > Oophaga sylvatica. The sequence goes on from JARQOD010000008.1 coordinate 42,979,301, forward strand.
TACACCGACGCGAGGCCCTGGGAGCTGCATCTGGGGATAGCCACTCAGGGGGCCTCACCCTCCTCGACTGCCGCTCCCTACCCGGAGATGGGGCTGACTGCCTGGAGTTACCAGGAGCAATACCTGCGACCTGGGACTCTAACCACCCTGGAGGCTGCGATAAAGCCGTGTCCCTCAGCAGCTCCAGAGCTCTCTCCACATCGGACATGGTAACAGTTTTTCTAAAGGCGGGAAACTGACCTGAGGCCTATAACCACCTCCCTATATAGACCCCTTAATCTAAATACTCCTCCCCCCAACTAACCCTTCCAACCCCCCCCCGTCATGTTGGCCTCCGCCCACGCCTCCTGGGAGGAGGGGGAGGCTTTGCTCCGGCCATTTCTTTAGTTGTGTCTAATTTAGGGTTAACGTCTAATCTAGAATAAAAACAATGATTAGATACCTTGCAGTAAATAAACATATAGTAGTAATACATGCAAAAAGTATAAGGTACAAAAAAGCATAAAAGCTTTATGCTTTATGCATCTCGACAAGGTGTACCTAACCAGGATGGTCCCTAGTAATAAACCTTGTGTCAGCAGGACTCGAGATAAACAGGTGTGCTGGCCCGTGTTTCTGATTTTACTTTGTATATTTTGGGGTGTTCACAAACTCTGGGACTGTGCATCTTATATATTCATACATTTTGGGGTGTTGACGAACTCCGGGGCTGTGCATCTTATATATTCATACATTTTGGGGTGTTCACAAACTCCGGGGCTGTGCATCTGATATATTCATACATTTTGGGGTGTTGACAAACTCCGGGGCTGTGCATCTTATACATTCATACATTTTGGGGTGTTGACGAACTCCGGGGCTGTGCATCTTATATATTCATACATTTTGGGGTGTTCATGAACCCTGGGGCTGTGCATCTTATATAGTCATACATTTTGGGGTGTTCACCAACCCTGGGGCTGTGTACTCATATATTCATACATTTTGGGGTGTTCATGAACCCTGGGGCTGTGCATCTTATATATTCATACATTTTGGGGTGTTCATGAGCCCTGGGGCTGTGTACTCATATATTCATACATTTTGGGGTGTTCACCAACCCTGGGGCTGTGCATCTTATATATTAATACATTTTGGGGTGTTCATGAACCCTGGGGCTGTGCATCTTATATATTCATACATTTTGGGGTGTTCATGAACCCTGGGGCTGTGCATCTTATATATTCATACATTTTGGGGTGTTCATGAACCCTAGGGCTGTGTACTCATACATTCATACATTTTGGGGTGTTCACCAACCCTGGGGCTGTGCATCTTATATATTGATACATTTTGGGGTGTTCATGAACCCTAGGGCTGTGCATCTTACATATTGATACATTTTGGGGTGTTCATCAACCCTGGGGCTGTGCATCTTATATATTCATACATTTTGGGGTGTTCACCAACCCTGGGGCTGTGCATCTTATATTTTCATACATTTTGGGGTGTTCACCAACCCTGGGGCTGTGCATCTTATATATTGATACATTTTGGGGTGTTCATGAACCCTAGGGCTGTGCTTCTTATATATTCATACATTTTGGGGTGTTCATGAACCCTAGGGCTGTGCATCTTATGTATTGATACATTTTGGGGTGTTCATCAACCCTGGGGCTGTGCATCTTATATATTCATACATTTTGGAGTGTTCATGAACCCTAGGGCTGTGCATCTTATATATTCATACATTTTGGGGTGTTCATGATCCCTGGGGCTGTGCATCTTATATATTCAGCTTTCCAAATGCAGCTTTAAAACACAGTCAGGACCAGGATTTTGAGGCCTGCTGGCACATAGTGAGGGGAGTTACTACAGTTAGGGACCATCCTTTTTGGGTACACCTTGTTGCGGTGGGATGGCTTTTACCCTTTTTTTAAAAACAAAATAATGTCTACTAAGTACCTTAGGTTTTTTACATGCATTCTTACTATCTATTTACTTATTGCAGGAATTCATTGTTTTTATTCTAGGTTTTATTTGTCCGTTAATGAATGCAGTGTGAATGTGCACCTACACATTACACCTATGCCAACAGGAATGCTGTCCCATGCTTTCAGGTTTAGCTTTAGGCCGGCGTCACACTAGCGAGTTTGATGCGAGTTAGTCGCACGACTTACTCGCATCAACACCCGGCACGGCCGCCCGCTCTCGGACCAGAGTGCGCGGCTGCATGTATTTCTATGCCGCCGCGCACTCTGGTCCGAGAGCGGGCGGCCGTGCCGGGTGTTGATGCGAGTAAGTCGTGCGACTAACTCGCATCAAACTCGCTAGTGTGACGCCGGCCTTAGGCTTAAAATAGCTGATGTATGAAAATGCCATAGTCGCTAGTGAATTTGGCATCTAAGGGGTTAAACTGGCAGACGTTTCTCTGATGGCTGCAAAGCACTGACTCCATAATAGTGGTCTAGCTGATGGTCAGGCGGGCACAAAAGCACTGCCCACAGCAAAACATCCTTTAAGGACTCACTTTAATGGCATAGATCTTCAAGGGGTTGATCAAAGCAGAATTGAGGACCTGGATACATTAGGTTAATATTAAATCCAAAAAAGGCTTTAGTACAATTACTGGAGCTGTCAATGGGTTGTTGTGTCAGAACACGTGATTTCTGGGTCGCTCCTATATACCAGGTATATCCTCTAAAGTATTATACCTTCTAGTCCTTCCTTACATTTGGTGATCAGTGTGGACTTGCTGCTTTTTTGTAAGTATGAGCAGATGGTACAGGTCAGAGATTTCATGTAAGCTTTTTCATATATATATAATAATATATATAAATATATATATATATATATATATACAGTACAGACCAAAAGTTTGGACACACCTTCTCATTCAAAGATTTTTCTGTATTTTCATGACTATGAAAATTGTAGAATCACACTGAAGGCATCAAAACTATGAAGTAACACATGTGGAATTATACATTACACTTTACAAAAAAGTGTGAAACAACTGAAAATATGTCTTATATTCTAGGTTCTTCAAAGTAGCCATTTTTTGCTTTGATTACTGCTTTGCACGCAGAAAAGGTGAACGGATGGACTCTACATGCCTGGTTCTCACCGTGAAGCATGGAGGAGGAGGTGTGATGGTGTGGGGGTGCTTTGCTGGTGACACTGTTGGGGATTTATTCAAAATTGAAGCGGTGAGCGGTCCAGCTCACCCTAAACCATCTCGATTAGGTTCAGGTCTGGTGACTGTGGAGGCCTAGTCATCTGGCATAGCACCCCATCACTCTCCTTCTTGGTCAAATAGCCCTTACACAGCCTGGAGGTGTGTTTAGGGTCATTGTCCTGTTGAAAAATAAATGATGGTCCAACTAAACGCTAACCGGATGGAATAGCATGCCGCTACAAGATGCTGTGGCAGCCATGCTGGTTCAGTATGCCTTCAATTTTGAATAAATCTCCAACAGTATCACCAGTAAAGCACCCCCACATCATCACACCACCTCCTCCATGCTTCACGGTGGGAACCAGGCATGTAGAGTCCATCCGTTCACCTTTACTGCGTGCAAAGCAGTAATCAAAGCAAAAGGTGGCTACTTTGAAGAACCTAGAATATAAGACATATTTTCAGTTGTTTCACACTTTTTTGTAAAGTGTAATGTATAATTCCACATGTGTTAATTCATAGTTTTGATGCCTTCAGTGTGATTCTACAATTTTCATAGTCGTGAAAATACAGAAAAATCTTTGAATGAGAAGGTGTGTCCAAACTTTTGGTCTGTACTGTATATATATATATATATAATATATATATACCGTATATGTATTTATATTTATAAGACACTGTCACACTTTCCATCCATATCGTTTCAATGTTAAGGAGTACAGAAGATGTGCTTTCTGTTGAACTACGGTTGAAATATGGAAATTTCTATCTGTGTTTCTCATAAAATCACCAACAATAACATTTGCAGCCGTTCCATTTTCCGAGCGGCTCCTATATCTCTGGGTCTGATCAAGACCTTATTTTTGTTATCTCTCTGAATTAGGATAATGTAGAAGGTTTATCAAACAATGAAGCTTCGGTGCTCTGCTAATCTGTTCCATGAGCTTTTCTTAAATACAAGTAAATGTTACATTTTCATCAGATATACAATGTGTAGAGAATATCAGCCAATGCTCGTGTAATGCACACAGGATTGATTTCAGCACCATGGCCAGCGGGAGAGATGATTATGACATTTGTTGCATGGAATATATGTATGCTTATACCTATACCGACACCATAATGAGGTCACCTGATTACGATATCGATGTCACTCCTGTGCCGCCGAGCAATACAAGATGGCGGGAAGGTAAGCATTCCTACGGAGCTGACGATACAGGGGAGTTTTAGTGGGAGGGGGATTGAAAGGAGGGGGCAGTGTATAGGGACTGGGCAGTGTGAGGGGGACAACATAGAGAAGGGGCAGTATGGAGGGACAGTGGGAGAGCACAGTAGGGAGGTCACTGTATGCAGATGGGGGAAAATGTGAGAAGGGATTCAGTACAGAGACTAGACAGTTATGGGGTGAACAAAGTGTGAGGAGACAGTATGGCATACAGTATAGAGATGGCATTGGTAGTGTGAGGGCACAGTATGGATAGGACATTATGGAGAGGGGGAGCGTGAGGTGAGGTCACAGTACGGATAGGACATTATGGAGAGGGGGGAGCGTAAGGTGAGGTCACAGTACAGATAGGACATTATGGAGAGGGGGGAGCGTGAGGTAAGGTCACAGTACAGATAGGACATTATGGAGAGGGGGGAGCGTGAGGTAAGGTCACAGTACGGATAGGACATTATGGAGAGGGGGGAGCGTGAGGTAAGGTCACAGTACGGATAAATCATTATGTAGAGGGGGGAGCGTGAGGTGAGGGCACAGTACGGATAGGACATTATGGAGAGGGGGGAGCATGAGGTAAGGTCACAGTACGGATAGGACATTATGGAGAGGGGGGAGCGTGAGGTAAGGTCACAGTACAGATAGGACATTATGGAGAGGGGGGAGCGTGAGGTAAGGTCACAGTACGGATAGGACATTATGGAGAGGGGGGAGCGTGAGGTAAGGTCACAGTACAGATAGGACATTATGGAGAGGGGGGAGCGTGAGGTAAGGTCACAGTACAGATAGGACATTATGGAGAGGGGGGAGCGTGAGGTAAGGTCACAGTACAGATAGGACATTATGGAGAGGGGGAGCGTGAGGTAAGGTCACAGTACGGATAGGACATTATGGAGAGGGGGGAGCGTGAGGTAAGGTCACAGTACAGATAGGACATTATGGAGAGGGGGGAGCGTAAGATGAGGTCACAGTACGGATAGGACATTATGGAGAGGGGGGAGCGTGAGGTAAGGTCACAGTACGGATAGGACATTATGGAGAGGGGGGAGCGTGAGGTGAGGGCACAGTATGGATAGGACATTATGGAGAGGGGGAGCGGGAGGTAAGGTCACAGTACAGATAGGACATTATGGAGAGGGGGGAGCGTAAGATGAGGTCACAGTACGGATAGGACATTATGGAGAGGGGGGAGCATGAGGTGAGGTCACAGTACGGATAGGACATTATGGAGAGGGGGGAGCGTGAGGTAAGGTCACAGTACGGATAGGACATTATGGAGAGGGGGGAGCGTGAGGTGAGGGCACAGTAAGGATAGGACATTATGGAGAGGGGGGAGCGTGAGGTAAGGTCACAGTATGGATAGGACATTATGAAGAGGGGGGGAGCGTGAGGTGAAGGCACAGTACGGATAGGACATTATGGAGAGGGGGGAGCATGAGGTGAGGTCACAGTACGGATAGGACATTATGGAGAGGGAGGAACGTGAGGTGAGGGCACAGTACAGAAAGGACATTATGGAGAGGGGGGAGCGTGAGGTGATGGCACAGTTGAGCAAGGAGCACTAAAGATAGCTCATGGTGTGGCGGTTTTATTACTGATGGACAGAGTTACGACTATAGCTAATAAGAGCAGAGAGTATCTCAGTTAAAGAAAATGTAGAAATCATAACTAGTGATGAGCGAGCATTAGGGTGCCTGAGCTCGCTCGTTACTCGTCCAAGTATTAGGGGTGCTTAAGCACAATGCTCGAGTCCCTGTCCCATATGTTTAGCTGCCTAACAGCCACGCATCAACATGCGGGAATTTCCTGCCTTACACAGTAATGCAGTAGCCATGTTGGCTACTGGCATTACTCTGATAGACCCGATGACGTGATGCAGCTGGCCAATCCAAAACCCAGGGACCCGATGCTCGGCCCACTGACCTCTAAAATCAGAGGACAAAATGAAAATTCACTGCTTCCCTCGCCCTCTCGGCACCAAGAGATGTGTGGTGGGAACCGTGAATATTCATTAAGCATTTACATCTGCTTAACTTATTTAAAAACAAATTAAACACACACAAAAGTCCTTTATTTAAAAACCACACCCCTACACTTCACCTCATGTACCCATTTATTAGAAAGTAAAGGTCTCGCGCAGATCTGATGTAGTCCACGGCACCACGATCATCGCTCTGATGCCCGCAGCATATGAAGCCTCATTCACAGAATGAAACTTGATATGCTGTAGCAGCTGCTGCCGAGTCTCACCCTGAGAGTAGCACGAGAGATGGCTGCGGTGACGTCAGGAAGGTTACCGCTGGTTACAGACACTGTGTGACAGTGTGCAAAACAGCATCTGTGACCGGCGGTAACTTTATTGACGTCACTGACGGTCACAGACAATTCCGGCTATTGCAGAACGCTGCGAAATATGGCAGTGTGTGCTAGTGTGACAGCCTATGAAGCCCCATTCTCTGAACAGGGGCACATATGCTGGAATTTTGGACGGTGCTTATTGTGGGACACATGTGGTTTTTTTTGGGGGAAATAAATTGATGAATAAAGGACTTTTCTGTGTGTATGTGTGTATGTGCGTTTATTGATTTTTTACTTACAGGGTTAGTAATGGGAGTGTCTGACTGACACCTCTCCATTACTAACTCCAGGTTTTGTTGTCAGTGTCAGCTGCTGACATTAACCTATAATCACATTACTCGATTGCCACTGCACCAGGGCAATTGGAAGAGCTGAAACTGGGCACCAGAATTGGTGCATCTAATGCGATGTGCCAGTTTTGCTGGTATTTTTAGACTGGGAAGGGGCCAATAACAATGGCCCTTCCTAGCCTGATAATATCATTCCGCAGCTGTCAGCTTTTCCTTAACTGGTTAATAAAAATAGGGGGCACCCCACACCATTTTTCTATTTATTTATCTATTCCCAGAAAGCTGCCAGGTATTTGCAGGCTATTTGTTTATCTTTCTGTATCTATCTATCTATCTATCTATCTATCTATCTATCTATCTATCTATCTATCTATCTATCTATCTCTCTATATATCTCTTTAACTAAGCCTTTTTTCCAACTAGCTTTAAACAGTATTCATTGTTATATAAAAACATGGGTAAAAAACACAATTAAAAACATGGTAAAAACACAATGTGTGCACACAGCTGGAAGACTTTAAGTTTACTGGAGTTCCCAGCTGCTGGGATACCTGGAGGCTGTTAAGTAAGGTTACCAGAGTTCACAGCCTCTAGGTGTTCCAGCAGCTGAGAATTCCAGTAACCTTAAAGGCTCCCTTAAGATTACTGAGCCACACAGTCGCTGGGTCATGGAGAGCGCAGTCTGGCAATCCACATGACCCGAGAGAATTGTTGTAGTACGTTGGACTTCCAGACTGCACTCTTCGTGGCATAGTGGCAGCGTAGTCCGGCAGTCTGGCGTACTACAGCAATTAGCAATTCCACCAGGTCACCAGATTGCCGGACTACCAGTCACAATGCTACTTACACTGAGCAGTAGGGTAGGTATCCCCATACCTCTCTTTTCCTTCCCATCTTCTCTTTTGCACTTTAAGCACGTACATGATGCCAGATTGGCTATCAATTGTTTTCAGTTTTGATATTTATATTTATTTGTCTAATTTTTAGTCTCATGTTCATAGTGTCATGTGTTTGAGATATGTTGTTTACTTATTGTATATGATACACATTTGTTGCAGTACTTGATGAAGGTCCACTCTGGGACCGAAACGTTGTTGATTTTGGACTGCATTAAAATTTTCATAATCATCAAAAGTTGAGTGCCAAGTTTTCTTTTGATATTATGGTATCCTACTTAGGCACCACTCACAGCAGTGCCACGTTATATTTTCTATGATGCTATGTGAGACTCAGGCAGTTGTAAACTGATATAATCTCACTGTCACTGAGGTTATATCAGTTTATAGCCACCCAGTCTCATAAAGCAGCGTGCCAGGCGGTAGCGGCTGTGAAAGCCTATGGAGAGTCATTACAGCTCTCCATATGCTTCAGACTTTGGAACATCGTGGGATCATTGGATAGTTTGGAACTGCATGGGATTTTATTTTTAATAAATGTGAAAACAATGGCATTTGTCTGGGAGTGTGTGAGGCAGTGACCGGTGTCATATGCGAGGGTCGCTTTGTGTCCTCCCAAGATGCGCACAGAGGCGTATTGAGGCTGCTGGAGTGCATTGCAGTCACAGGCCTACCTGTGATTGCAATGCAAAATAAAAGTAAGTGTTGGTCTTGGGCAAGCTATTTGTCCAAGGCAGATTTCAGAAAACCTGCTCTGGGCTTTTATTTTTGAGGCTATGTGCACACGTTGCGGAATTGCCATGGAAATTTCCACGGCAATTCCGCACCTCCCTGCCGCGGGAAATACGCATATTGTTCCCGCTAAAAACTAGCGTTTTGCAAGCGTAATTAGCTTGCAGAATGCTAGCGTTTTACAAGCGATCTGACAGGTTGGTCACACGAGTCAAACGTGTTTGACTCGTGTGACCAACTTTTTACTATTGATGGCGCCTATGCCGCATCAATAGTAAAAAGATCTAATGTAAAAATAATAAAAAAAATAATAAATAATGATATTCTCACCTTCCGGCGTCCCCCACAGCTTTCCCGCCTCTCAGCGACGCTCCCGGCCAATCCCGTTCCCAGGCGTCCTTTGCGACAATCACCCCGATGACGTAGCATCACGCGAGACCACTACGTCATCTGGGGTGATCTCGCAATGCATTACTGGGACCGGGATTGGCCGGGAGCGTCGCTGAGAGGCGGGAAAGTTGCGGGGGCCGCCGGAAGGTGAGAATATCATTATTTTTTATTTTAATTATTGTTTTTACATGGATATGGTACCCAGGGCCTGGAGGAGAGTCTCCTCTCCTCCAGGCCCTGGGTACCATCCGCACATGAACCGCTTACTTTGTGCATGGTGGGCACAGCCACATGCGGAAAGTAATTGGTTCAATGCATTCCTATGGCGGCGGAATCGCCGCGGTTCCGCAAAAAAGAAAGAGCATGCTGCGGATTCTCCCGCGATGCGATTCCGCCGCGGAAAAACCCGCAGCATGTGCACAGCATTGCGGAATCCCATAGGCCTTAATGAGTTGTATTGTGTAAGCGGTTTTGCCGCGGTTTCGCAGCGTTTCCGCCGCGAAAAACCGCGGCAAAGCCGCTAGGAATCTGCAACGTGTGCACAGGCCCTCAAACGGACTACAGGATGGTAGTGGGGCAGTCTGTTTCCTTCCCGGCCTGGTTTTCCATGTGGCCTACGGCCACAGGCTCCTTGTGAAAACCCCTGAATCAGAGGGTTGGGTTTGTCAGTTTGGTCTTGCAAGTGTGCAGAGCAGAAGGCTCTGCAGAGCTCCACCTGTGTGAGGCAACACAGGGCCAAGCAGAGCTAAAAGGCCTGACACCCTTCAGCGCGCAAGGTGGTGCAGTCACCCACGGCAACAAGTCTTGGATGTGGACTGTTTTGTTTTCCGGCTGCGATCCGGAGGATATTGTGTGCTGTGTATTTATGTGAGTTGGACATTAAACCACATTTTGCTTTGAATTTTGCTGGGTCACTGCCTCATCACTGCACAGTGTGGATACCGCTGCACTACAGAGTGTTTTTGTGAATAAAAGATTTTTTTTCCTTTTTCTTACTGGGTTGGTAATGGGGGTGTCTGACAGACACCAGGGGATGATGACAGCTGTGTTTTTTTGACAAATCACAGCTGGCATCAACCCCAAATCCCATTATACCAATTTCCACTGCAAGACCGTGAAGAACTGAGACAGGGTGCCAGAGTTGGGACATCTAATATGAGGTGACTGCTCTGTGACAGCAGCAGACTGGTATTTTTAAGCTGGGAAGGGGCCAATAACCATGGACCTTACCAGACAGATAATATTAGCCTGCAGCTTTCTGCTTTGCCTTAGCTGGTTATTAAAAATAGGGAGAACCCCACATCATTTTTTAAATGTTTTATTTATTGCTAATAACCACAGAGAAATATGGTGAGAGATGGCATTTTTTTCTTCTCTTTTTTATGTCGCCTTATATACAAATCATTATAGAGGAAAGAATGTTTCTTAACCTTTTTTTCTGTGAAATCCCTTTTATCTTCGGTTTTGTATGTTTTATTGTCAGTCCACAAAAGTGGCACATTACTCTGACAACATTGTTCCCAGCAGTGACCTGAGAGTCAGAGATACATCCAGGGGTCTTCCCCATGCTGTTCCCATTCCATTTCAGTGGTGTTTCCATTGATTTCAGTGATTTTCATGCTCCTGGTAGGGTCGGCCAGAAAAATGCTTGAGTTTCCCAATGACTCCCATTATGCTCGTTACAGCACCCGAGCATTATGATTTGCTCAATTTGAGTAAAGTGCACCCCAGCAATTTAGTGCTTGACTGTCACTAATCATAACTCAAAAGGTCGAAAAGTGACGGTTATAGGAAATATAGGAGACAGTGTGGCATTTATAGTACATAAGGGGGATGTGTGGAGGCAATAATTTATAGAAAATGACATGGAGGCCATTTACAATATGAGGGACAGCGTGAAGGCCCTATTTTGTACAGGGAACACAGTGAATTGCAATGATTTTTTAAGGGTGAAGTATTTTTTTATTTTCACAGGCCAGAAATTTTTATTTAGGGACATTATAATGACACTGTTATTTTAAAGGATTTTTGTGTGTACTTCAGAAGACCGGAGAAGATGGAAGTCTGCAGAGACGAGTTGTGGATATGAAATGTCATCATAGCGTTAGGACGAGATGGAGAAAAAGTGAATGATTCCAATCAGAGAAAATGTCTCCTATGAGGTACTGGTATGGAAATGTTTATTTGTGATACTGAATATGTCTCATTAGTACTGTGGTTTCTGTACAGTCATGGCCAAAAGTTTTGAGAATGACACAAATATTAATTTTTACAAAGTCTACTGCTTCACTTTTTCTAATGGCAATTTGCATATACTCCAGAATGTTATAAAGAGTGATCAGCTTAACAGCAATTACTTGCAAAGTCAATATTTGGCTAGAAAATGAACTTTATCCCCCAAAACACATTTCAACATCATTGCAGCCCTGCCTTAAAAGGACCAGCTAACCTCTTTTCAGTGATTGCTCCATTAACACAGGTGTGGGTGTTGATGAGGACATGGCTGGAGATCAATCTGTCATGATTAAGTAAGAATGACACCACTGGACACTTTAAAAGGAGGCTGTTGCTTGGCATCATTGTTTCTCTTCTGTTAACCATGGTTATCTCTAAAGAAACACGTACAGTCATCATTGCAATGCACAAAAATGGCCTAACGGAAGAGTATCGCAGCTAGAAAGATTGCACCTCAGTCAACAATCTATCGCATCATCAAGAACTTCAAGGAGAGAGGTTCCATTGTTGCCAAAAAGGCTCCAGGGCGCCCAAGAAAGACCAGCAAGCGCCAGGACCGTCTCTTAAAAGTGTTTCAGCTGCGGGATCGGGCTACCAGCAGTGCAGAGCTTGCTCAGGAATGGCAGCAGGCAGGTGTGAGTGCATCTGCACGCACTGTGAGGCAGAGACTCTTGGAGCAAGGCCTGGTCTCAAGGAGGGCAGCAAAGAAGCCACTTCTCTCCAGAAAAAACATCATGGACAGACTGATATTCTGCAAAAGGTACAGGCAGTGGACTGCTGAGGACTGGGGTAAAGTTATTTTCTCTGATGAATCCCCTTTTCGATTGTTTGGGACATCAGGAAAACGCCTCATTCGGAGAAGACAAGGTGAGCGCTACCACCAGTCTTGTCTCATGCCAACTGTTAAGCATCCTGAAACCATTCATGTGTGGGGTTGCTTCTCAGCCAAGGGAATCGGCTCTCTCACAGTCTTGCCTAGAAACACAGCCATGAATAAAGAATGGTACCAGAATGTCCTCCAAGAGCAACTTCTCCCAACCCTCCAAGAGCAGTTTGGCGATCAACAATGCCTTTTCCAGCATGATGGAGCACCTTGCCATAAAGCAAAGGTGATAACTAAATGGCTCAGGGAACAAAACATAGAGATTTTGGGTCCATCCCCAGATCTTAATCCCATTGAGAACTTGTGGTCAATCATCAAGAGACGGGTGGACAATAGTGTTGAGCGATACGATACTGCAAATATCGGGTATCGGCCGATATTAGCTGTATCGGGCTTTCGATTCCGAGTACCGATATTTTCGTCATATCGGATACCGGAATCGGGATTGTCACTGTCACTGTCTGTGTCCGTCGGTCGGGTCTGTCACTGTGAGTGTCCGTCGGTCGGGTCTGTCAGGAGTCAGCGGCACTTACCTGGCAGAAGATCTCCGGCGGTCACGGGCTGGACTGCTTCATGGCCGCCATCCTCTTCTCCCCGGCGGTCACATGCAGTTTCTCGTGATAACTGCAGTGACTGCTGGGTAATCCCGGCCGTAAAGCAGTCAGTCCGATGACGTCACCGCCGGGGAAGCAGGTAATCAGCTGTGCTGCGTCGCGATGACAGGCTCTGCCTGTCATTGCGATGTAGCAGAGCTGGATCGTCGTGGGACAGTTGTTACTATGGACTGCGTCGGACAGGTGGTATACTGTTGGTTTGTTTTTTTTCTTTTTTTACAGGAGATCGATGGCGTCGCAGGAATGAGAGTACAATAAAAGAAATGAAAACTGTGTTGTCTCTTTTATTTCATTAAAATACTTTTTTCTTGCTTTGTCTTTTTTTTATGCATTTAATAACTTTGGGATTAATAATGGATCGGTGTCTTATTGACGCCTCTCCATTATTAACCGGGCTTATTGTCACCGTGCAATCAACGGTGACATTAACCCCTTATTACCCCACTTGCCACCGCTACAGGGCAGTGGGAAGAGCCAGGTAAAGTGCCACAATTGGCACATCTTTTGATGCGCCAAATGTGGGGCTGCTGTAGCCTGGTATTATCAGGCTGTTGAGGGCCAAAATCCATGGGCCTTGACAGTCTTTTAATACCAGGCCGCAGCAGTCTGCATTTTACTTGGCTGGTTAACAAAAATAGGGGGACCCCTACGCCATTTTTTTTTTCGAGGGGATCCCCTATTTTTGTTAACCAGCCAAGCTAAGCAGACTGCTGTGGCCTGGTATTATCAGGCTTGCAAGGTCCATGGATATTGGATCCTTACCAGCCTGAAAAACCAGGCCTCAGCGGTCTGCTTCATCTGGCTGGTTAACAAAAATAGGGGGGACCCCACGCCAATTTTTTTCGAGGGGATCCCCTATTTTTGTTAATCAGCCAAGATATGCAGACTGCTGTGGCCTGGTATTATCAGGCTGGCAAGGTCCATGGATCTTGGCTCCTTAACAGCCTGAAAATCCAGGCCTCAGCGGTCTGCTTCATCTGGCTGGTTAACAAAAATAGGGGGGACCCCACGCCATTTTTTATTCGAAGGGAACCCCTATTTTTGTTAATCAGTTCCCTCTGACGTCACTGATTGTGTCCCTGGCTGACCTGAAGTGAAAGTGGAAAGCAATCAATTAAGCTTTCCACTTCCTCTCCTGTCAGCCAGGAGAGGAACTTATTCATTTGGGGGTTTACTGTGAGGCTGCAGCATTAGCTTCGGTCCCTGCAGTAAACATTAACCCTTTCTGAAGGAATACACCGTGGGACCTGACTGTGCATGGGATAGGTAAGAATAATTTTGCTTTTTTATTTTATTTTTATTACAGGAAATGTTTTTTGCAGTCAAATAAAAGATGGTCAAAAACATGTGTCTTTATTTCATTAAAATGATTTTTAATTAAAGTGTGTGTGTTTTATTTTTATTTCATGCAATAGGATTAATAATTGATAGTTGTCTAATTGACAGCTCTCAATTATTAACCTGGCTTAAAGTTACCTTTCAATTGCAATGTGGCTTTAACCCCATATTAACCCATTCGCCACCGCTACAGGGCAATGGGAATAGACGGGCAAAGTGCCAGAAAGGGCGAATCTAATTATAGATTTGTCTTTTCTGGGGTGTCTGGGGGCAGATGTTAGTAGCCAGGGGGGGGCAAAAATAATGGTCCCTCTCTGGGCTATTATCTGCCCCCATTCGCTGGCTTTGTCTGTCTGGTTGCGAAAATAGGGCGGGAGCCCACGCATTTTTTTTAAACAATTTTACACCTCATATATATATATATATATATATATATACATGTCATTGAATTTGTGACACATATATATATATTTATATTTATAGTTCATACACTTCTACATAGTATAATAGCCGCTAATTCAATTGCAGGCTTTTGTGAAAATGCAGAACCCGACATGAAATGACACTTGGTGTACATAGGGTTAACCATGTCTTTTCATGTCCTTTGCTATCTGATTTGCACAAACAATTACATCAGTCTATGTGTGCAAAATTTCACACCTGTAGGGGTTAATTAAAGGTGTAAATTCGTAGCAAAAAAGTCCGTTTTTTTTACAACGAATTTACACCTTTAATTAACCCCTACAGGTGTGAAATTTTGCACACATAGACTGATGTAATTGTTTGTGCAAATCAGATAGCAAAGGACATGAAAAGACATGGTTAACCCTATGTACACCAAGTGTCATTTCATGTCGGGTGCTTCTGTCTTTTCACAGAAGCCGGCTTTACCCGGCAATTGAATCAGAGGATATTTTACTATGTAGAAGTGTATAAACTATACATATATGTATATATATATATGTCACAATGACATGTATATATATATATATGTATTCTATGTGTGTATATTTAGTGTTTACAAGGAAATAAAGGTTTTTTTTAGTTGCGATATTTTGTTCCCATAGACATACATGGGACTTCCGGTATCGGAATCGGATATCGCCGATATTTAGTGATATCGGCGATACCATTCCGATCCGATATTTTTAGATATCGAGCAGTATCGCTCAACACTAGTGGACAAACAAAAACCTAAAAATTCTGACAAAATGAAAGCATTGATTGTGCAAGAATGGACTGCTATCAGTCAGGATTTGGTCCAGAAGTTGATTGAGAGCATGCCAGGAGAATTGCAGAGGTCCTGAAGAAGAAGGGTCAACACTGCAAATATTGACTTGCTGCATTAACTCATTCTAACTGTCAATATAAGCTTTTGTTACTCATATGTTTGCAATTATTATATTTCTGTCTGTGATAAAAAACATCTGTCAAACACACATAAAAACCAGAGGGCAGAAGATCATGTGAAAATATAATATTTGTGTCATTCTCAAAACTTTTGGCCATGACTGTATGGCCACAGTCTGATGATGAGTGTTAACTCCCAGTATCTTCTTACCATTATTAAGGACATACTGAGAGTTGTAGGTTCATGCAGTCAGTGAGGCTGAATTCACATTGCAATTGATCACTGTTCTAAGCTTGGAAAAACATTAAGATTTGGGAGTCCTCATTACGTTCATAGCTTTTAATGGCTAACTGAAAAGATGGTAACAAATTGCAAGCAATCAATACATGAACACAGCACAGCACCAGAACCACCATCAGTACATCAATATAGCACCAGAGCTGTCATCAGTAAATTAATATATTGCCAAGCTTAGTACAGGAGAAATCTTTGTACCTTGTTAGTCAGTAGATAGGAAAATATTAAGATTTGAGAGTCCTCAGTGGTTTATTGAGGACAAATTGCCAACTTTCAAGATTACTTAGGTCTCTCTTCATCAGGCTCAGTATAACAGAAAATCTGAAGAGTCACATATTTATGCACAACAGGACACAGGAATAATGCAATAAGTAAGACAAGTGACATGAAGCAGAACTATCAGAATTGGAAGGGGAGAAAAAGTTGTGGCCATAAATATTGGACCAGTTCATAGATAAGGAGTGTGAAAGTTTTATTGTCCTGTGATTGAGGTCTAATCCATAGAAAGCAACCGGGTGCCTCTAGTTGTCGCCTACAATCCAAATCTGAAGGTGCTAAGGGGAACTGCATGGAAACTACATCCTTTACTACAAAAAGATGCCCGATTACAATCCGTATTTCCAGACCCCCCACTTCTATGTTTTAGGCAGTCCCCAAATCTAAAAAGCATCATTGCCAGAAGTTCCCTGTCCTCTCCAACAGCTGCAGGAACCTTTCCTTGCAACAAGAAAAAATGTAAAACCTGTCCATCTATAATGACCACGGACAAGATAAAGATCCCCAACTCCCATCATGACTACAAGATCCCAGGTACTTTCAGCTGCATCACATCTAATGTGGTGTACTTAATTATATGTATGAAATGTCCAACTGGGGGCAGACAGGGCAAAAACTTAAAACAAGGATGAATTCCCATCGTCACACAATAAAAGAAAGAAGAATATATCTACCTGTGGCCAAATATTTTTGTACCTCTGATCACAGCGTCATGGACATGAAATTACTGGTATTAAAAGGTAACTTCAAATCTCAGAGACAGAAAAAACTGGAAGTACAAATTCATTACAACCTATGCCACACTCAGTGCCGGAATAAATGTGTTGTATGGATTTATGTCTTTCTACATCAACAAAGGAATGTGCTCCTCAGACCATTTGAGGACATCACAACCATGGACCAGACCTCAATCACATGACAATAAAACTTTCACACTCCTTATCTATGAACTGTTACAATATTTACAGCCACAACTGTTTCTCCCCTTCCCATACTGATAGTTCTGCTTCACGTCTTATCTGATGTATTACTCCTGCATCCTTTTGTGCCTAAATCTGTGACTCTTCAGATTTTGTATTAGTCTTTGCCTGATGTAGAGACCTGAATAGTCTCGAAAGCTTACAATTTGCTACCATCTTTTCAGTTAGCCATTAAAAGGTATAAACCACTGAGGACTCTCAAATCTTAATATTTTTCTATCCACTGGCTAACATGGTACAGAAACATATATTTTTCCTGTACTAAGCTTGGCAATGTATTAATGAACTGATGACAGTGCTGTATTGAGGTACTGATGGTGGTTATGGTGCTGTATTCATGCATTGATTGTGGTTTTGGTGCAGTATGCATGTACTGATGGTGGTATTGGTGATGTATTCATGTACTGAAAGTGCTTCTGGTGATGTATCCATGCAGCTTCTGGTGATGTATTCATGTAGCTTCTGGTGATGTATTCATGTTGGTGGTTGTGATGTTGTATACCTGTTCCATTATCGGTTCTGATCCCTTATACATGTAACACAATCCATAACATATCAGAAAATGCACTATTACCATTGTTTACCATTTTCCATTGTCGCTGTTAAAATGTGTCCCGTGTAGGCACCTTGGTGGTGGATGTGAGGTAGATTATTTACATAAATTTTTTTGAGAAGTAATATGGAACATAGGACAATTTGAACAACAATCAATCCAATAGGTAATCCAGCTCAAGCAGTCTGTTAAAAGCTTTCAAATTTTATTAGGAAAATTCTTTAAAATAAGTAATCCTTTCAGCATAAAAGTCACAAGCCCCTAATGTGGGAAGAGTTCTATGGGCAGACATGTTTCAAACCTAGCGGTGCAAGGATGCAAAGATTAAGAAGGTTCGAAACGCGTCTGCCCATAGAACTCTTCCCACATTAGGGGCTTGTGACTTTTATGCTGAAAGGATTACTTATTTTAAAGAATTTTCCTAATAAAATTTGAAAGCTTTTAACAGACTGCTTGAGCTGGATTACCTATTGGCTTGATTGCTTTTCCTGCTGCACTGCAGTTTCCGTGCTCGGAATCCTGGATACTTGGATGGGTGAGCTGACTTTTCTTGCTTCTTCCCGTAGGACAATTTAGGCATGTCCTACGTCTGTGAATAATGAATGGTAACAAGTCTCCTCTACAATCTGTCATCACTCAGAACTTTGCTATTTCATCTGAAAGTAGAACAATGTTGGAGCTGATTCCTGGGAAGTGTAACTTGCTTAACAGCTTTCTGTAGTTTCAATACAATCAGTGCTTTATTAGCAGAAGATTATCACTGCAGGGATCTGTCTAACTCTGCCCCTACCGCTGATTGTCAGCTTGCTGACAATGTGCAGTGTACACAGGAAGCTGCAAATCAGGGATGTGAGCAGTATTATACAGAGCTCAGCATTCTGGCTACTCTTACTAAGAAAACAGGATTCTACCCAAACTATACCAAACAATTTAGTAAGTGATGCTTCACTGGAATCACGTTCTCTGCTCCTATACCATGCTAATCTCAGATCACATAGCAGATTCTCTTTTCAATTTTGGGGTCTTTCCTAGCAGCATGTCCTCCATAAATACAAGTGTGCTCTGCAGACCCATCCGAATTTCTGTTGTTCATCCAAGACTGTGATCTTAAGGGACAGACAATACCTGTAATCGTCTTGAGGTACATAACAGATGAACAAACAGTTTATTTTGTACAAAACAGATGCCTAGGCATTGAAGCTGGGCTATTAGTGACATTTAAAAAACAGTTTTAGGATGCACATATTGTTTTTAGAGCTTGTAAGATCCAACACGTTTAATTTTTTTTTTTTTTACATAAATAAAATATTTAAAAATACTTTAAAAATGCCTTTTACCATTTTTTTTTTATTTCTCCATAAATATTTTTTTTCTCATAAGGCTCAGTGTTTCTGACAACACTCTTTAAAACAATTTTTTTTTTTTGTTTTCCTTTACACAAAACTTTTACATTTGTTTGACGGCGCCAAACAACCCTTTGTAACAGAACGTAAAAGACAAAAAACATTTGGAAACGGTAGCTAAATAACAAACCTCTTTGTTCTGACTTTGAATAAACCCGAGCTCTGAAGTCAAGGTTTTTTTGGCTTAGAACAAGAAGTGCAGTTCGCCTTGTTTTTTTTTCTCTGCATACTTAAAAAAAAAAAAAAAAAAAAAATCACAATGATATTGATCCATGTACAATTCCACCTGTGTTTCTATTTTTTTTTTGCGCAGGAAAATAATTAAAAAAAAGGAACCAAAGTGTGATATCATGCAGAACTTATCTTAGCTACGAGAGATTATAAGTTCCCTGAAAAGTAGCTGCAAATAATATATTGGCGCATTTATTGAACAGAAACATGTGAGGAAGGTAAAATAATAATAGAAAACACAAATACAAGAGTCAGTAATACAGAGTATGTTCCAATAGTCATCCTATAGCAGAACGACAGTTCAAATGTTGTATCCTAGAGGTGTCGTATTTACAATGTATGCTTCAGGAATGATTAGTGATAGACATCGGAGTCATATATTTATTTGTTTTTTTTCAATATATACAAGGGTCGTTCTATAAAGGTGCAACCATTCTGTAGAAAAATAAGTTTTGCTCCATTGCAGGCCCTATAGTTAACCCTTAACCTGCCTCCTCTCTCTCACATTCATTTAAAAGAGACGTAACCTGTGCTGCCCGTGTAAGAACGCAGAACGTCAGAGAACTTGGGTACAGACATGATGGCTTGCGTAATGAGGACAGCATGGTAGCTTGTGTGGTAAAAGGCCTTTGCTCTTGAGCACTTCGTTTCTTTAAATCACATGATAAATGGCGCTCCTAATATCCTGAACACATTGCGTGCCTTAGCCAAAATGATCCAAAAAAGTTACGACAGGTAAGAATTTGCAAGGTTCCGTGATGGGTAGGATTCTGCACTGTTGAAGGCTACGGTCTTACCAGATGGTTGGCTGGTAATTTTTCAAGTTAGACACTGCAATTCGCCACACAAGTAGTAGGGGGTTGCATTGACATCTTCTCTTTTTTTTTTTCTTTCTTTTTTTTTTTTTTAGGAAAGTTGGTGAATGAGCTCTAAGGTAGAGACAGAACTGATGGCATTTACTACATATCACCAGAGCAAAAGGGCACAGGAGAAACAGAGCGGAGAAGCTTTGGCACTGGTAGAATGAGTCTTTGGATGGAGTAGAACCACACAATGACGAGGCAGCCACGAGTGACCACTGTCCATGTAACATAGCAGGTTCTCATGGCACATGAAATGGATAAAGTGTTTTCATTAACTTGTGCAGGATTTTTTTTTTTCTTTTACACTAGTGGTTAGTTTACGTTGCTGCAAAGATGTTACTGTATACCCACCACTCAGGTGCCAACTGAATGGAACCAAGATCAGCTTCACACACAAAGTGTCTGGATGCACATTCATAGGTACTAGGGTGCAGCTGTATATAACCACAATTTTCAGTTTGTGAAGACAGTGAAGGAGAACCCAAAGTACCAGGACCTACTGCGTGAAGTAAAGGGATCTTTCAGGCATGCAGCTTCTAAACAATCAGTATTTTCAACAAAGCCCCTACTAGTTTGCGATACCAAAAGGACAGCCCTTTCCCCAACAGAAGCATTTAATGCAAAACGGATACATGATTAACCTATTCGCACCAGAATTCTGTCTTAAAGAAGCCCTCTCATCAAAATTTTTATCCTATCAATATATTGCAGTCATCATATTATGTATAACTGTGTGTTTCTGCTCATTTTGCCTTTCTACTCAGTTAATTCTTTTCCATTAGGTCTATGACTTCACGTGATTCATAACTGATTAAATGACTCCTTCTAAGCTCTATATAGAAAAAGGAGGTCAATTTTCCCAGCATGAGGCATTATTAGAACTGCAATTCATTCACTGCAAAGTTTCTGGTAGGGAGAAGACTAGAATAGCTGTGTCAGGAGTTAAAGAGGGGAATGATTCATGCAAGGAAAAGAGACGTCCTGTTTCTACATAGGGCTTAGAAGGATTCGGCTAGTCTGTTTTTAATCACGTGATGTCATAGACCTAATGGAAAAGAGAAGAATTAGCTAGGTAGAAAGGGAAAAGGAGCAATTGTAAGTACATAATGCTATAGAATAAGATGACTGCAATATTTTAGGAGGAATAAAACTTTGATGGGAGGAGGGCTTCTTTAAGTTGCAAGAAAAAAAACTCTTAAATGTCTTGCGTCGCATTTATTAGGAGTTTCAGCCATTTTTTCATCACGTTTGACAAGGGGCGTTGCTCAGGAAAGGGCCTAATTAGCAATCTCATGAGCCAGAGTTGAGCCATACTTTGGCATAACTTAGTGGACCAAAAGAAGTTAACTAATAGTGTAAATTTTGAGTAGGGCAGTCTATGAATTTTAGCATACAGCATGAGTTTGATAAATGTGGCCCCTTTTAAGACTTTCTAAACTAAAGCTGCATTTATACTGTTGGATTAATAACTGTGGTCTCAAGATTACCTTGGCAAGTAAACAGGCTGCTGATCGCCAGGTAAATGAGCAAAACGCACGTTCATTGGGTGAAATGAGCTTTTGTGCAGCTCAAAAATGTATCGTCCTCAGGGGCACATCTTCCTCTGTTACCAGGACTGGCACTGCCAAGAACCGTGGCAGCCAATGCGCACCGAGTGGTCCATTACAGATCTACTACAGATCGCTCAGTGCACATTGTCCTGTAAACAGGCTATTAAATGACCATCAGTTTGTAAAACGATACCGATCGGTAGTTGTTTAATGCTGCCGGTTGGTCCACGGAAACGCACCGCAATTTTTCACTGTCTAAACATTAGAAAGATTTATTGCAGAGTGTAAAGGATGTGGGACATGACACAGAGATTCAATGAACGCCTAACCCAAGCTCTGCCCCCACACAGCCTTCCATCCGGTAGCCATTAGACTGTGTATCACCCTTGTGTTGAGTTTAATAATTTAAGAAAAATAAAACTGAGCGAGACCTTGTACATCATTATCTGGATGAACCCTAATTAAAGACGTGTATTTGTGCATAAGATCACTTCTATAATCTATATACACATTACTAAAAATACCGACAGCCTATAAAGGGGATTGTATGAAGACAGCACAAAGGTCTCTGCTAGAGCTTCCCTAAGGCAGGGTTCACATGGCCGTCGCTTATTTCATTCGAGACAATCGGGTCCGATTTATGTAACTACTCTCGGATCAAACGCTGTCAGAGTTTGATCCGAGTGCTCAGATTCTCTCGCAGCACAAGTGAGTAGGAGATCGAGAACTTAATTTCTTCATTGACTCTATGCCAGTACATGGGAGTGCACTCGGATGACATCTGAGTGCAGTCTGATAATTCACACACACCCATAGACTTGTCTGGGGGTGTGTGAGCTAGAGACTCCAGCACACTGCGATTGTTTTCTCATAGCGCTCATGCTCGTGTGAGAGAGACCTAAATATGACCTAAAGCTGCTTGATGATGGAATTAAAATATATACATATACTTGTACCCAAAGCTGCAATGTCTTCCATCAGTAGCAGAAGAATATTGCAATAGCCTCATCATGGCTGACAAGCCATTTTGTGACCTTTGCTTCCGACACTGGCTGATACCTCATCTTCTCCTAAGATGGAACTGTGTAAAGCTAGCCGTAAACTTTGACAGCTGTTGGCAAAACTCTCACTCCCTCGTACACATGCATGCTAGGCTTAGCGGATCATGTATGCCTCTCTCTAGGAAGAGGAGTAAACCCCAGTCAGACAGGGCTAAGGCTTCTCTTCACTAAGAACCAAAGGATCGGGCATGATAACCCTTTTTCTCCAACATGTGCCATCGGTACATTCAGGACACCACCAAATACAATAGATGGCTGGCCGGGTCTGTTCACATCAGTAGGTTTGACCTGTTTTCATTCGTTGTATCTGGCACCATATGACTCACAATGGGGGTCAAACAAAGCTTCATCAACAACAGTGACCAGTAATTGAGAATAATGACTCATTTTACATCGAGAATAAAATAAAAAGAGATCCAGTGATCAACGTCTACAGGCTACATTAGATATTGTCTAACAATAGCACCATTTGGATAAACACCCTGCTTTATTACTAGATTAGATGGTAGTGTTTTGTCTCAAAAAATAGATACCGAGACTCAAATGGGAGTAATGGGAACCATCACTATGTGCGTTTCAAAGGTAAAAGGAAATAATTGTGGCACCAAAAAATTGTGGCACCAAACAGCTTTGTCACACTTAAACAATGGCTTTTCAGCATTTTTTGTGGCGACGTAGACTCAGGTAGATAAAGCTCAGGTAGATCTAGATCTGTGTAAACTCTCTATTTGATGGTCTTGATGAGATGAAGATGCTGGTGAGACATAATTGGCAGCACCCATGGAGTTATACTCCACTAGTGTGCCGACATGGAGGTTGCTGTAAAATGAAATTGACATCTTGGGTGTCGTAATCAAAGTTTAACATTTCCAGATCCCACTGCAATCAAAATGGAAGAAGACAAACGTGCCTTTCATGCTAAACAATTTATACATAAAGGTTCATTTACACTGTACGATGCGAAGCATTAAACGACTGATGTCCTGCAACATGCTTGCCAGTCTTTGGTCGTTTGATAGACTGTTTACAGAGGCAGATCCGGCTGAGCAATCAGTGATAGAATCCACATTGACTTCCATGGTTCTCGGCAAGACAAGTCCTGTTTACACAGGAAGATGCGCTGCCGAGAAAGATGAGCTTTTCTGCAGCACAAAAGGTTATTTCACCTGACGAACATTGGGTGATTTGCAGCCTGTTTAGACTGCACGATTGTCATGAAACGGGCATTCCTAAGATAATCGGGCAGTGTAAATGGACCTTAACTCACAAACTGAGCAACAGTGAGAAATGTGAAAGAGATAGTTTCTCTTCCAGGTACAGCTAGCCACGGTTTTACAAGTATAGAAATATAAAGCAAAAAGCAGAGATACGTATGCCATCTGTGTGCAAAGTCCAGTGACATTTAGGCTATGTGCTCACGTTCGGAATTGCCGCGGGAAATACGCATTTTTATAGGTATGCGTATTCCCGCTAAAACCTAGCGCTTTGCAAGCGTAATTAGCTTGCAGAATGCTAGCGTTTTCCAAGCGATCTATAGCATCACTTGGAAAACTGATTGACAGGTTGGTCACACGAGTCAAACAAGTGTTTGACTCGTGTGACCAACTTTTTACTATTGATGCCGCCTATGCCGCATCAATAGTAAAAAGATCTAATGTAAAAATAATAAAAAAAATAATAAATTGTGATATTCTCACCTTCTGGTGGCCACAGCAGCCTTCCTGGTCCTCCCGACGCTCCCGGCAAGTTCCGTTCCCAGTGATGCCTGGCGACAATGACCCCAGATGACGTAGCATCAAGCGACACCACTACGTCATCTGGGGTGATTCTCGCAAGGCATCCCTGGAACCGGGAGTTGCCGGGAGCGTCTCTGAGGACCAGGAAGGTTGCGGGGGCCGTCGGAAGGTGAGAATATCATAATTTTTTATTTTAATTATTGTTTTAACAGGGATATGGTACCCAGGGCCTGGAGGAGAGTCTCCTCTCCTCCAGACCCTGGGTACCATCCGCACATGAACCGTTCACTTTGCGCATGGTGGGCATAGCCACATGCGGAAAGTAAGCGGTTCAATGCACGCCTATGGCGGCGGAATCGATTCTGCGAAATTAATGAACATGCACGGAAAAAACGCAACATGTGCACAAAAATTGTGGAATACATTCTAATCATAGGCTGATTAATACATACTTTTTTAAGCGTTTTTTTTTCAGCGGAAAACTGCCGCAATAACGCTAAAAAAAGCGAAAATTCCTGAACGTGTGCACATAGCCTTACAAATTATAATATTGCTTAAGATTAAGTAGAGATAGTCGTCAACTGAGCGCAAAGCTGATGAGATGTAGCACTGTAAGCAGCATTCTGTTAAAAGCACATTATAAACCCTGCAGCCAATCGCTAGCCATGTGAATTACACAGCTGAAGTCAGTGATTGGCTGCAGGAATCACATGAGTAGACAGGGTCATCATCACTGCAACAAGGTAATGCAAGTCCAACTGGGAGCACCAGGGTGACATTACTGGAGACGCAGCTAATTTATCCATAAAGTGAAAGGTTTTTGAGGGTTTTTATGTCAATTCCTTCATTTAGACAAATGTTCTAAGATCTTAAAAAAAAAACCCTTTAAGGGCTGGCTTCCTAACAACAGTCATTCTATGTCTATAAATTATATTCAACTCAGTTGCCTGCCCTCATGCCATTTTATTATCTCAAATCAATGTAATAATTTTTTTTTTTAGATATTTCTTTTTCTGATCCAAAGCTCCAAATTTCCTGACCGGCGAGTAGTCTAGCTTCGGCTTAGTTCAGCTGCCTAAACCGTTAGGGAGAATGGGAGTTAGCGGCATACTTTTATATTGCAGAGTTCAATGCTCAGTGTGCAGAAAGCTCTTAGGCATCTTTAGTGGTAGCTAAAATGACACCTCTTAAAATATTTCTACGCTCTGCACATGAGGCTCTGTATCAGAAAAATATAGCTTATTCCACTTTTACGGATATTTGAAAAAAATAATTATAGTAGTATTTTAGACCTAAAATGACATGAAGATGCAATCTTATCCTACAAGTATTTAATGCTAGCTTAATGTAAGCCTAAATGGCATGGCATGACTGACACCATTAGCTGAGGATAAGGAACCCTGGCAAACACTGACTGGTCATGTAAGGTGGACCAAGAAAGTATAACAAATTCTTAGCCTCTGTGTAAATCAATGCCACCTAAATACTGTCCAAGTCTGTGAACATCTAGTTGGTACTGCATTTATTTGCATTGTTTATTTGCTTTGAAATTTAAAATAAATCACTTTACTAAATACGGTAGGTTTTTTTTAATGATTTGCTACCATTTTGCTGCCGCAGAGTCTGTGTACTGTACTTCACATAGCTGGCTGTTCTGCTGCTTCGGAGAAATCCAGAAGCACAGAAGCATACTGCTCCTCCCTGATTTCTCCCTCCCATCACTCAGTGTTAGGATGTTATACACAATAGATAGGAGTGTTGGAAAGGAGGAAAGCATCTAAGTCTTCAGTGAGGTCAGATTACAAAGGCCATACTGTAATAAACTGGGAAGAGGGAAGCACACTAGAAGACAGAAGAACGTCACATACTCCTCATGATCATTATCTGTCAGCACAAGGGAGTAGAGATCTTTCATGGACTTTAGAAAGGAAATTCAGTTCAAGAATACATGGAAGTGAGTGAAGGCTGCATTCCGGACACAGACCATGCAGCCATCATTAATTTCTGGGAGAGACATGTCCAGACAAAAGTCTAAACTAAGTGCAGGTCATGCGTAAAGGGATGAAGATTGCAGACACCTAATGCACCTTTTTTACCACTAACATATGTCAAATATATTTTTTAAAGGTGTCCATAGGTTGGGAACCGTCACAAATAATGATTAATGATTTCACAGTGGGCAGCTGAGGCAAAAGTATTCAAGTAGATATTGTTGAATAAGTCTGCAATGCCGGGAACTAGGCCGCAGTCTCAGGCAGAGGGTTTTACAGGCAAGAACAACACAACATAGCTGTAGAACCAATCACACAAAAACTAAAAGGTTGCCAAATGCCCCCCCCCCCCTCAAAAAAACCCAAAACTATCCATTCCCCTTCTCAGGTGACCTGCACCTTCATGAATACCAATAACAATGAAGACGATGTGGATTGAGAATGAGAAAAATGTACAAAGGGTATAGCCCCCCTGTAAAAGTAGTCTGTCACATAAGCGAGCAGTTCGATAAACACCCAGGCCCTAAACTGTGGATGAAGTCGTATCACAAACATGGCTGCGTCCGCTGTACGTCTCTATAATGCCAGTTAACCAGAGAGGTAGAAAATCTAGATATGCATATTTTTCACGAAAGGTTGTACTGTTTAGCAGGAAGGTGCATTCATTCTTACCACTAAGACTACTAACACCATATCATTTATTACCATCCTACTGTAATTTATTGCAAATTCCACTTATTGTCGCTAATTGCTTTTGGTCTATACTATTTATTCCTATATATCTAGCTGTGATATCACTGTGAAGCCATCCCAGTATGGCCCACATAGACGTATACATATCCCAATATCTTCCCTGATTAGAAGAGATCACATTTGACATGATATGGTCTTCGGGCTCCTTGAAGCCTTCTTCTAGATGCGTCCCATTAATGTACGTGAACCGTTCATACACCAATAGGTCCCCATGCACACTGTCAGTGCTGCATACTGTACTATAACTACTACATGTCTCAGAGATATTCTTTCGTGATAGCAATGCTTCCGGGGAGATACTGCGTCAGACTACATTAGAGGTATAGTAGGACCACCACAGATGTCTAGAAATGTTATATTACTACGATGCATGAGGCCTAAGGATAATATTCAACTAATACTAAAACATCAAGAAGTATGAAAAAGCAGGACATATAATATTGATATGTACAGAAATGGATTTGAAGGAGAGAGAAGCCGAACACACCATTTTCTTTAAAATAGATTGGAGCCCACTGCACCCGGTACTGCGGCTGGAAGGCTGACCATAGCAGAACGTTTGGTCGGCCAACATCTATTCCTCCCCAATGACACGAATACCAGGCTCAGCATGTGGTTCAAATTGGTTTAGGAGAGTAATCTAGTGCCGGACCGCTCTTGTCAGAACGAAGGATCAGACATGTTGAAATGTAATAGGCCTGACCCTTGTTATTATTACATCGGTCAGGCACACTAAGAACACAAGGGCTAATCAATTAGTCCTGCTGAAATTCACGGGCTTGGATGACTTTTCTCCTGTGAATTAAGAACAAGTCCTGTTACCCACAGGGCAGATATTAAGGGCTTATTAAGGGGGATGTCCTGTGAAAACAAGTTATAAGTTATAGGCGATAACTTATTGGTTGGTGGGGGTCCAACAGCAGAAAGGGGAAACTTTTTGCCCCATTAGAATAGAACGCAGTGCACGTGCTCAACCACTGTTCCATCGTGCCCTACGGTGCTGCTGAGCGATTTGCTTGGCTTCTTCTTGCAACCCCGTAGGGAATAAATGGAGTGGTGGTCAGGCATGCACTCTACCGCTCCATTCTAATGGTGGCTTGTTGGACATAAAATCTACCCATTCAGATCCCAGCGGTTAGAGCCCCCATCAATCAGCAAGTTAGCACTCATCTTGCGGAAGGGTGATAACTTATTACCCTTTAATATGAAAGTCCCGAGTGCAACAATCCCCGGCAACCCAATTACCCCAACAATTCTACTGTCTATTACATAATGATGTATAATTATCTATGCACAGTAGATTGAGCACCTTCTTGTATATGGAGGCATGGATACTTCTAGCACGTTCTTGTGTTCTCGGTTAGATGATAAGCGGCAAGCGTTTGCTTACAGAATCCTAATGAGTGATGACATTGTGCTGATGAAAATGCGGCTGGAAACTGGAGGAAGGGACTCAGACATAGCCTGCCTAGCAGTAGCAGACACAGATAGCAGAGGGCCCCTGTGCTAGAACAATATATGGGGCCCTCATAATGCAGAATTCCACCTGCTTTGGAGGTGAACGTGGCCCCTCACCTCTTGGACTCCGGTAGGGCCGCACATGTGCACCAATGATATGTCCGCTTCTGCCGCCTAGAGTCCGATGGAATCATGTTGTATATAGTATCTGTATAATATAGTTATCATGGGATCCAGATTTGTGGAGGGAAACAGAACAATGTCTCGTTGTGCTCTGATCTCAAAACAGTAATTACTCTTATATCCCTGAATAATGAACAGATGTGATACTGTATAAAACACTTAGAAAAATAGAAGTAGATTTTAAAATCGTATATAGGTTCAGTGACTGTGTTCGTTACAATTAATGGATACCATGTACTCATCTCCCAACTTGACATTCACTATGCCTGTCTTTCATATGATTGTCTTCAGCTGGTTGGAGTTAATACCCCAATGACTAGAGATCAGTGCATCCTGACATGTTGTGTGAACGTGTCCGACGGAGGGGTCAGACGAGCGCCTCCGGGGAGGACCGAGAAATGTTATCTTTCCTAGAAAGTCATAGTCTCGTTTCACCATATGTTATCCAGTATTTATGATTTTCACTCTATATATGCGTAATATAAACTCTGCTCAGTTTACGATCAACCATCGTACTTTCTCGATACAACTGAATTTCCGAGTATTTATTCCGAGTATTTATGGTCAACGGTGCACTCATACCATCAAAATATAATATTAAAAAGGTTTAGTTTGACTTTTAATAAGAAAAAAAAAAAAATTAATCAAATGCATCATTTACGAAATAAGACGCTAATGGTCGATGGTCTGTAACCAACAGTAAGAGTGGATGCACCTTCGAATTTCATGACCTAAATCGATTTTTCTTCGTGCTGGTGGTCTATAAACAGCCAGTCCCAAGGCACCGGGCACAGGGATCATTCGGCACAGTGAAAGGTGGGTACAGCTGGCAGTAGTGAGCTCTGAGATCTAGACTCAATCATCAAAGTGTTCTAGGAAGAGATGCGGTGTAGCAAGACGACAGGGGGAGGAAAAAAAAAAAGAAACCAGCCACACTCTACAAACAAGAGGACGAGATCACCTTGGGAAAGCGATGTGAGAGATGAAACAAAGGCAACTGTTTAATAAGCTCTGACACCATCTTCCTCTTTACTCAGGGGGGACGCAGACCCATTTAAATGAATGAGCCTATCTGCAGCATGGGAAGGTGCATTGAGCAGCATACTAAATAACAGAGACTAGAACCGGCAGAAAACAAAACCAGAGGAAATATTTCAAAAGAAAAGAACACCTATAATACGATAGGTATTTGCTCGGCCAAAAACAAGAAATGGACAATATATATGTTTTAGGAATGCTTGAGAATTGATATAGGGTGGGAGGAGATAGGGAGGGACAAGGAAGGCAATAGCTATAAAAGTACTCGTAAATACTCGTAAATGTGCAGAGAAGCTTACAGACTTGCAATAAGTGATCCAGTATGTAATACTCGTCTGACATGTTTAAAACTCAAGCCAGCACCAGGACTGACAGCGATTATTACCGTGCGCTGCTGCCCTTCCGGCTAAAGTGCTCTGCATGGTACGCGTGAAGCCTTAGGGATTTTACACCACGGGCGTTATTGCCATTTTGACAAGGGACTATTCCATATACCATGTGGCTGAATCTCCCATTCAGGCATCACCTATGCAGAAATGAGTAATGCAGCATTAATGTATACCAAAAATGTAGGACATCAAAGCAGCAAATATGGTCGGTTTTCACAAGGTCTTTTAAGTTACAAAGCTCACAGTGACTCCAAATAAGAACAATGACTGTGCCGCCATCTTCACTGAGGCATACGGGAAAAAAAAAGAAAATCGAAATAAAACTCTTTGGAAGGAACAGAAAATAAATATTTGCCATTTAAAAAAAAAAATCTAACTATCCCTGTTTGATGGACTTTATCCAGTACATCTATGGAACAAGTAAAGGAGTAGATAGACTGCACAGTAGCTAGCAGACTGAGCGGGAACTACAGAGCTCTGGCACCGCTACAACAGTGGGAGGATCAATATACTACCCAGAAGTTAATTTTTTCCCTTCCTGCAACTTACACCTCCTGAACGAACATAATTTATACACAAAGAGCAGATACAATGCACAGGCAGTTTAGGGTGCTGTCTCTCTGACTTCACAGGCCGTGCATCTGTAACCCGACACTTTACACTCGGCAAGCTTCGACTTTTGCTTCTTGTGCAGTAGTACTTTCTTTGAGAATTTGACCACTTTTCAAAATGGTTGCTCTTACAGAAGCAATGTGGATGAGAAAATGGCAACTTCAGGGCCAAGAAGGATGAACAACCAATTGACAGTCCCACTGTGTCTGGAGGTGTTGACCTATCTGTTGAGTGAATACTATGAAATGAAAGCAGGTTGTGATTTTACGCAGGGTGCTTTCCATTAACCACTCTACGTTTTCTCACTTAATTAGAGAGAATGTTCTTTTAGAGCAAAATGTGCAATTACCACCAATGATCCAAAAACATTAGTGGTCACGATCACGGAAAGCAAGTGAAGTCCTAGAGTCCAAGGAAAGAAACAGCAAAGCGTCTCGTGACTATGACTGAACTCTTCAGAGAGAGGAAATGTTTCATGGAGCTTTTCGAAAGTAGAGCAGTTCCTGTAGTCCGACGGGAAAAAAAATGAAACTTCTTTTTTAAGGAAAAAAAAAATCAACTGTTTAAAGTTAGTTTTCCTGTCTTGTTTGCTATTTTTTTTTGGATTTGGTCCTTTCATAGTTTAGTTGCAACAGTGCTTCTCCGAAAAAAGGTCCATCTATAAATATAATTTCTTTTTTTTTTCTATTTTAATACTCCTTTCTCAATATATATTTATATATTTATATATTTGTATTATTTTTTGAAAGGCGTCAACCTGCTGAAGTTTTGCCAGAAAGGGGATTGACTTCTTCTGGGTTCAGTGAACTCAAAAACTTGTGGTTGGTTTATGCCGTCGGTCACCATATACTGTCCTTGAATTGCCCCGGGTTCCTGAGGCGGCGGGTATGCTGGAGGGACCGAGCGTGGACAGCTGACGCCAGCTAGGAGACAAAACACACACCAATTAGATGACTACAGGACCACAGTACAACTCTGCATTACATTGATTAAATTAGATTTTCACCTCTACAAAATTGGAAGCTAGAAAACTATTATACATTGTTAACTTATGATCCTTCTATTGAGTACATTGTTTCTTTTTTTTTTCTTAAAAGAGTTATCCACTACTCTGATAATCTCTTCTGAATCCCTACAATTCTTTTCAGTAAAATAATAACAGCTATACTCACCTACGGTGCTGGAACCATTCCATCACTGACTCTCCCGGGGATCGTGTGACATTATTATGTCACTCAATCCCTGTGGCCAATCAGTGCTTGCTTCACTCTCCCCTCCTATGGATGTAATTGTCATCTAGAGGAAGTAAGAGCTGCTCTCTCTTTTCCTGTAAATGGCATATGATTTACATGAGAGCGAGTGCCGACATTGCTGGAACGGCGCCTGCACCGAAGGTGAGTAAAGGTGTTATATGCTTTTACAAGGGAGAAACATAGGGATTCGGAAGGGATTGTCTGAGTAGTGGACAGCCACTTTAAAACTTTTGCTGCCATGAGGTTCAGCTCTGTCTGAATTGGTTATAAAGTTCCCCATGAAGACACCGCACTGTTCCAGCACGAACCAAAAAAATAGCATATTATATATATTACACTGAATGAATGACTGAAACAATAAAAGCAGGAAGAAATTAATTTTCCTGCTCATATACAAATAGCCTTATCATAGAAAATTCTTTATCCCAGTATGTCCTCTGCTAACATACGGTAACTTTATGCTTATGTTTTCTTACCTCAGTAAACACATGCACAGACTGATTTGTATTATCTATTATTATCCATTACATTTTTCTAGATGAATGACAATGATTTTCACAGGATCTGCCTCAAATTAAACATGAATGGGAACATCCAGATAGTTATTGCAATGTGTCTCATTAGCTAAAAGAAGAATTGGCTAATTGTTTCCCAGATTATTCTCTTTTCCCTTTTAAAATAAATGTGTACACCTGGCTGATCAGAGCTGAGGAACCAGCGAGTGATCAAAGGGCCGCAATTAAAGGGAATCTATCAGCTGATTCATTCTACCCAAACCGCCGGCTGCATGAATCAGATCCTGGATCCACGACTGCAGCCAGGTCTATTTTTCTCTGAAACACTCTGTAAACTAGACTATTCCAGACCTGTCAATCACCTTGAGCAGCACTGGCAAAATACGGCCAGGGGTGGTGCTGGAATAGTCTCGTCTCCGGCTATGGTCTCTATCCAAGTCTTCCAACTACATTTTTCTGAAACACCGGAGTGTTGCAGAGAAAAATATACCTGCTCTGATTCATGCTGTCCGTGGTTTGGGAGCATGACTCATCTTGCAGGTTCCCTTTAATGCCTAATTTCAGAGTGTGCTACTTAATTATGCTATTTGCAGACACTAATAGATGCGCTTAAAAGGGTTGTCCAGGCTTGAGACAAAATTCTGCAGTCACTCTATGTGACTTCAGACTGCTGAATCATGACAGCACGGGGTGCACACGGCCACACGCCACAATTCCCAGCATAGCTGGTCACGTGACGGCATGTATGCAATTTTCATAACTATGGTCATGCGCTAGCTAACCTATCTGGCTTCTCTCAATTCATTTCTATTGAGAGAAGTTGAATTAAAAGGGTTGTTCATTATTGTACAACTTTGGCTTAATCAATTCTCATCTCCCACAGTGGTGTTGTTCCACTGATGGTAGCACTACTGTTCCTAGTGGATGACATGTTGTTTCACATGACTGCTGCAGCCAGTCACTGGCTGCAGCTCATTAATATTCCGTCAGAGCTGATGTCCACTATCACAAAATAGTTAAGGCCACATGCAGTCAGCAGCAGTTGATTGGCTGTAGTAGAAAGGTGACACAACAATGTCACATCATCCACCGGAAATGGTAGCACCAAGATCATTGCAATGGCGTCACTCCAGGAGGTGAGTATACATTGTTTTACTGGACAACTGTTTTTAAGGTGTTCATACCATGTAGGGTACCTAATAAATGCTCTTTCAGCCAACAGTGATCTCTTCCGACCTCATTACACACATGGTGACTCAATTCAGCTGATTGTTAATGTGTTTAAAGGAAAAGCAAATAAGGTTTCCTCACACCTCTGGTGGTGGCTTATCTCCTGGGAGAACAAAAGGATCGGCCATTGAAACTCAACATGCTGGACCCCTCTCTCCCCATAAAACTTGCCGCACGCTGATTAAGCGCATGTTGCTGTACCTTCAGCAAAAGCAAGAAGGAAGACGGGGGCTTAATCCAGTAGAGCAGACCACTTTTCTCCTTACAACTTTAATAATTAATCAAGACCTGGAGGAACACCGATAGGGACAATCACCATCTTTTTATTGTGTCCGTAATTTATATCACATCAGTGAGGTACAGAAACTTGACAAATTGTGAATAGTAGCAACATTTCAGGTATTATAGCCTTCATCAGGTGTGAGAACAAACACAATAAAAAGTATATTCTGTGTCCATCATAAGTTGTATCAGGAGGACCCCATACACATTAGACATTTGGCTGTTTGGGCCTCTACTGATGGATCCTACTATACAGAACTACTCCGCTGAGTTACAAGGGAGGAGATGAGGGAACAAGTGATTGATCCGAGTGATTGAGATTGGGAGAACCTTGGAAACCCAGCCAGGATACCTTCCTTTAATTCAAATCTTGCATGAATTGTGGGCTGGGAGATAAGGTGAGGTGCACTGGGTGAGGGAGAACATCACGGCAGCCAGTCTCCGTCCTTGACAATCAGATGTGGAGCCAATGGGGCAGAAAAATGCTCAATATACAGTATATATATAATGCACTATGTTCAGATACATTCACACTACATAATTTTAAAATAAATCACCTGGAATCATCAATATGCTTTAAAGCTTTCACATATGGGGATTTATGAGTGTTAAGTACTGTGCACAGGAGCTATAATCTCCAGCAATGAAGTGCAATGTTAATCTGAACAGATTTGCCTTTTCTTTACTTAATTTCTTGAAAAAAAAAGTTTGTAGAAATGTCATGGGAACTTGGATCCTACGAACGATTTAGATTCTATTTAAAGATCTATTAGCCAGTTTCAGGTATCAGCCATCTCTAGAAGAGTCAGAATAATCCATTGGTTTATTTTACTGTGAAAACTAATCTCCGCTGGTCAAAAATGTGCCTTAAAGTTCTACTGAAACTTTTGATGATGCCGAATTGAAGATATAGGATTGTGTGATGATGTCTTGCAGACCTTCTACCTACTGGAAATAACTCTGGCTTTAAAATCCTATTGGACTAAAAGGTCAATGTCTCAATGGCTCTTACTTGAAAGGGAACTCAAATTATGTTCTTCCTGAGAGTTGAGCTAAGATTAAAATCAAGAAAGCTTAATGGCTTAAAGTGATTACAAAGTGCAGGACACCACTCAGACATACCGCGCCACGTCTAGATGTATTGGAACCAGGGCCAGAATAGGCGCTGTATGCCCCTTTAAGAATTAGGTTACCCACAATTATTTTATTAAGTCGCTTCTCATTGCCTAAGCATCAAAAATTAAATATAGTATATAAAAATGTTTTTTTTTCCTGTAGTTTTCATCTGCTCTGTTATCATTTGATGTGCCACAGGGCAGTATCCTTACAGATAGAGTCACAGGGGAAGAAAAAAAAACCCCATAAAGGCTAAATAGTAACAGGCAATTATACAATGAGACATTAATTAGTGCTTTCTCTGCTTGGAGTGTATAGAAAATGAATATGTAACAATCGCCAACAGAAATCATATTATGTATTGTGTCTGTTTATGCAAGATTTATCATTGCAGAATTACTGCCGCAAGTGCGCGGCTCACTATTCATATGCGTTTTATTATGGCAATTGCAATGGAAATGTAAGTCAATACTAAAATTAAATGTCTTTCAATAAAAAAGCAAAAAAAAATGAACATTTAGGTCAATACAGAAAGCATTTAATATTGATAGTCCCTTGAAGGTGGCATACAATGACTATAAAGGTTGCAGGCACCCGGTGTGTGAAACAGATGTGTACCTCAATATAAAATTTGTAGACACGTGAAGGTACAAAACAGAACATGATATGCACCATATTACCCACCCATGCAACACAGCTTTATGCAATTACCATAGATATCATTGTATCTCTACTATCACCGGTCATAAAGCTTGTAATCTATCTGAACACTTTGGTGGCAGTGTCGGACAGGGGTGCCAATTGACTTTGGGGGGCCCATTTTTCACCAGCATACAAATATTACACTACCCTTGTTCACAAATTTACCTATATCTCTATATAATAATAAGCTGGGTAGTTTGGTTAATGAATGATGAGATGCTGTTTTTTTTTTCTTTACAGACTGAATCAAGTGAATTATGCCAAGTACTGCGCATACAGGCGGATTGGAGGCCCACCGGGAGAATGCCCTGCTACACTATGGGCCAGTCCGAGCCTGGACGTGTGATCATCATGGAGAAACGTGTCTGCAACCGAGGACACTGCCTGGTGGAACCAGTAACTATTTCATTTCTTAGTGCAAGTATTGATTTAGCATGGAGCACTGATATTTCCACAGACAAGAATTGGGGCATCTTCTTAGAATAGGAAAAGAGTAAAAAAAAAAACCTCGGCAAGTGACGCCTGTTTTTTTCCCAGGAGGAAATTAAAGTTTCATTTGATACAATCCGTACTGCCAAGTTCCTCGCTCCTGAACATGTGAGTGCCACGTGCCTCCTGTATTCCTGCAGCGAGCATCTGCCCAAGCATTTCTCCCTAATAAATATTGCAAGCTGTTTGAGTGTCTGAGAACACATCATGGATACAAAATGGAGAAATACCGCAGCCTGAACCGCTGGGATTCTCCCTAACACCCGGCTTCTAATACAAAGCATAAGAGGGTTTCCTACAAAGGCAGGGGATAGCACTGGGGAATTGCAGACGTTAACCATTTTACTTCTGGTATTACTGGATCAAAGTAGGCCAGATTCTACTGAATGCAATTCTATTGATTGCAGATGCCATCCTCTAGCTGGGGGGGAATGGCGTATTTGAAAAGGAAAGGTCTAAAAACGAATGCAGATGTGGAAACTGAGAGTTTTTAACTCATGATATCATGAATGGGGCTGTACCATTATTTTCTAGAAGAATGTCTGTATACTGACTACCTCATTGTCTGAATTAAATTGTGGCTGACAGTCCAAAACAAAGTTTTTATGAATGAATCCGGGAGTCCCGTACAAAATCAGACATATTGTTTTGTAGATTCATGGCTGATGATCATGTCTAGAGATGAGCGAACCCGAACTGTAAAGTTTGGGGTTCTGTTGTGAATATGCTGGAGGCGGCTTTTGAGCTGGGGCTCCCTCCGGTGGTTGCTGAGGGTAATGAACTGATTACTGAATGGCCTTCAGCTGGCGCTGAATGGTAGGATATAAGTGGCCTGAGTTGCCTTGCCGGTTATCAATTGTTCCTTCTGGTCTCGCTTGAAGCACTGCTAGTTTCCTGCTCTCCTTCAGATAAGTGTTTGCTGTTTTTTTTCCTCTGTTTGAT
The DNA here is from genome assembly GCA_033576555.1 of Oophaga sylvatica. NCBI lineage: Eukaryota > Metazoa > Chordata > Amphibia > Anura > Dendrobatidae > Oophaga > Oophaga sylvatica. The sequence continues at coordinate 43,016,667 of JARQOD010000008.1, forward strand.
TTTCTCTGCTGGTTTGCTGCCTTCAGTGGACTGCAGCCTGTTCCCTTTTGGGGGTCTGGCGCTGCAATTGTGCTCCGTTTGTGTCTGCACTTTTGCTTTGCTCTTTTGTTACTTTTTATTTGCTGAATAGCGTTTTGTTACACCAGAGATCTGATTTAGGTGGAAGAGATTGTGTGATCTCAGGTTTTTTGGCAATCAGAAGTGTTGGTATTTTTGTTAGGGTTTTGTTGGATTGCAGTCAGAATTCTTTCCTGTACTTTTCTGTCTAGACAGATTGGGCCCCAGTGTTTGCTCATTCTATTTTCTGTCTGTGTCCGTGCTTTCTTCTTGTCTAACCGCCATTACATGTTTGGGGGTTTCCTATTTTCTTTGGGGATCTGCTCCGGGGCAGATAGCTTTCATCTTTCTGCCTTTAGGTGTCGTTATCTCTCAGGCTGTGACGAGGCGTCTAGGATCACCATAGGAACGCTCCACAGCTACCTCTAGTTGTTTGGTTAGTTCAGGTTACTGCAATCAAATCGGTTCCAGCCTCTCTGGTGTATTACTGCTTTTGCTATTTTTTGCTATTTCTCCTCAGTTACCGAAACATAACAGGGTTCGTACTGGACTCCTAGTGTCCGATGCTGAACTCGGAGTCGGAACGTACACTTCTCCAGGAAGTCCGTTTTAGAGTTTGGAGTTCCGGAGAGAGAGAGATGTGGAGAGGGAGAGAGAGACTCCACTGACTGCTATGGGTGGGTTCAGGTTCAGTTCTGGTAACCAAACTTTGGACTAAAGTTCGGTCAACCCCAACAAACCTGAACTTCCACGAGACCGTTCATCCCTAATCATTTCATTTTCATTGCTTTAGCTTTTTCCCAAATACATGATAAAAAGATGTACAGGAATACTGTATGTTATGGTGGATCTAGCCATCAAATGCATGTAAAAATGTACATACCATGGAGGCATTTGTGGTTTTTGGCTTTGCCCAAAAGTCATGGAAAGGGTGAACCTCATGGTCATAACTTCTGGCAGTGATTGACTACAGCGAGCACAAATTAGGGCTCATGCAGACAAGCGTAAAAATCGGAGGTGTGTTGTATCATTTTAGTATTGTATAGCACACAGACAGCGCACCGACCCATGCTATTCAGTAGGGCTGTACAGATCAGAGATTTATATTCTTGGTCCGAGAGAGAAATCACAGCATGCACTACTTTCTTCCTAGTCTTAGATTAGACTCAGCCATTCAATTCTATGGGTGGGTAGAAAAAAAATGATCCCATATGGACCATCCGAGCGGCATCCAATTTTTACAGATACATTTCTATTATAAACCTAGGAAGCTGGACATGGACACAAAAAATGGACACACGGATGGCACATGGATGAAAATCAGATGACAATTAGAAAAAAAACCATCAGAGTTTTCTCTATGAAATTTGGGAGATTTCTCATACACTTGTCTGCAGGGGCAGAAATGAGTTAAGCACGGACCAGCAAGGGGACAAGGAAAATGTCAAAAAGGTAGTAACAGTGGATTGGAAAAGTGAGAACATTCACTTTTCCCATTATAAATCATATATAATTAATGCACAAATATAGGGCAGGAAAATCCCATTTAAAGGGATTGTCCACTACTGGGCAACCCCTTTAAATGCTCCCAGTGTGCAGCATAAAATAAAAAAAAATCATACTTATCTTCCGGACTAGTGTAAGAAGAAGACCGGGCTGCGGTTACCTGTGCAATGCCGGGTCCGGAACTGCCGAGGCTGCGTCCAGTGCTGGCGGGGGGAAGGAAATGGGAGCCGGACAGGACCCATGACCTGGAGAGAAGGGGTGTGGTAAGCAGGGGGATGAGAGAGAGTGTAGCGCAGGAAAAGCCAGAGAGTTCCCTCTGGAGGAAGGAGAATTCAGGGGCCAACTGTGCTCTGCGAAGTAAGGTGATGATGGGCTGAAGCCTTCACAGTTGCATCAGAGCAGACATCTGATAGGCTGCAATACTCACAGGACCTGAACAAAGTGATAAGATCACCAGGAGACACAGAGTGAAGCAGCCGCAGTACCGATCCCGGAGGTGAGTATGCCTTTTTTTAATTTTATGCTGCACGTCGGGAGTATTGAAAAGTCTAGCAGTGGACAACCCCTTCAAGGAATTACTATTTTTCACATTTCTAAAATTCTTAACTAGCAATTTATGAATAAGAAATAATTATCTGTCTATAGGGATATACAGTAGCTGGAAAAGATCTCATTACTCTGTGACTTTAAGGAGCAGCTTAGATTACAGCTGCAGTCAGGAGAACACTAAGCCGCTTTAGCCAAAGGACTTTCCCTAAAGATCCCAGTTGTGCAATAAATGCGGCAGACACGCTTACTAGTAATGCTCTGTCACACGAGTGCACTCAGAGGAACATCCTGCGGTTTGTCTGCAGAGTCCATTTCCCTTACGCATCATGTGTGCCATTACACTTCCAAGTGCCGGGTAGACGGCTGATAATACCGAGACCCTTTTATTACTAGAGGGATTTGCAAGTTAAACAGTTAATCTAATAGCATGCTTCCCTAAAAAGTGATGACAGGAGGCATAGTAACAGGGAGCTGCACACATACAGCCGGTAACAGTGATCTATTTATTAATTTTTCTTTTATATTGTGTTTCATATAAATATAGCAAGACGCAGAAAGTCCTAATTATTATACTGTACTTACAGATAAGTGGCAGGAAAAGACTTGCAAAATGGCTAAAACAGGTGGTTGTAGATATTTATAAATAACAGGGGTGGAAAACAAAAAGTAAAGGGACCTACAACCTTGTTCTCTGCTCAGACTGATGCCATGTCCAGAAGACCTGACCAGACATCAAAAGAGTGGTGAGAGCAATATCGCTGATTAGAAGGCATTTCTCCTTATTCTCAGGTAGGATCCACCTGTCAACAATATTTTATGGGGCAACCAGAGGTAGTTATGTAAAGGTCATTGCTCAACAATTAAAACAAGACCTATATGTTCCCAATTTTTTGCTTCATTGCGGAGAAATCCTTATTTTTACATAAGTTAGATTGCAAGTGCACTGGGCGCTGTAAGTGTACTGGTGCTCTAACTGCACTGGGCGCTGTAAGTGTACTGGTGCTCTAAGTGCACTGGGCGCTGTAAGTGTACTGGTGCTCTAAGTGCACTGGGCCCTGTAAGTGTACTGGTGCTCTAAGTGCACTGGGCCCTGTAAGTGTACTGGTGCTCTAACTGCACTGGGCGCTGTAAGTGTACTGGTGCTCTAACTGCACTGGGCGCTGTAAGTGTACTGGTGCTCTAAGTGCACTGGGCGCTGTAAGTGTACTGGTGCTCTAAGTGCACTGGGCCCTGTAAGTGTACTGGTGCTCTAAGTGCACTGGGCCCTGTAAGTGTACTGGTGCTCTAAGTGCACTCTGCCCTGTAAGTGCACTGGGCGCTGTAAGTGCATTGGGTGCTGTAAGTGCACTGGGTGCTGTAAGTGCACTGGGCCCTGTAAGTGCACTGGGTGCTGTAAGTGCACTGGGTGCTGTAAGTGCACTGGGCGCTGTAAGTGCATTTGCAGTCCATGGTTCATCTCCAGTTCTCACTGCTATCCCCGAATACTTGATTGATAGCGGATAGACAGACTGTTGTTTTTGACAATATTGTTTTAATTGTTGGACAATGGCATGCATCACTATTTTTAGTTGCCCCACAAAACATTGCTTACAGGTTCTCTTTAAAGGGAACCTGTCACTGGTTTTCCCCAATATACATTAAACTATGTCCACCACCTTTAATGCCAAATTACAGTATTCTAGGAAGATATATATAAGTCCCACAACGTTCTACCTAGCTCAAAAATACCCTTTATAATCCTTCTATCAGCATTGCTGGTCTTGCTTTGGTTCCTTCTCTCTTGTCAAGTAAAAGAGGAATAAAAGGTTGTGGCCATAGTTTATATTGGGAAAACTTGGTGACAGGTTTCCTTTAAGCTTTGATGAGTTTTAAACAAAAGATTTGCTTTGCTTACCTTTCTGCTTGCTTACTTTCCTCACAGTCATTGCTGCTTGCCTTTTCTGATATTCAGAAATTTCAAATCCTGAAAAAAGAATAGGAGACAACTTTATCCTTTCCACAATCATATTGACTTTTTTTTTTTTCCCTAAACATGTGTAAATGTTAGTATAGGATAAGTGTTTGAATATACTCACCAATCGCCATCGTCTCTGGTGTCCAGTCCTGTTCTGAGTCATGTGACGGCGAATCAGACTATGCCCTATGAGTGGGCCAGAAGGCTCTTTTACAGTGAAAATCTAAGGGGTCTCGTTCTTATACTCCATAGACTTACGTTGTAAGAGCCACTTCTGGGTCACAACAAGCGCAGTGTGACCTGGAGAGTCTGAATTACCTTCACGTGAGTCGAAAGAGGAGTGATGCTGGATACTAAAGAAGGCAATCCGTGAGTATATTGACACACTTATACTGCATTAACATTTACACAGGTTTGGGGGAAAAAAAATGATGGGAGTGTTTCTATAATATAATATAAATTTCACTGGCTGTGAAATATAATTAACTGTATGTGCATATGGCGTTTATCACGTCTAAGGTAACATTGTGAATCAATAAAAATGCCCCTAAAGGTGAACATATTCTTTAATTTCTTTGTATTAACATGATCTTTTAAGGCCAATGCTAAAAAATATCCTATACTCACCTATAACCAAAAAAATGTTGTCTACTGAAAACAATATTATAGTTGTAGCAGCCTTACCCCCCATATTGTAGTTCTAGCAGCCTTACCCCCCAATAGTTATTTAAAATAGGTCTCTTTCAAGAAGCTATTCTCAAGTATTACATGTGAATGGTAGGTGTCTTATCAGTCAATGTCTGCGCCTTTAACAAGCCTGACAACATGTCAAGGGATAAATGCCATGAATCTCATCTACAGACGGCATGTTTCTGAGTCTTTGCCCCTCATCAGTATAGAGCAAATGACAATGGACTTGAAGCAACGTGGGGGAAGGACTGGTTCTACTTAAAAAATTAAGAACCGGGAATTATTTGTTTTCCGCGACGAGCTGTAGTTTTGAATGGCATCATTCATTTTGGCATAGAAAGTACAGAAAAACGGGCAAAAAATCCATGTGGTGTGAAATGGTAAAAAAAATACAAGAGGGGAAGAGGGGAGGAGGATCGTTTTGTCAGCATTCAGCATGTAGTAAAAATGCCCTGGAAACTTGATTGTCAAGGTCAGTCCGATTATGGTAATACCAAATATGCATCAATTTTTTTTCTATTTAAGTGATGAAAATGCTTTGTGTCGCCATTTTCCAAGACCCGTAACATTTATAGGGTTTGCTTTTTGCAAATTGAGTTGATATTATTATTGTTATCAATTTCATGTGCATATGATGCATTGATTACATATTACTACCAAAAGGTGACCAAAAAAACCTGCAATACTGGGATTAGACTTTTACAGACACATTTGTTTTTTTTTTTTTACTTTTTTTTCTTCTTCTCTTTATTTTTAACAGGGGAAAGGGTGGCGATTTGAATTTTTATATATTTTTTAAGATATATATACGGTATATATTTTAACGTTTTTAGTCCGCTCAGGAGACTTGAAGCTGCAATTGCTTGTATTATACACCACAATATTGCGATATAAAGTGTAAAGTGAAAATCTTGGGCTACTATTTAGGCAAGCCTACAGCTAAGCATCACTGGACTACTGAGATGACAGCGAAGGGTTACTTCAGGCCCCCGGCTACCATTATAACCCATCGGTATCCCAAGATCACGTTGGTGAAGGACGACCGGAAGAGATGCGCATGAACACCAATGTGCGTTCCATTTAGATGCCGCTGTCAGAGACTGACAGAGACACAGATGACGTGCTTAGGGGGAGCTCAGTTTCTGAGCCGACTCAACACATGCGGACCCTTTTTTACCAAGACGCTAATTCACATCCTAATGTGGGAAGGGTTAAAGAGACCAGCTGCCTATGAAGTCTTACACGCAATGTACCATGGGAGTAAAGTGCAAATTAGCTATTTCGCAGAACAAAAGAAACTATCTCACAAATATCCACTTTTCTAAACTCAAACAATTTAGGATTCCTATCTCTCACGCTATGTGGTTTGTTTTTTCAATGTGCAATAATTATCTTCAAGTGTGTAGGAAAGAGAAAAATTCACGTGAAGACACTGGAATCTGTTACTCATCATTAGACATGATGGGAGTTGGATCAGTTTTATAAGCTTTGTCTTTCTATCTGTATTTATGTTCACCGCACCATTGATAGTACTATCATCTGTGACTACAAGTGCCGATAATTTAAAAAGGTGTTTTTTATATAAATATCTCACAGATGTTTCACAGGTTTATTACTTTATCTGTATTTATTGTTATTGTTCTACCTCGGCTTCCCTCAAAGGCATTTCTGCTTTTAATGTAATAAAAAAGTGAGTAATTCGTTGGATTTGTCTTTTCATTGTAATGATTCTTCTCCCTAGACTGTTTCTTGGTGCTGTATATTTTGGAGCATTATAATAATCAGACTATTCTTCTAAAGTTGTACAACAAAACCACGTAGACCGTACTCATCCTGTAACTGCAGCTATAAAGGTTTTCAAATTAATCAGGTAGTAAGAAAATGTTGTGTTTGCAAATTGAATCATGTTATGTAATGTGTTAAATTCTGTGATTCTAACAAGTACAGTATTGAATCAAGACTCAGAAATATAACCACCCACACAACGAAATCATGTTCAGCAGGCAATTACGGTACATAGAAAAAACTATTCACAACCAACTACAAGAATTACAACATACAACATCTTTGGCTAATAGAACATATAAAGTAAGCATAAATTACTGGCAAAACATTTTTGTATCGGTTTTGAACATTTTCTTCCCCTATTTAGAGTATTTATAAGTAATACATTAGGGATTTGCACACAAGTTAGAAAAACACTCACTGTAACTTTAGGTGTACAGTCTGATAATCACAACAATCCTTATAAATAATAGAAATGCAAGAATTTGCTAACTGGTTGCAGCATTAGCCATTTTCTAGACCTATGTTTTACTTGTCTTCAGGGGCGGTTTTAGAGAAAGTGGGGCCCTGGGCAAAAGCTTAAAGTGGAGCCCCAAATGCTCACATATTCCCCATCACACAAACATTTCGGCTGTATTTACAGGTGCAGAGCTCAGGCCGTTAAACAAGAGTCATCGACAGCATTGAAGTTGTTAGACGCCTGTTCCCAAGTTTCTTTACACCGGCTCAGGAAGAATGATGGGGACAGATAGTCCTCGATACAGTATCATGCAGCTCCCCTACAGTGTAATGCACTTTCCATGCTCAATGATAAAGTATAATGCAGCCCTCCCTCAGAGTATACTGCAGCCCTCCCTCAGAGTATACTGCAGCTCCTCTCATAGAGAATACTGCAGCCCCACACAAAGAGTAAGCTGCAGCCCCACATACACATAGTATAATGCAGTCTCCTCAGAGTATAATACAGCTCCCCTTATAGAGAATACTGCAACCCCATCATAGAGTATACTACAGCCCCCTCACAATATACTGCAGCCCCCCTCAGAGTATACTGCAGCCCCACACAGAGTATACTGCAGCCCCACACAAAGAGTATATTGCAGCTCCACATACACAGTATAATGCAGTCCCCTCAGAGTATAATGCAGCCCTCTCAGAGTATACTGCAGCCCCCATCATAGAGTATACTTCAACCCCCTCATAGAGTATACTGCAGCCCCCTCAGAGTATAGGCAGCCTCCCTAATAGTCTAGTGCAGCCCCCCTCAGAGTATACTGTAGCCCCCTCAGCTCACCCAACACAGTACAGTGCAGCTCCCCAACATGTAGTACAGTGCAACTCCCCAACACACAGTACAGTGCAGCTCCCCCAAAACAGTACAGTGCAGCTCCCCAACACAGTACAGTGCAGCTTCCCAAACACACAGTGTAGAGCAGCTCCCTCCCACACAGTACAGTGCAGCTCCCCAACACACAGTACAGTCAGCTCCCAACACACAGTACAGTGCAGCTCCCCAACACACAGTACAGTCAGCTCCCCACAACACATATTACAATGCAGCTCCCCAACACAGTATAGTGCAGCTCCCTCCTCCAACACACAGTATAGTGCAGCTCCCTCCCAACACATAGTACAGTGCAGCTACTCCTACACACTGTACAGTGCAGCACCCCCAACAAATAGTACAGTGCAGCTCCCCCAAAACAGTATAGTACAGTTCCCTCCCCAACACACAGTATAGTGCAGCTCCATCCCAACACATAGTACAGTGTAGCTACCTATACACACAGTACAGTGCAGCTCCCCAACATATAGTACAGTGCAGCTCCCTCACCAACACAGTATAGTGCAGCTCCCTCCCAACACATAGTACAGTGCAGCTCCCCAACACATAGTACAGTGCAGCTCCCCAAACACACAGTACAGTGCAGCTCCCCCAACACAGTATAGTGCAGCTCCCTCATTCAACACACAGTATAGTGCAGCTCCCTCCCAACACACAGTATAGGGCAGACACTGACACACACAGAGTATAAAGGAGCTCCCGCACTCTCACACACACACACACACACACACACAATAATACATACACACACTCGCACAATACTCACCCCTCCTCCTCCTTGCTCCTCACGCTGCTCCAGGCTCTGCTCCAGTCTTATCGGCTCCACTACTGGCACAGCGCAGCTACGATGAAGTGACATCATCACGTGCCCGCTGAGTCACAAGCAGAACGGAAGTGATGGGATGCTCTCTCCTCCATCACTGCTTTCAACTGTATCGGCGTCTATGATACCAATAAGTTGAATCAGCAATGGGGGGCAGCACTGGGCGGCAGGCCACTGGCTCAGTTGGGGGGCCCTGGAGGAGCGGGGGCCTAGGCAGCTGCCTGGTCTGCCTGCCCCTAACGCCGGCCCTGCATGTCTGTAATATGGATCCCATATCCTGTGTCTATGTGTTATGCAACCCAGGGAAAGGAGGTGCATACAGCTGCTTCTAAAGGGTTAATCTGCAAGAGGAGAACATAGCTGCTTCTAAAGGGGTAATGTAAGTATCCCACAAGACTAGCAGAAGAAGTAGCTTAGTAGGATGTGGCAGTGTTTACCTATGTTAATGTTTTTTTAGCATCATCAAAAAAATACATTTACATTGGCACCCTTGAAATTGTTACAGAAAATGAAGTATTTCTCCCAGAAAATTATTGCAATTACACATTTTTATAAACATGTTTAATTCCTTTGTGTGTATTTGAACAACAGAAAAAAAACTGAGAATAAAGTCAAATTGGACATAATTTCACACAAACCCCCAAAAATGGGCTGAAGAAAATGTGAAAATCCCACCTGAAACCAGATAAAATGGGGAGAAGCTGACTCAAGCTTTGCATTGTGTGTCTGTAGCTGCCACACTAAGCATGGAGAACAGAAAGAGGAAAAGAGAAATGTCTGAAGATTTGAAAACCACAATTGTTGAACAATATCAACAATCTCAGGGTTACAAGTTCATCTCCAGAGATCTTGATGTTCCTTTGTTCATGGTGCGAAACATAATCAAGAAGTTTATAACCCATGGCACTGTAGCTCATCTCCCAGAACGTGGACGGCAGAGAATAATTGATGAAAGGTTTCAACGCAGGATAGTCCATATGGTGGATAAGCAGCCCCAAACAAGTTTCAAAGAAACTCAAGTCCTGCAGGTTCAGGGTCCATAAATATCAACACAAACTATCCATTCACAATTGAAGGAAATGAAACACTATGGCAGGAGACCCAGGAAGACACCACTGCTGACACAGACATAAAAAAATCTAGACAGCAGTTTGCCAAAATGTACTTTAGTCAGCCAAAATCCTTCTGGGACACCATCTTGTGGACAGATGAGACCAAGATAGAGTTTTTGGGTAACGCACATCATTCTACTGTTTAACTAAGATGGAATGAGGCCTACAAAGAAAAGAACACAGTACCTTCAGTCAAATATAGTGGAAGTTCAAAGATGTTTTGTGGTTGTTTTGCTACCTCTGAAACTGGGTTCCTTGACTGTGTGCAAGGCATCATAAAATCTGAAGATTCCAAAGGATTTTGGGTTGCAATGTGCCCAGTGTCAGAAAGCTGGGTTTGCATCCTAGGTCATGGGTCTTCTAGCAGGACAATGACCCCAAACATACTTCAAGAAGCACCCAGGAATGGATGGAAACAAAGCGCTGGAGAGTTCTGAAGTGGCCAACAATGAGTCTTGATCTAAATCCCAATGAACACCTTTGGAGAGAACTTAAAATTGCTGTTGGGAGAAGGCACCTTTTAAATATGAAAGACCTGGAGCAGTTTGCAAAAGAAGAGTGGTTCAAAATTCCAGGTGAGATGTGTAAAAAGCTTGTTGATGCGTATAGGAAGCAATTGATTGCAGTTATTTATTCCAAAGGGTGTGCAACCAAATATGAAGTTGAGGGTGCCAACAATTTTGTCCGGCCCATTTGAGGGTTTTGTGTGAAATTATGTCCAATTTGCTTTTGTTCTGTTTTTTTTGTGTTGCTCCAATACACACAAATGAAATAAACATGTGTATAACAAGCCATGTGTAATTGAAATAATTTTCTGAGAGAAATACTTCATTTTCTATAACAATTTCAAGGGTGCCAACACTTTTGGCCATGACAGTAGGTAAACACGGTTAAAGCCTTCTTCTTACTATGAAGTGGCTGCAGCTGGTGTTGTAAGATACTTAGACAAACCCTTTAGAAGCAGCTAAGTCCTCATATTGCAGATCAACCCTTTACAAGCAGCTGTAGCCTCCTCCTTTCTAGAGTCTACGCATAATGCACAAAGACATCTTGATACATGTCTAATAAATATTCTTTCTGAAGTAAAGATTGATCTATTGGTGGCAAATGAGGAAAGATTTGATTTGAATTTCTTTAACTCACTACTTGATGTGATGCAACAGTGAATTAATTCACATTTGTGAATGATGTATTTATCGTTTGGACTCAATACTTTAATTTAATTCTAGTGACCAGTGATGCAACCAAACAGTGAATAGATAATTAATCTGTTCATGATAAATCCTGATTAAAGTTCAAAACAACCCTCTATTTACCAGTTAGATGAAATACGTGTGCATGTGTGCTCCTCCCCCTCATCATCAGCACCTTTCATAGAATCCCAGCAAATTTTGAGTAGGATAATGAAAGTAGAACATGCGTTCCTGTTATAATTTTTATAAGCACACTCACACCGTGTCAGGAGTCGAACCCAGTACCTCTTGTCTACTGCCAGCAGCTCTACCATCTGAGCTATTCTGCTGGCTGCAAAGTTCCTTGCTGAACCCAGATACCATTGACTGTTCTTCCTGATTGGCTACACCTAGTGCTCTCTTGATTGGGCCTCTGATTGCCAATTACACACCCTATATAAACCTGGCCCTGTGGGTGTGTCATTGCGAGATTATTGAGCTCCAAGCCTTTAGTCAAGCGTTTCCTGCTGATCCATTGCTACAAACACTGCTCTCCTGTGAACCGACCTCGGCCTGCCTTCTGACTACGCTCTCCGCCTGATCCATTGCTACAAACACTGCTCTCCTGTGAACCGACCTCGGCCTGCCTTCTGACTACGCTCTCCGCCTGATCCATTGCTACAAACACTGCTTTCCTGTGTACCGACCTCCGGCTGCCACCTGACTACGTAATCTGCCTGCTCCTCTGTTACCTAACTGCCTTTCCTGTGTACCGACCTCCGGCTGCCACCTGACTACGCTACCTGCCTCTGCTTCCCCTAGTGTTTGCAGTAACATCGGCTCCAACCCAGACGGGATCTTGACAGAATAATCTCGCGCCAAAATGGAGTCCGCTGTGAACACCCTGAGGCGGCAAGTTACGGAGCTTCAAAGTTTTTGTACTGACTCTCAAGGAAAATATGCCAAGTTACAAACTGATTTCACGGCGATTCAACAGGAAGTAATTGAGCTACAAAAACAACTTCTGGACGTGCGCAATTCAGGGTCCGAATCACACGCGCGGCTGCCGCTGCCTGCAAAGTTCAGTGGGGATCGCAAGCAGTACCGAGGATTCCTCAATCAATGCCGCATATACTTCCAGATGCAACCTGCTCCCTTTACCACTGAGAGGAAGAAAGTTTTTTTCATGATAAATCTCCTGACGGATGAAGCTCTTGCTTGGGCTTCACCTTATGTAGAAAAGGACTATGCCCTCCTTAATGACCTGGAAGCTTTCATCGCAGCTATGAATCAAGTTTTTGATGACCCAAACCGCTGTGCCACAGCAGAAACCAAATTACATAATTTGCGCCAAGGACGTCGCTCTGTTGCGGAATATACATCGGAGTTCCGTCGCTGGGTGGCCGACACCACCTGGAATCCAGCGGCCCAGAGAAGTCAATTTCGACGAGGGTTATCAGAACCAGTGAAAGACGAGCTTGCCAGGGTTGAGACCCCTGACCAGTTGGAGGACTTTATTCAACTATGTATCCGGATTGACCAGAGACTTACTGAAAGGAGAAAGGAGAGACTGCGAGCACTTGGGAATAGCCCTGGCTTCTCATTTTCAGCATCGGACCACCAAGAAAAGACGCAAGGCGTGTCTGAACCGATGCAGATCGATGTCATCCGAAGACCACTCTCTGCACAGGAGAAGGAGAGGCGACGTGCAGAACATCTCTGCCTCTATTGTGGGGACCCTGGACACTATGCCATCAACTGTCCTAACAAAAGGACTATAGCCTTTACCAACAACAGGTCTGCCAGCAATATGGACCTTTCTCAGCAGTCGGATTCCATCTTGCAGACTATCTCATCAGTAACGCCAGAAATAGACAAAATACATTCTACATCATCTCATTTTGTAATCCCCATTCAGGTTGTAATGGGCACCCAAAAAATACAATGCTCTGCCCTGTTGGATTCGGGAGCAGGAGGAAATTTTATGGACTTAAAATTTACACGTGATAATAATATTTCCAGTAGGACCAAATCCACACCAATTGAAATGGAAACTGTGGATGGATCACCCTTGTCTTCTGGACCTGTCACGCATGAGACAATCGAACTGGAGATTTGTATCGAACCGGATCATCATGAAGCTGTCAGTTTCCACCTTATTTCATCTCCGAAATTTCCGGTTATTCTAGGGATCCCCTGGTTTTCAGTCCATAACCCTTCTATCAACTGGGCATCAAGGACCATCACCTTTCCATCTGACTACTGTAAGAATAATTGTCATAAGGAACCCCCTGTTCTCCAACAAGTCCAAATCTCTGAGATTTCGCATGAGAAGGAAGAGAAACTACCACCTCAATATCAGCAGTTCTCTGATGTCTGCAGTAAGAAGAAAGCAGATCAATTACCTCCTCACCGTCCTTACGACTGTCCCATTGAATTGCTGCCAGGAGCAACCATTCCATTTGGACGGATTTACAATCTTTCCGAACCTGAATTGAAGGTATTAAGAAAGTTCCTGGATGAAAATTTAGAGAAAGGCTTTATTCGACCTTCCACATCTCCAGCTGGGGCACCCCTGTTCTTTGTTGCGGCCATGTATTGACTACAGAGAGATGAATAATATCACTGTCAAGAATCGCTACCCGCTACCCTTGATTCCTCAACTATTTGAGAGACTCCGTTCTGCGAAAATCTTTACGAAGCTGGATCTTAGAGGGGCTTACAACCTCATACGGATTCGCCCAGGAGATGAGTGGAAGACAGCCTTCAGAACGAGATATGGACATTTTGAATCTCTGGTTATGACCTTTGGTCTTAGCAATGCCCCAGCCACCTTTCAACATTTTATTAATGATGTATTTCGAGATTTCTTGGACCAATTCGTTGTGGCTTATCTCGATGACATTCTTATATTTTCAGACACCTTGGAAGAGCATCGCAGGCACGTCCAGTTAGTCTTGGAACGACTACAGGAGAACCATCTTTACATTAAACTTGAAAAATGTGAGTTTGAACAAACCAGTATCCAATTTCTGGGATATATCATCTCCCCAGAAGGTCTGAGCATGGATCCCGGCAAAATCAATGCTGTAGTGGACTGGCCTGTTCCAAGAAATTTAAAAGACGTCCAGCGTTTCATAGGATTTGCAAATTTTTACCGAAAATTTATAAAGAACTTTTCACGGATCATTCTACCAATTACTACACTAACAAAAAAGACCAAAGCATTTTTCTGGTCTCCGGAGGCACAGGAGGCTTTTGACAAATTGAAAACTCTTTTTACGTCTGCTCCATTGTTAGTACACCCAAATCCTGAATTGCCATTTACTGTCGAAGTGGACGCCTCGGACTCTGCAGTGGGAGCCATTCTGTCTCAGCGAGTTGGGGACAAAATGCAACTTCACCCATGTGCGTTTCTTTCCCACACCATGTCATCTGCAGAAAAGAACTACGACATCGGTAATAAAGAACTGTTAGCCATTAAAGTTGCCTTCTCCGAATGGAGACATCTTTTGGAAGGTGCCAATCACCCTGTGACTGTCCTCACGGACCACAAGAATCTTGAATTCCTCCGTACAGCAAAAAGATTGTCTGCAAGACAAGCACGATGGGCCTTATTTTTCTCAAGATTCAATTTTATAATTTCTTACCGGCCTGGTTCAAGAAATGGCAAGGCTGACGCCCTGTCCAGGATGTGTTCGGAACCTCAGGAGAGGTCTAGTAATGACGATACAATTCTAGGCCCTAAAATTTTTTGGGAATATTGCACTCTAGAGGACTATGTAATAGAATTAAAGATGGATATCAAGAGGACTCTTTCCTTAACCATCCTTCGGAAGACGTCGATCTTTCATTCAAAGAGGGGTTTTGGATGCAGAAACACAAAATATATGTACCTGAATCTTCTCGCCTTGAAGTCCTCAAAAGTGTCCATGATTCTAAACTGGCAGGACATCCTGGAGTTGCAAAAACACAAGACTTACTACTTCGTTTCTTTTGGTGGCCTAATTGTAGGAAGGACGTGAGGAAATATGTTTCAACCTGTTTAACATGCGCACGAAACAAGACCCCACGATCGTCTCCTCTAGGACTCTTGCAACCACTTCCAGTTCCATCCAGGCCTTGGGGATCTATTTCCATGGATTTTATTGTGGAACTACCCCCTTCCAAACAGATGACCGTCATCCTTGTCATAGTGGACCGACTCACAAAAATGGCCCACTTTATTCCAACTGAAGGAATTCCTACTGCTGAAAAAACTGCAGAACTGATAATCAAAGAGGTATTCAGGTTACATGGAATTCCTGACAGCGTGGTGTCTGACAGAGGCGTTCAGTTTACGTCAAAATTTTGGAAGAGTTTCTGTACAGCCTTGGGAGTCACAGTGAATCTTTCTACCGCTTTCCATCCTCAGTCCACTGGCCAGACGGAGAGAACGAACCAGACTTTGGAGCAATACCTCCGTTGCTTCATTTCCTATCTTCAGGATGACTGGGTGGACTATTTACCAACAGCAGAGTTTGCCTACAACAACTCCATACATAGCGCTACATCTCAAACCCCATTTTTTGCTAATTATGGAGTACATCCAGTATTTATCCCTAATCTGCCAGTGAACACTCCCATTCCTGCTGTAAATGACAGGCTTGCAAAATTACAGGAATCCCAGAAGGAATTATCAGAGATATTACTCAAGACCCAGGAAGTATATAAGGAAGCAGCAGATAAACATCGGAGAGTGCCCCCTGCTCTTCAGGTTGGAGACAAAGTTTGGCTGTCCACTAAAAACCTTAAGACACATGTGCCATCCTCCAAATTGGGTCAGA
Organism: Oophaga sylvatica; assembly: GCA_033576555.1. NCBI lineage: Eukaryota > Metazoa > Chordata > Amphibia > Anura > Dendrobatidae > Oophaga > Oophaga sylvatica. Next base: position 43,032,486 of record JARQOD010000008.1, read on the forward strand.
AATTCATTGGACCTTTTCAAATTTCTGCAAAAATTAACCAGGTTGCTTTTCGTTTAAAACTTCCCAACAATCTAAAGATTCATCCAGTGTTTCACATATCCTTGCTCAAACCCTTCTGTGAAAACCCGTTTCCAGGAAGAATTCAGCCACCTCCTCCACCAGAAAGGATCCGTGGTGAAGAAGAATACATTGTGGATAAGATTCTGGACTCCCGAAAATTCAGAGGTAAACTGGAGTATCTGGTGCAGTGGAAGGGTTACGGACCAGAGGAAAATTCATGGGAACCAAGGGACAACGTCCATGCTCCTAGACTAACAAGAGCCTTTCATCAGAGGTACCCGGATAAGCCAGCTCCTGAGATGTCCAGAGGCCATCCTGGAAGGAGGGGAGTACTGTCAGGAGTCGAACCCAGTAACTCTTGTCTACTGGCCATCAGCTCTACCATCTGAGCTATTCTGCTGGCTGCAAAGTTCCTTGCTGAACCCAGATACCATTGACTGTTCTTCCTGATTGGCTACACCTAGTGCTCTCTTGATTGGGCCTCTGATTGCCAATTACACACCCTATATAAACCTGGCCCTGTGGGTGTGTCATTGCGAGATTATTGAGCTCCAAGCCTTTAGTCAAGCGTTTCCTGCTGATCCATTGCTACAAACACTGCTCTCCTGTGAACCGACCTCGGCCTGCCTTCTGACTACGCTCTCTGCCTGATCCATTGCTACAAACACTGCTCTCCTGTGAACCGACCTCGGCCTGTCTTCTGACTACGCTCTCCGCCTGATCCATTGCTACAAACACTGCTTTCCTGTGTACCGACCTCCGGCTGCCACCTGACTACGTAATCTGCCTGCTCCTCTGTTACCTAACTGCCTTTCCTGTGTACCGACCTCCGGCTGCCACCTGACTACGCTACCTGCCTCTGCTTCCCCTAGTGTTTGCAGTAACATCGGCTCCAACCCAGACGGGATCTTGACACACCGGTTACGCACAAACCAGGAGAGACAAACACCTGAACCCAACAGATCCCTGTTCAGCCTAGGAAAGTCCCTAATCTGACCCTGATTTGTCCCTGCCTGACTGCGGCAGTTGGCACATTAAGACGGAAGAAAATAAAAAGAACCACACAAGAAACGGAATACGTGGAAAACCTCCCAGACCCAAAAAGTAAAAGAAAGGAAAGGGTACTGGAAAGGAAGACACACAAACTGTAGGAAAAGCAACTGAGATTAACCAGGTGAAATAATCCCTAGCTGAGGAGCTGGATCTCCAAACACCATATATCTTGAAATATAGCCAGCAAAGATGCAAATGCAAGGCGAGTATAAATCTCCCCTCCCAAGAAGTGATAGGACAGAACCAAATTGGGAAGATAGAGACACCTAAGTAGAAGAAAATCAAAGAAAGCAAACAAAAGACACAAGAACCATCAGAAGGTGAACAGTGACAAAACCGTCTGCAGTTCACCAGAAAGGGAAACCGACCACACAGCAAGAGGTCTCACCAGATTGAGGCATAACAGTTCTAAATCTCCAAGGGTGCCCAAATTTTTGAATCGGCCTATGGCTGGTTTTAATTGTTAGGCAAAGAATTTTTTGACAAAAGTTATTTATAGGAATTGTAATTTTTACATGTTCCTCAATGTATTACTAAGTGACCACCACAGAGTCTTGCTTTTTACATACATAAAAAAATCCACGTTTTCTACTTCCAATAAACTTTTTTGATACTATGGTGTTCTAAAGGGATGTTTACACCTGCGTAAAATCTCCATGATAGACTTTGGCCATTTTCAAATAAACATTTTGAATTCAAAGTCACTAATGCATCTTTCGCGTCACAATATTACACCATTTTAAATCTGCAAGAAATCAGTTTCAAAAGTATGCAAAATAGTCTGATGCAGAGCTGACACATGTAAATATCGGGCATAGGCTTGTTCACTACAGATGATGGCCTTACCAATTTTCTCATCTTCCTGCACCATCTTTCTTTCTTCCCGGAAGGCACGCAGCCACCTCAGCTTCTCCTCTAGCTTCTTGGCAATATAAAGGTGCATTTCCTCAGTTTCCTTGTTATTTAATTTGAAGGCATTCTTCACACTCACATTGAAGTCTTCATCTCGGCCATCGTCTACCTCTATGACTTCATATTTATCCATGTCCATTCGACCCTTATAGTACAGAATATCCCTTCGAATTAGGTCCTGTCGGCAGTACAAAATAGGGTTACCAGAAGGAACTGCTTGGTGTGTAATAGTATGAATTTGTAGTTGAAGATGTTATGTATATGTATAAATAAAACACATTATAAATTCTTCATACCAGGGGCTCTGACATGAATGAAGGATTTAAATTGTAGCCTGAACCTTAACGCAAATTTTTTTT
>JARQOD010000008.1:43034969-43067709 GCA_033576555.1 Oophaga sylvatica
TCATTTTTTTTCCCTTTGGGGCATGAAGTAAAAATTGGCTCATTTTATTTAATGATTTGGTAATTGTTTTCCCTTCCTTTGTTTGAGGGTTGAATAAGTTCTCTCCTGCCTCCCCTCGTTTTAAGATGTTCTGAAGGAATTCCCAAAAAAGCTAAAATGAAAAATTTTAAAAAGGGTCTTGCCTTTTTTGCATTTTTAGACCCCCACGCTTAGGTTATATATTAATCTATGATTGCTGACCCATTTTAAAAATCAAATGTACTTCAGAAATGTAGAAAATGTGTATGTAAAATCAATGGTTACTTGGTTGACAGCGCCCAGGGAAGAAAAAGTTGTGCCCCCTACGTTTCTTTTAAAAACAAAAAGCCCTGAGACCCCCCTTTTAAAACAAATAATCAGCTTAGTGCCTCCATAAAAGCTGATACCCCCTGTTTCTCCCCTACAAAACTGCCCCCTTTCCCAAAAAAAAAAGTTTATAGTCACCTAAACAATGATTGGGGTCCTCACTCCCTGCATACTAGTGGAAAAATTCCCAAAGGCATTTACCCCACACTGCGTAAAATTACAGCAGGGAAGGTCAACTTTTCAAATAATTTTGCCTTAAGATTTGTTATACTACGTATATTTGGACCAATTTAAATAAGGTATCATAGAGGGGGGGTGAACCCAAAAAGTAAATTTGGGGGTCTTACCAAACACCTATTTTAAGGCTCGGCCCCCTGAATTTTGGGTTTTCCCCGCTGTCATCTGTAGACAGTGAAAGAAACAGGCGGTGTGATTGGTGGAAGATATTACTCAGGTCAAGGGCTGGGGCCCCCACCAGTCAAGACAGGTGGGCAGCGCTGTGACTGGCATAAAAAATTTTCCTGGTCACAGGCATCGGCGATGAATAGTATTTCTCCCCCTCAGCCATGCCCGCTGTCACTGATAACAGCGAAGCAGGGGCCAGCGATGTGAGTATTCATCCCCGGTGCCTGCTCTGAAAAAAAAAATAACAACATGTGGTCTCTTCTATTTTTGATAACCAGCTTGGCAAAACTACAGCTGCGGGGGGAAACCCTCATGTGCTTTCTGGCTTTTTTTAAAAATAGAGGATCCCACATGTTTTTTTTTATTTTTAAATAATTAAAAATGTGGGGCCCCCCTTTTTTACAATTAGTCAAGAAAAAAACAACGGGGGGGGGAGGAATTTCTGGCTGGAAGGGGGGCCATGGATATTCCCCTCCCCTGCCAAAAAAAAGCAGCCTGCAGCCGTCCCTATTAGATGCCCAAAATTCTCATTCCAGCTTTTCCCACTTGCCTTTATGGCAGTGGCAAGTGGGGTTAAGATTTGTGGGGTTATGTCAACTTTGTATTGTCTGGTGACATCTGTCCACGTGTTAGAATGGAGAGGATCTATAACATCCTGTCCATTACTAACCTCACAGTCAGATTGTAAATTAAAAACACCAGAAAAGTCATTTAGTTGAAATAAAAATACACACCGTTTTACTTTTTTATTTAAAAATAAAAAGCAAAGTTTACTCACCTTATCCCATTCTATTGAAGACCTCGTCTCCTGTAAAAAAAACAAAAATAATAAACAATAATAATACTCATCTAACACCTGCTCCATGAAGCCCTGTCTCCTGTTAAAAAAAAAAAAAAACATCCATTCCCTCACCTTTCCAACATACCGTACTATGCCGTAATCCCTGTCTGCGATAAGTGGTTTACAACCTGGATGGTGCCAAGATGCAACTGTCCAGGCTGAAGACCACTGGAGAATGAGGTGCTAACGAGTGCAGAGTCAGTGATTAGCGGTGGCGTCATAGAGGTTATCACTAGAGTTGAGCGAATCAGGTCGGTCAGATTCAAAAGTCGCCGACTTTCGTCAAAGTCGGGTTTAGCTGACCGAAACACGACCATAGCGTGCGTCGGCCATGCGGTCGGCAAAACGAGTGCGAAAGTCGGTTTTCCCAGAATGCTTTCAGGAGCTTTTTTTCAGCCAATGAGCAAGGACGTACACTGCGGGCAACGAGACGACGTGGGCAGGCCCACCACCATTTAGAGAAGGGCATTGCAGTTATTGGCTTGCTTTGGGGGGCGTCATAGTGTCTATAAAGCTCTGACAGCCGACCGCCATTTTACTTCTGCCGATCTTAACAGTAGGGAGAGGTTGCTGACGCTGTTTATCTGTAGGGAGAAAGTTAGGGATGTAAAGAGAATTCTTCTGTGCTTGTGCTGAAAGCAATTGGCTGTACAGTTAGTGTGCAGTGACAGGGGAGGATTTTCTTGTGTGCAGCAGCGCTGGTTATTAGGCTGCCTGATAGCTGTGTGTACACTGCTGTGCAAAACTGCTTTTTACACAGCACTAATACTTTTATTCTTTTTTTTCAGCCACTTACCGAGCGTTCATTTTTCCCACACCGTATAGAGCTGTACGCTCCTCAAAACACTTCCGTGTACCGGCTGGTATCACAAACAAATACATGCTGACTATCTGTGGTGTGACTCCGGAAATATATACGGAGATTGAAATTTTCCCCAAAACCGTATACAGCTGTCCACTTCTGATACAGTGCCGTATATTGCTCTTTGTATTACGGTCAAATCCATACTGAGTGAGCATCTGTGTGTGACTCCGGAAATATATACAGAGATTGAAATTTTTCCCTATACCGTACACAGCTGTACGCTCCTCATACCGTACCATATATCTGCTGGAATTTTTGGTACATTTTCCCAGACATGAGGAAGTGTGGTGGAAGAGGCCCCGGACGTGGGCGGGGGGGCCAGCTGGTACTGATGGTGGTGGTGGTGCATCTGCTGGTAGTGCCAAAAAGCACAATAGTACCTAAGGCAGGAGGGTGTTGAGCCTGCGTAATTGTCTGGCTCCAGAAGGCTGGAAAGCTCCCTTTTCTGGGAGTAGTTAAACCGCTTTTAAAGCCGGAGCATCAGGAACAGTTTTGGCTTACATTGCCGAAAAAAGCCTCCACTCTATCGCCTCCTCTTCTGAAGTTTCAAAAAATGCAAGCACTGAGTCGTCAGTGCAGACTCCTGGTCAGGAACAACACCTTTCCTTGTGTCCTTCACCCCCACCAAAAGTGAGGGATGCAGCAGGCCACACTTCAGATTACTCCCTGGAGCGCTTTTCAATACCATGCCTGGGTTATCAAGTCAAATCCTGAATTCCCCAGTCCAAGATGAAATTGACATGGAGTGCACTGATGCACAGCCACTGCTATATGATTCTGCTGTACATTCACCCAGAGCACTGCATTGCCCTCGCCGTCTACTGAGCCAGATTCTGACCCGATGAAACTCAGGTGCCCCTTCCCGCATACTATACTACCTTACACGGTGACACAGAGAAAGGTGCAGATGAAATTGAAAATGAGGTGATGGGATGACCGAGTTGTTGACCCGAATTGGCATCCATTGGGGAAGAGGGTGCCGCTGGCAATAGCTCAGAAGAGGAGGAGGATCCGCAGCAGGCATCCACATCGCAGCTGCGGTTATCTGGCAGGCCCGTAGCAGTCCAAAAACGTGTTAAAAAAACAAAAAGAGTTGCAGGACAGTTGGCCAGACGGTCAAATTAGCACAGCGTACAAGTCCTGAAAATTTATCCCATAGTAAGAAAGTGCGAGTGTGGCACTTTTTTTACCAAAATCCCATTGATGGGGCAAAGGTTATCTGTAAGAAGTGGGGAAGGACCTTTAGCTGAGGGAAAAATCTCCGAAATTTGAATACCAGTTGCATGCTTAGACATTTAAACATCATGCACTTGCAAGCGTGGACGGACTACAAAACCTCAGGTAGCACACGTTGCACCTGCTCCGCCTGAAGGTAGCCAGCAACGCTACATCGCTTCCCCCACTGTAAGCCCACCGGTTTAGCACACCACCAGCAAGAAATGTTGAGGTGTCGTCACAAGGCCAAAGCAGTCAGGGAATCCCAATTTTTTCCAAAAAGACTGAAACTAGGCCATACCACCACCCCACAATCTCATCACCAACCCCCCCTCAGTCCGCCAAGTTTCCCCCGCTAGTTCCCCCATATGCAGCTCTCAAGTCCAGCTCACCCTAGCAGACACTCGAGTAGGACAAGAAAGTACTCATCCTCTCATCCGCGTACACTGGCTTTGAATGCCTACTTGCCAAACTGATTCATTAGAGATGATGCCCTCCGTTTGGTTGAAAGCGCAGCGTTCCGAGAGCTCATGGCCTACACTGTCCCACGCTATGACCTACTCAGTCGGCACTTCTTTTCTAGAATAGCCATCCCTGCCCTCCACCTGCATGTGAAAGACTGCATTGTCCATGCACTCAAACAATCAGTGAGTGGAAAGGTGCACCTCACAACAGATGCATGGGCCAGTAGGCATGGCCAGGGCCGTTACGTGTCCATCACTGTGCACTGGGTTAATGTGGTGGATGCAGGCTGCACAGGGGACAGTGGCGGTGGGACAGTGCTGCCTAGCCCACGGTATAGGCAACAGTTGGCTGTAGTTGTTCGACCCTCCTCCTCCAGAAGCGAAAGCTCGTTGACAGAGCGCAGTCGCATGAGCACTCCATCCGCAGCTGCCTGTGTTGCACATGAGGTGTCCCACTATCGAACAGCTAGTGGTAAGCGTCAGCAGGCTGTTTTAAAGATGATGTCTTGGGCGACAACAGACACACCGCGGAGGTACTGGCCGACTACTTGCAGCGAGAAACTGAGTCATGGCTGGGCAGTCTACATCTTGAGCCAGGCAAGGTAGTCAGTGATAACGGCCGTAATTTTGTGGCGGCCATAGCCCTGGCAAAACTCAGACACATATCTTGCCTGGCTCACGCCTTGAACCTTGTGGTGCAGTGCTTCATAAATAATTATCCGGAGTTACCAGCCCTGCTCCATAAGGTACGAAGACTGTGCTCGCACATACGTCGCTCGCACGTAGACTCCAGTCGTATGCCGAGGTTGCAGCGATCGCTCCACCTCCCCAAGCACCGCCTAATCATAGACATTGCAACAAGGTGAACTCCACCATGCACATGGTTGAGAGGCTGTGCGAACAGAGGCAGGCTGTAATGCATTTGTGGGAGGATACACGGGCAGGCAGTTTGAGGGCAGACATCGAGTTGTCGGGTGTGCAGTGGTGAAAGCTGAAAGACCTCTGTAAAGTCCTTCAGTGTTTTGAGGAATGCACACGGCTGGTAAGCGCAAACAACGCCATCTTAAGCATGAGCATCCCACTTATGCGTCTGCTCATGCAAACTTTGATGCACATTAAGGATCAGGCATCTGCAGTGGAGGAGGAGGAGGAGGGAAGCCTTGATGACAGTCAGCCATTGTCTGCTCAGGGAACTGTCCTGGACGAGGTGGAGGAAGAAGAAGAGGAGGATGAGGGGGATGATTATTTTGGGGAGAAGGATTCTTCTCAGTGTGCAAGAGAAAATGTTGGCTTGCCAAGGTCAGGTACAGGGTTTGTGCGTGACTGGAGGGATGTGGATTTGGCAGAAAGTGCTCCTCCACCCACCACTGGCAATGCATCATTGACACCAGAAACATTGGCCCACATGTGTGATTATGTCTTGCGGATCCTACAAAGGGACCCCCGCATTGCCAAAATTATGAAGGATGACGACTACTGGTTGGCCAGCATCCTCGATCCACGCTATAAAGGCAAATTACAGAGCATCATGCCACAGGAGAACCTAGAGCTAATATTGGCGAACAAACAAGCAACTCTGGTAAACTGTTTGTTAGAGGCATTCCCAATCACACAGCAGCGGTGCAGGTTCTACCACGAGCCGTACTGGGCCAAATGCAGTGGCGTAGCGTGGGGGGGGCGGGGGGGGGCGGTCCGCCCCAGGCGGCACGTGTGTGTGGGGGCGGCGCAGCAGCAATTCCATATGCACCCCTTCATTGCCCTCCCAACTTTGCACAGCCAGCATTTACCATTGCTGTGCTTTGTAAAGGTGGTAGCAGGACCTGTGATGAGGTCACAGGAGGGGAGGAGTTAGGTGTCACATGATCTTCAGGCCCCTGTGTGCAGGAAACTGCTGTTTTGGTCGTCATGGTGCTGGATGATGGTAAGTTTATATGTGGGATCATAAGGGGTTTACAGTGTGGATGTAGCTGAGCTGTGTGTGCATGAGGTGTACGGAGCGGAGCCGTGTGTACGAGATGTACGGAGCAGAGCCGTGTGTGTGTACGAGGTGTACGGAGCGGAGGTGTACGGAGCGGAGCCGTGTGTGTACGAGGTGTATGGAGCGGAGCCATGTGTGTACGAGGTGTACGGAGCGGAGCCATGTGTGTACGAGGTGTACGGAGCGAGGTGTACGGAGCGGAGCCGTGTGTGTACGAGGTGTACGGAGCAAAGCAGTGTGTGTACGAGGTGTACGGAGCGAAACCGTGTGTGTACGAGGTGTACGGAGCAAAGCCGTGTGTGTACGAGGTGTACGGAGCGAAGCCGTGTGTGTACGAGGTGTACGGAGTGGAGCCGTGTGTGTACGAGGTGTACGGAGCAGAGCCTTGTGCGTGTGAGGTTTGTGGAGCGGACCCGTGTGTGTACAGGGCCACAAAGAGCGGAGCGGGCATGTACAAGGGTCCTGTTACTTGCGGGATCTGTGTGCTTGGGGGCTGCAGGGGGGAAGGAGGGGTGCCATTATGTGCATGGGTCTGCGTGGGGACGGAGCGAATGCTGTTATCTGTGTAGGGCTGGGTCCCTGTCCCGCTGTCCTGGCCGGGAGGTTTACTTTCCCGCATTAGAATCGTACATGCGGAAACCCGGGGACCTCCCACACGTTCTGGCAGCCACATGTCACGTTCCACCGGAGGTGACGTGCTGTAAGTCAGCTGAACGCTGGAAATGACCGCTGACCTAATTTCCGGCGGTCAGCTTACAGCAGCAGGTACTGTAACTCGTTCTCGGGAGAGTCTTCAGAACGGCGACGCATCAAGCCGCTGGATCTGTTGGAGTGAGAGCCGGGTATTGTACGGACCGCTGCATACAATACCCGACTCTCACTGAGCGAGACAAGCAGCATGTGGGGATCTCAACATGGGATCTGTTCAACAGATGAAGAGATCCCCAGATCCTGCCTGTCTCGCTCAGTGAGAGCCGGGTATTGAATGGAGCGCCTCATAGCTGGTGAGATCCCCACATCCTGGGGAAATGAGGTCAGCGATGGAACGTGACTTGTGGCTGCCAGAATGTGTGGGAGGTCCCCGGGGTTTCCGTATGTACGATTCTAATGCGGAAAGTAAACCGCCTGGCCGGGACAGCGGACAGGGTCCCGATATCGGGACTGTCCCGCTGAAACCGGGACGGTTGAGAGGTATGTGTTTATAATTATTGTTTATGAAACAGTGTGATCAGCAGTGCTAAGTGGGTGTGGTCAGGGCGTGGATATGGGTGTGACCAGTGAAATGGGTGTGGCTAGGGGTGTGGTCTAAAATTTGCCGCCCCGGGCGCCACAAACAGTTGCTACGCCACTGGCCAAATGGAAGAGGTGTTCGTGGTGCACACAGCCGAAGTGGCTTTGGAGACAGGGTTTTCATGACCATGTTGTGGTCTGATTTCTCAAGTAACGCTTACACGACTGGTAATGCTGAATCGATTGCAACAGACAGGAGATAGCAGTTGTCAACTATGATTCAAAATTACCTCTCCTCCCCTATCAATGTTCTCCCTCACAGTTCATTCCACTTTGACTACTGGGTCTGTAAACTGGACACCTGGCCTGGATTGGCACAATATGCCTTACAGGAGCTCGCTTGCCCTGCTGGTAGTGTGCTATCAGAGAGTCTTCAGTGCTGCTGGATCAATCCTGACAGAAAGAAGGACCCGGCTGTCGATCCAAAATGTAGGTGATCTCACCTTCATTAAAATGAACCATTCCTGAGTTTCAAAGGATTTTGTACCACCTTCCCCTGATGACACATAGGTTGCCAGCAAAATGGCTCGCTTTGTCCTCCTCTTCCTCCGACTTCTCCAATTCGTCCATTTGCAGCTGCTGAACGTCCAGCCTACACCTCAACATATGAAACTTAATAATAACTCTGGCACTCTGGTATAAGTATTCAAGAATAAAGAAAATTTTATTCCATAATCCAATAGTAACGTTTCGGTCATTAACTTTGACCTTCGTCAGACTGGAAAATAATACATTTCTACAGAAAATGAGAACATATGCCAGTTTTTCCACCTCCCTAACTGGGCTGTACCCCCCCAGGGCCGGCGTCAGCACCTGGCGCACCCGGGCAAGTGCCGGGGCCCTGAGCAGGTGGGGGGGCACACTCGCCGTCAGAGACACCGGCGTACTATGAGGGGCCCTGTGCCAGTGCTAGCGCCCACAAGTGGGCCCCCCTGCTTGCTCAGGGCCCCAGCACTTGCAATACTTACCTCTCTCTGCTCCACCGCTGTGACGTCTTCCGCGTTTCCTGACAGTGACATTCAGGTCAGAGAGCGCGATGACGTCACGTCTGTGCGCCCTCTGCCTGAACACTCACAGTGCTGAGAGCTGGAAGATGGCGACGATGGAAGATGGGAAGATGGAGTAGAGCAGTGCCCAACGAGGAGAGGTATTTCATTTTTTTTAATGTTTGGAGCAATATATGGGGAGCATTATACACTGGAGAATTATATATGGGGCCCATCATACACTTGAGCATCATAGATAGGGCCCATTATACACTAGAGCATTATATATGGGGCCCATCATACACTGGAGCATTATAAATGGGGCCCATCATACACTGGAGCATCATATACGGGGTCCATTATACACTGGAGCATTATATATGGGGACCATTATATTTGGAGCATTATATGGGGCTCATCATACACTGGAGCATCATGTATGGGGCCCATCATATACTAGAGCATCATATGGGGTTCATTATTTATGGGACATCATAAAGGGCCCTTTATATATGGAGCATCATATGGAGCACATTTGGGGCCTATTCTGTATGGAGCATTATATGGAGCCCATTCTGTATGGATCAATATATGGGGCTCATTATTCTGTATAGAGCAATATATGGGGCTCATTATTCTGTATGGCGCACTATGTGGTGCCATAATACTGTATGGAGGACTATACTGTCCGTTTTTTGAGCGATTATAGAATTTACAATAGATATCACTCATGTAATGTAAGAAGTGAAGTATTTGGCATTGTACTATACCTATATTTCTCTGCCGTATCGGAGCATCATGAATTGTGCTATGTGTTAAAGGGGCCCACTGAGACTCTTTCGGCCGGGGCCCACGAAAACCTGGAGCCAGCCCTGCCCCCCCCCACAACTTTAGCTAAATAACCCCCAGTTTTCAATGTGTTACTATTATTATAAAGTAGATTAAGGTTGACAAGCTTGAGTAATAGGAATTGATGTCGTTGGTATTGAAATGGGCACTGTAGGTGTGTTTACTGTCCTCCACTCACTGCCGAATTTTATTCCCCATTGACTTGCATTGGGGTCGGGTTTTGACTCCGACTCGACTTTTTACGATAGTCTGCCGACTTCGGTCGACTCAACTTTTGGGAAAGTCGGGTGGTCCGAAACCCGACTCGACCCTCCCGGAGGCAAAGTCGCTCATCTCTAGTTATCACAGGTCACCGCAGTTCACAGTGAGAAATTTCTTAAAGTGAACTGCGGTGAACTCACAGAGCTCAGCGCTGCACCGTGAGACTTTTTATCATGGTGCTAGTGGTGAGGTCACCACAGTTGAACCGCCCGGCTCACAGCAAAGTGATCTGGGAACTCAGTCTCAGTGACCTACGGTTACCTTGATGATGTCACTGCTAGTCACTGACGCTTCTCTTGCAGTAGATCATTCTCTTGTGGTCTTCAGCCTGGACGGTCACATCTTGCCACTATCGAGGTTGAAAGCCACTTATCGCAGACATGGATTACGTCGTGGGATAGTATGCCGGACAAGTGAGGGATATTGTTTTTTTGTTTTTTTTTATTTATTTTTCCAGAGACCAGGGCTTCAATGGAAAGGGCATTAGGTGAGTATTATTGTTGTTTATTGTTTTCTGTTTTTTTACAGGGGACGAGGCCGAATAGGCATAAGCTGAGTATAAATTTGCTTTTTATTTTTAACTAAAAAAGTAAAATAGTTTGGATTTGTATTTCAAATAACTGACTTTATTCTGCTTTTTTTTAATTTACAATCTGACTATGAGGTTAGTAATGGATTGGCGTCTTATAGACACATTTCCATTACTAATCCGTGGGCTTGACGTCACCTGACAATACAAAAGTGACATCAACCCCACAAATATTAACATCTCTTGCCACCGCCACAGGGCAAGTGGGAAGAGACTCGCAAAGCACCAGAATTGGAGCATCTAATAAATGCACCTTTTCTGGGGCAGTTGCGGGATGCTATTTTTAGGCTGGGGTTGCCAATATCCTCAAATTTATTGTGCAGCAGGACAATGACCCCAGACATACAGCCAATATTATTAAGAACTATCTTCACTGTAATGAGGAACAAGGAGTCCTGGAAGTGATGAGATGGCCCCACAGAGCCCTGATCTCAACATCATCGAGTCTGTTTGGGATCATATGAAGAGACAAATGGATTTCTGCAAACCTACATCCACAGATCTGTGGTTAGTCCACCTAGATGATTGGAACAACCACTTTTCCAAGTTCCTTCACTAACTGTCTATAAGTGTACCTAGAAAAGTTGATGGTGTTTTGAAGGCAAAGGGTGGTCACACCAAATATTGATTTGCTTTATATTTATCTTTTCTTCATTCACTTTGCATGTTGTTAATCAATAGAAATAAACTATTATGACTCCTAATTTTGAAAGCATTCTTACCTTGCAGCATTTTTTCCACACCTGCCTAAAACTTTTGCACTGTCCTGTATATGTAAACCTACAATCTCAGTTTTTTACATTTCATCTTCTGTATTTATATTTCTGTTACATTTTTGTACCATTTAGCAGTAACATAACCTTAGGACATAGGTTTCCAAGGCCTTCAACTGCCTAAGGAAGGTGTAAGCCAAGTCTCTGGGAAGCTGTGCAGTGTCCCAGGTTCTTATCATTCTATGACCTTTCTTTTCCTGTATTTTCAACCGTTGGGATCCCCTAGTGAATGTCTCCGTCATTATTACTATGAAAATGTGTGAAGTAGCAGCCAGAATAATTACAAAATGCTGCAGAGGTCAGAGCAGTCACACAAGATCGCAAGCTAGTGTCTTGAGGATGTTAAAAAACTGAACCTCATTCCTGGTGATAGTGAGAATTTAACGCTTTGCAACTACAATATATTTTAGTCCTCCAAGTGCTGGAACATTAATACAGACTGCTCCATTCCTAACTATTATAGATTTATTTCAATATTGTTAACTTTGTCTGTTTGAAATTAAGCATTTGTACTTTTAATATGGTTTTAGAAAAAAAAATGTATCCTGTATATATGTTTTTTACACATAGCTTTTACAGAATGATTAGTGTGACTAAGAAAAAGGCAGTTTCCACCAGTTTTTAATGAACGAAGAGCTCCAAAAGTAACAAATTGCGCAAAAAATCTGCAAAAAGTTGCATATTGCACCAATTTTTTTTCTGCACCATTCTTATCTAAAGTTGAAAAAAATAGACATGGTGCTTCAGGAAGGGGTGTTTCCAACAACTTTTAGATAGATTTATTAACCTTTACTGCAAAAAAATAGACATGGTGCTTCAGGAAGGGGTGTTTCCAACAACTTTTAGATAGATTTATTAACCTTTACTGCAAAAAAATATTGGAAATGTTGGTGAAAATCTGCACCTGCTCATAGGAGTTGTAGATTTAATTTTCTACAACTTAATAAAAGGGTTGTTCCCAAAATCTTGAGTTATCCTTTACCTGTAGGATAGAAATAACTTGCTGTTCCTTGCAGGTCTCACCGTTATGGCCCACAGTGATCCTGAGTTCTACAGATCCCTGTCTAGAGTAGACCAGAGGTGCGTGTGCTCGACCTCTGTTCCATTCATTATATATGGGATTGGGTGGAAGATAACTTTTCTCAACGGGCCACGTGAAAACCTGGCACTGTTATAGAGGGCGGAAAAACACTTCAATATTAAATCCCACATATGCTCTCCTCCCCCATCCAAGTGGTTTATTATTACTGTAACCATATTTGCAGCAGTCGTCACCCCTCAGATGCCATCCCACCCAACACATCTCCTACATTACAAGTAGTGCACTACTCAGAATTCAGTGTGAAGAAGAATCTGTTAAGATGAACTTTTTGCCTTATGCTAAAACGTATGACTGTATAGGCACTGTCACCCTTAGTAAATCCATAATTATTTCTGTAGAAATCCTCCCTGAAGTTATATGCAAATTAGCAGCAAGTGTGCTTAGGGTATGTCAAAGCACTTCCAGATGTTAAACCTGCACTCCTTATTTACCCCTCCACTCACCAAAGGCAGCACTGGTGGAGGGCGATGAACATGTAGACTGACAGGGTGATTAACACTTTAATCAGCTGAATAACCCTTTAAAGCTTCACAATTTTTGTTTGTAGTCTGTTACTATCATTGGAGGACACAGACAGAAAAGGGCCCTTGTGCAAGAACAATATATGGGCCCTTTGCCCAAGAGCCCAACGGATCCTAAAAATGCAAAACTGCACCTACTTTGTAGATAGAAATTGGCCCTCTTACCTCTTGAGCCCATGTGCCGCCACATAGGTTGCATCAATGATATGTCCGCCCCTGGTTACTATGTAAAAGCATATTCTTGTATGGGGAACATAGACATAAAATGGAAGGAGAGTTTTTATCTAGCTTTGCAATGTTTGGAACAATATAGAAAGGTAGGTGAATGACATTCTCTTAACTTGCAGATGTATTGTTATTTGTAAAGATAGTTTAGGAAATACAAATATATTAGTAATTGAGGAAAAAACATCACTTTTAGGAGATTATTTTTTTACAATGGTTAATTTGTGTTTCTAACAAACTGATCACTCCCCCAGGATTTTGTCAGGTTTTATGGTTTTTTAACCCCTTTGTGTTATTCTGTTCCTTTCACAGGGTTATTTGAAGCAGTGCAGGAAGCGGAGAGACATGTTCAGCGACGAGCAGCTAAAGGTCATCTTCGGGAACATTGAGGACATCTACCGGTTCCAGATGGGTTTTGTTAGAGACCTCGAGAAGCAGTACAATAACGAGGAGCCACATCTCAGTGAAATAGGACCATGCTTTCTAGAACACGTAAGTGTCAATGGGCTGGGAAACGTTAGGTCTTGTTAGACTGCAATTTATAGTCAAGCAGCGCAGAACATCTAAAGTGGATTCTCATTGCAAACTTGGTCATAAAATGTATTAAGGTTCTTCTGTGTTTTTAAGAAAGCGGCAATACAAAGATCTTAAGCAGCTGGCACTATGTTTCGATGCTAGCTTAGTATTTTAATTTATAGTCATCGTTGCATTTACGGCTAATTTTTGATATACTGAATTTTCATGTGAAATTTGATGATTATTCTTCGCATTTCTCAACCTTTTTCAATTGTCCTCCAACACTTTCCATAAAGCAACATAACTTCACAAATAGCAACCGTGTTTGTAATATTCCCTATGTTATTTAATAGGGTATAAATATATTCATGCACTAAATGACTAACTCACTTAATGCTTCATGAAAAAAGCACGAGGTCTTTAGGATTGCTGCACAGGTGCTTGGCGTCTCCATGTGGATACTCTGCACCATCCATCACAGCTTAGTCATCCTATTACTTTCCTAGACAAAATACATTTATTTTTTTCCAGATACATGAGGATAATATGCCGATTACTGAGACTGCGCCGATATTGTGGTTTCTTAGGTGTAATAAACTACTTAGAATATTTCAACCCATCAGAACAAGAAAAAGAATGAATTTGTCAGCTCACCGTGTTTGCAATGCCAATGTAGACCTAAAACCAATAGTTAGCCAATATCCAAGAGTAGAGTAAAATCGTTTGATATTTTATTTGAATCTTTTATAAAACTTGTGACATTAGAGACAAAAAATACAAGATGCCACCTCATTATGCATTTCAGGCCATTCTGCTTTTTGTGTTAATGTATTTTTGAAATTTTTTCGCCAATTTTTATTTTCCTTTTCACAATTTGCACTAAATTACAAAACAAATTTGGATTCTTACAATTTTCACACTGGCCCCTGGGGCTTTTTTAGACACCAACTTCCTATTGTTTCAAGAAACAATGCATGTACATCAACCCTTTCTTTTGTATTAATCCCTTCACGACATGAGCCTTACATGTATGGCACATGTCAGGTTTCCCCCTTTGATGTGGGCTCCGGCGCTGAGCCCACATCTATTCTGGCAAATGTCAGCTGATTTGAACAGCTGACATATGCCTCTAACAGCCCCAGGTGGAATCACGATCCACCCGTGGCTGTTAACCTGTTAAATGCAGCTGTCAATCTCTGACAGCATCATTTACCATAATCCCGCCCATTTGGCTCTCGTGTCACATGACCGCGGATCACCGATGGGTTGGCATGACATGTCTGCAGAAGACCCCTGGGATTGTCATAGCCGGATAGCTATGAGAGCAGCCCAGCGGTCGGCTCTCATAGCAAGTGAGCATTTCTGCTACAGAGAGCAGGGCTAAAGTCCTGCTCAGTGTAGCACAAGCGATCGGATGATTGCAGCTTCTAGTCTCCCATTGAGTCTATTGAAGCCAGCGTAAAGTAAGAAAAAAAGAGTCATAACTTTTTCAATTTAATTCAATTTGGCTATGTCAGGGCATGTCTTTTGCGGGACGAGTTGTATTTTTGAATGACACTATTGGTTTTACCATATAGTGTACTGGAAAATGGGACTGACAGCAGCATTTAACATGTTAACAACCACGGGAGGATTGCGACTCCATTCCCGCCTGCTAGGGGCACATGACAGCTGATGAGATCAAACGGACACTGCACGTCATTGGGTGTTAAGGGGTTAATGTAAGATTACTTTCAGAAGACAAATGAAAGGTAAATAGAGCAATATTTTAAATTTCTATATGGACATTACTCACTGGTGGTGTGGCCCACGCATCATCTGGTTCTGGCTGCTGAGTCCCCAATAAGAAAAGGGACCCTGGTCTAGAAGGTCCTGTTTCCTAGAATGCTGTAGGGTATTTCACTGTATTGATATTTTTGGGCTACTAGTTAATTGAGAGATTTTATTATCACATTTTTCACCCGCCGTTTCAGTAATGAAATCTGAAAATTGAAAAGCAGAAAATTTGTAGAAGAGTGTTGACCCTGATATTAAATGGGTTAAAGATCCACGCAGGTTTTGCTGCTGCTGGAAATGGCTTTGAGTCTGCTTTCTTGACACTGCCTAAATGACAGCAGCTGAGCAGTAAAATGCGCCGGGCCAGCGTGTAGAATGAACATTACACTTCAGTTGACTAAATGCCGGAGGGTTTCAGCCTAGTTTAGCGTCCTGTTACATAAGCCACACAGGTCTGGCCTTCATCATCTGTGAATATGTCAGGGAACGTCAAGAAAATTATAATTCCCCCTTTTTTAGATTTTTATCTGCAATGAATAGACCACTATTATGTAAGAGCCTTTTGGGCACAGTCCTGTTTTACCAGTGCAGTCCGCATTCTCTGGTATGACAATTCATTTTTATGCACATGTGTTTTCCCTGCTTTAACTCGTGTTCACATGATATGGTTTATGTCAGGACCACAGTGCAGGTTGTCGACCACACACACAGAGAATGCCTTGTTGCCCCTATTGATGCATATTTCGGAATCTTTTTCTTTAGGGGTGGATTCCAAGTGTCAGATTTTGTTAAGGAAATGTATATGATTGAATATCAGTTCCATTAATTTGAATGATGTTGTTTAGGAGCAAAGAAATTCATTTTTGCAAGATCTACTCCCATCAAGGGGATAGTCAGAAATTTCAGTAACAAAATATTTTCTTATTTGAACTTCTTCCAAAATATCTGATTTTGACCAACTTTCTAGAGAGAGGGGACAGTCACCTGCTGTTTTATCTGCATGATTTAAATAGCTTTAAATTGGTTTACCCAAGAGGGACCTAATGGCATATTCACTGATCTGGTCTATGGGGTCTAACATCTGGATTGCTGATTTCAACACTGACAAATTAGAGTCTTTCATTCCCATTATATGCCTGCAGTGTATATGTATTCAGTCTCCATGGTAGTCAGTAGGAGATAAGTTACCAGTCTAGTGAGTAAGCACAATATTTGCAAATCTTCCATCAACTTTCATGGAAAGTAACCCCACTGTTTTACACGAATATGATAGATTTATTGTTTGTTTGGTTGAAACCCAATGGATATATTGTATATTCCATTAAAGTGTTACAGATCTGCAGCTAAGGAATAGGACAGAAGGGAAAGAAGCTGACCCTGCACTGGGACTAGACTAGATCCCTATGATGGGGCTGGCGACCTATTCTTTGAGAATAGACCCAACAACGTTTTCTAGTCTAGATTCGAGCGAAGACCTGAAGGTGGGGGGAAGGGGATCCCTGAAAGATCTAGGACTGGGAACAAAACACTGGTAACCTCCTAGCAGGGAAATAGAAGAAGCTGCAGAAACAAAAGGAAAAAACAAAAAGAGCTTTGAAGCACTTGCTGGTACACTTGTTTAATTATGCATTTTAAGCACTTGCTTATTTTGAGAGATATTTATTTATATATCTCTTTTTTATAAAAAGAGTTAATAATCTAATCTCCATAGCTATATGTGCAATATACTATTAGTATTTATTATATCCTGATTTGTTAGCGGTTATATTTGTATTATTGTCCCTACTTTTTAATCTTTATGCATTTTTGCTGATATTTTTGTCTACAATAAAAATTAACCTTTTATGGCATATTATGCTTCCTTGCTTTTTTGGATTTATCAGAAACCACAACAAGATGGCAGATGGTCAAACTAACATGATTCTAGCATAAAGCTCTTTATGGCAAAACCCCTATTAAGTAAACCACATAGTAGTAATATTACCTGTGTCTTCCACCATTGAGCATGTGAGTGCATCAGTTGCGATAACGTCACTATATGGCGACTTCTGTGTGGAGTCCAGTACGCAGCGCAGACCAGAACTGCAATGGAGTATAATTAGATGAATACTTTTTTAAAAAAAATTGTCAGTACGTTTTGGGGGCAGTGTGATGACATCATACTGCGCAGGGGGCTGTATAGCTAATGTAGGGACATCATATTATGTGAGGGTCTGTGTAAGGACATTATACAGCATGGGGGGCTGTTTGGGGTCATCATTACTATGTGAGGGACTTTCTGAGGACATCATATTGTTTAAGGGGTTGTAGAAGTACATCACATTGCTTAAGAGGGCTGTGTGGGGAAATCATTCTCTATGGAGGGCATCATATTGTGTTGGTAGCTGTTGATCAAGGTACATCATAGTGTTTAAGAGGGCTGTGAAGGTGTTTTGTTGGGATGTCATACTGCATGGGGGCTGTGTAGGAACATCCTACTGTATGGGTGCTGTTTGGGGGCATCATATTGTGTAGAGACATTATTACTGTGTAGAAGGTTTTTTGTGGGCATCATACTGTTTGAGGGGCTGTGTAAATACATCATACTGTTTAAGAGGGCACTGTGTGGAAATTACTGTGGGGGGACTATAGGGGCATCATATTTTGTTGGGAGCTGTTGATCAAGGTACATGGATTGAATAACATTAGCAGTATGATTTATAAACGTTATAAAAAGCAGTGAATTGTATGGTTTCGATTATCTTCTACTGGTAAGAATACATGGTACAATAAGTCCTATCGTAACATGTATTAGCAGTAGCTAGCAGCAAGTCAACATAAATAATTATGCTCAAAGTGATAAAAATTAATAAAAAAACAATTAGGAGAATTAAGTTCGGCCTGTTGGTTCTGCCTTCCTCAGCAGGCAGGGTCTCTCCTTTTGCCCCTTGGGAAAATTAATTGTCCACCTCTGCTCTATACAAAACTGAACTGCCAAAAATGGACACAAAAGTGATGGCTTTGCTAAAATATACTGGTGACCAACGCTAACATTGTCATGTATATTCTGTCAATTGTTATGGATCCCATGTTACATAAATCACCATCTTCTTGTGGCTTAAGTATAATATACATGACCTACAAAACCTCAGTTCAATATTTTAAGTTCACATTTCAATCAATTTGATATTACTTTACAGTTATTTTCTCGTTAGCGTGCCACAGAAAGATAACACCTCCTCTAACATCTAGTGGAAACTTATGTAGAATATATTTAGATTGGTTGAATAGTCTAGCGGTATTTACCTTCTATTGTGGTTCCTCTGAAGTCACTTCTTGAACACTAGTTTAAAGACAAGATAAAGGCTCTAATTTATCATGGTTTTTTTCAGTGACTTTTCTTTTTAGTCTTGTGGTATGCATTGATATTTTTTGTGCCGAATACTTCTAGCGTACACGAGTAGAGACATTTTGTAAAAAAAAAAAATCAAAGATGCTCTTTTTTGTTTTTTGCCATTTTTATAGCAAAAAAGTCACATAATCCTATAAAATGTCTTCAATTGGGCAAAATTAAAATGATACATATTTTCTACTCCACTAAGGTAATTTTGTAATATTTTGATAATTCTCTCATGATAAGTTATGCTAAAAACATCTGGATCAGCAAGACAACGGCCACATTGTCAAACAAAATAAACAAACAAATGAAAACCAAGTAAAGTTAAATTTAAAAAAGGCCCAAATTAAATAACGAATAAGGCACAGTTATAAAAGTCAATATTAGTGCAAAAACTATGATGAATCAAGGCCAAGATGATCTTTAATGAAGCATTGGTGAAACGCGCGCCGGGTGTTTGGTGGGTAAGTCTCATCATGTACATATTCCTGTATGTACTATTTGCACTTTGTGATCTAACGCTTGATGAGTTATCTTTGCTGGCACTCTAATCTGTACCATGATATTACTTTTATGTTTGAATTAATCTCTTTTTTTACCTATTAATTATGTGATATGTATGTCTATTACCTACACACCTGAATTAATTTGTTTTTACCTATCAGTCATATGATACACATACATATCCATATATCATTTGTGCATTGATTAGTTTCTGTAGTGATTCAACATTACTTTGTGGTGTGCCCTTAATTTTGGGGGGATTTTTCTCTTTTGGTCACCCACCATTTATCTACTGTATGTGTCTGGTATGTTGGTTATATTCTTGTATTTTCAACTGTGTGATAAATATATATTTTTTAGTATTTGTATTTACTTTATACAAGGCAAATTTTGGTGTTGTATCGGTTTTCTTTTCCCTGTTCTGTAGCCACTTACGATGTGACATCATCAAGGTGTTTGAAGTAGGTGTAGGCAATAAGCGAAAAAGGACTAAAATGAGAAAAGGGCCGTAAGCTCATAATGAGGGCTTTTTATGCCTAATTTTTCTTTCTGATTAGACAGGTTGCATATTCTGCCAGAAGATACAAGCATTTAGGGACCGGACAGGTCAAAACATTTGCATTTAATCAATGTGCCTCGTTATGAGGTATTAGCCGATGGAGGAGAGATGGATCATTCTCTGTAATATCATAATATCATGAGAAAACACAGCTATTCTGCTATTAGCTAGTGAACCTTGTGTGTCTCCTATTCCCATTTATTTGTCTAGATGATTGAAGTTTTCTATACATTGAAAGACAGACGTGTGAACACGTAACCTTATTACTCCACGTGCATGTACATGGAAAACATGTTAAATGCAATTGGACTTGTATAAAGATTACATTAATGCTAGAATTTCCTAACTTTCTTCTTTTCATTTGTCCTTGGAAAAGTAATTACTTGCTATTTCACACATTGCAATTAAAATAATAATGGCCATAACAAGACAAATCCCATTCATTTGCATACTAATTTAAAAAGGAATTTGTTTTGTTAACTATTTGCATCTGTTTTATCAGAACTCACTTGCTAGGAAGGATGGCGCTATTCAAACTTGTTAAACTAATTTATTTTTTTATTGTGGATTTCCTTTAGCATTGTGCGAAGGTGAACAGGTGAATTTTACCTTACAGTCTTATTCTCTAGATTTTAATAAAATTATATTACACTCAATATTTCATAGCCAGTGAGAAAGTGGAGACATTGGGTTATGTTTGTCTGTTCCCTCACATTGGAGAGAGCAATCCAAAACATTTAAAGATATATTATTATGCTATTACATTTCTGTGGTTGGACAACATGATAATAAGCAAGTTTGCAATGGACTTGCTTTATATTTCTTCTGTTATTCTGCTATGAGAGCTTTTGTTTTACATAATGTGTAGCTTGTTAGCAAGGATCACGATCAACAGAGCCTGTTCAAGTATACACAGTAGATACATTCCAAGCTGACGAGTTAACTCCTGAGATCCCAGCCACCTCTTTTCAGCCCATTGATTTCTGTCACATCCCTCATTCTACCTGTTTGCTCCTGACTGAGCTGCTATGAATCTTGTAATTTCACCAGCCCCCAAAATTGAAATTTTTCCATAGCAGCCCTCCTAATCAATGCTGCGTCTTCAAAGGCCATGTTATTCCTATTTGTAAACATAATGATAACATTGTAAACTTCAGTGCAAGCACTGACAGATAATGTGTCATAATAGCATGATAAGCAAAGCAGAAGGAAACTGACCAGAACTGTCACTCAAGGAATGGTTACTCCCCCAGCAACCAGAAAGTAAGGAGACTGCAGAGCTGTGATTGCTCAAGACACAACTTGAGTAACCCTTTAAGGCCTGGGGGCCCAGATCATGCTCAGTCTGACCCTGTTTGAATCCAGTAATAAATCTTTTGAAAGACTGAATGCAGAAGTGATTTTTTTTCTTTAAATATATGGGTATCTGAAAATATAAAAAGGGCAAGGATTAGATGAAAGAATGAGTAGCAGTGCTAGAACAGATTCAACAAGACGTTGACATCATAAGTCTGGCAAAAAAAACATGTTTGCACTTTCTTTATTCAATTTTCATTTTTCTCCCACAGCAAGATGGGTTCTGGATATACTCAGAGTACTGCAATAATCACTTGGATGCGTGCATGGAGCTCTCCAAGCTGATGAAGGACGGCAGGTACCAGCATTTCTTTGAAGCGTGCCGACTACTGCAGCAAATGATCGACATTGCTATTGATGGGTTCCTTCTGACACCAGTGCAGAAGATCTGCAAGTACCCACTTCAACTGGCTGAGCTTCTGAAATACACAGCACAGGACCACAGGTATTGCTCCACAGCAGATTACATCTGTGTGATATCCTTAAATGAATTTGACCTCCTTTATAAATCCTTTTCTAAATACATAAAGGATATATCCATTGCGAATGAAAAAGTTCCTTTTAAGCACAGGAGCAATCTCAAAATAAAATGAGCAATGTCGAGTTAACAATGTAGATTATTATTTTAGAACAATTTAATAAATGTGTAAAGTGAAAAATAGAAGAGCTACTTATTGAACAATGGTCATTAAAATTCTGTGGGAGAAATGTATCATGAAGGAGATTTATTAAGTCAGTTATGTCTCTTGATTACAAAGCCTTTATTTGTGACAATGTTTACTAAACTTGATAAATCTTTAAAGATAACATTTCTGATTAAAACTGTTTCTTAAATTTTACACCTCCTGCATTAGTGCCAGAATGATCACTTTTTTTGTGACTTTTTCAACAGTCACAATTCATAAATCGGACTTAAACTTGTTTGCCTAACAACCATTCCAATTTTCCTACCTAAGCAACAAGTCCAGTGTAAAATCCCCAATAGGCTGAAAAATTTGTGACAACATTTTCAAATTTTTGAAGCTAGAAAAAGAGGCACAAAGTCCTTATTCAATTCCCCTTTTTGACTTTTACCTTCCTGAATTAAATATGCATTTCTTAAGTTAGTCATACACTTGACATAGCAGTTGGCAAAATGTTTATTCCACTTGACCTGACAGCTATCACTCCCGACTCCACCTTATAAAGAGCTCTTGGCTTGGTCAACCACTCGTGTTTTATTTTATGGGAAAAGAGGAGAAAACCGCTACAAGACACCACTGGCAGTGACTTATCTTTTCTGAAAGCAAATGGATCGTCTGTCAGGAAAGGATTGAGAAGCCCCCATACACATCAGATGGTTGGCGGCTTTGGAAAATTGACCTCCTGTTTCTACCTAGAGCTTAGAAGGATTCAGCTCGTCAGTTTTTATTCACGTGATTTCACAGACCTAATGGAAAGAGATGAATTTTCTGGGTAGAAAGGCAAAATGAGGTGTACAGTGCTGTATAATATGCTGACTGCAATATATTAGGAGCATCAATATTTTGATGGGAGGAGAGCTTGTTTAAGAAAATAGATAGCTAGCTCATTACTTGAAATTCAGATGCGGAATGAAGCTTTAAAATGGTGCAAAAGACCATAGTTATTCACATAGAGTTTGCCGTCTGTTTGCTGCCATTTTTGTACACTGACACATTGTGTTGTATGGCGCTATTCACGTACCAGACTTTTTTGCTGAGTAATTTTGCTTCTTTCTCAGTTTTTCTATAGAAACATTGTGCATATTCTAAATTAGATCAGGCTTAGTATGCCTTGCCGGGGGTGCAAAGAATCATTTCCTGAGAATTACCCAGAACCATTATATCTGTTTGCATTGTGATCACTGAGGTTTCAGCTATCTCTCTGCCATTCCTAAAGCCCCCGTCTCACACAGCGATCTCGCTAGCGAGATCGCTGCTGAGTCACTAGTTTTGTGACGCAGCAGCGATGTCCCCAGCGATATCGCTGTGTGTGACATTCAGCGACGATCAGCCCCCCTGCTGGGTATCGCTGATCGTCGCTGAATGTCCTGGACATTTTTTTGATCGCTGGTCTCCCGCTGACAGGCACGCATCGCTGCGTGTGACAGGCGGGAGACCAGCGATCCTCTGGTAACCAAGGTACACAGCGGGTTTCCAGGCGCGGGGCTGTGCCTAGAAACCCGCTGTGTACCTTGGATACCAGCGCCCTGATGCAGGGAGCTGGTAACCAAGGTACCCAGCGGGTTTCCAGGCACCGCGCAGCGCCTGGAAACCCGACGTGTACCTTGGTTACCAGCTCCCTGCACCAGGGCGCTGGTATCCAAGGTACACTGCGGGTAACTAAGCGATGTTACCCGCAGTGTCGCTGTGCTGATCGCTGCCCTGAGCTGCCTGTTTGGCAGCTCAGCAGCGATCATGTAGCGATACACCAGCGATCCTGATCGTTGTCGGGATCGCTGGTGTATCGCCATGTGAGACCCGGGCTTTAGGAGTCAGCTCTTGATGCTTTTTAATCACACACCAGTGGCAGCTGCCCTCATGCATTCTTCTAATTAACAAGCTTTGATGTCCAGTGGAATAAAATGAATACATAAGGTGGAAATCGATAGCCTGACTGCAGTATCTTTCCTTGAGAAGATGGATTACCCTTCTCTTAGCAAATATAGCAGATACCTTGTCTCTCTTTATTATAGGGCAAGACATAAGCAATACAATGTGAAAGATCTGTCTTGTGTTTATTACATCTTCTGTCTTACAATGAAACATAATAGCCAAGATCAAATCTTCTCAATTAGTCCTTATATTGTACCTTCTGCTAATAATGCTGATCTGCCAGTAAAAGAAAGCTCGCATTTCTATTTGCAGTTTAAAATAGCTCATTTATTAGCAACTACGGGTATTTTTACCATGTTTATTAGAGGTTATTTTTCCACTAAATTAACGTTATTTTCATCTATTTATTGTTACTTAGATATGAAATTCTAATTATTAATGATATTATTTATAATCACTCAGGTATTCATAAACTTCATTTAATCTTATTAAAGATTTGTGTTGTAATAGTTGTTATGGTGTTATGGGCTAATACTATCACTCCTTGTGCCTCTCATTGTATATTTGGCACTCTACAACTTTACCCTGTTTCCATGTGTGTATATATATATATTTATGCACTGCTCAAAAAATTAAGGGAACACTTAAACATTAAACTACACAATGTAACCCCAAGTCAATCACACCTCTGTGAAATCAACCTGTACAGTTATGAAGCAACACTGATTGTGAATCAATTTCTCCGGCAGAAATGTTAGGCAACTAGCAAGACAACCCCTTAAATGAGTGGTTCTGCAGGGGGTGACCACAGACATTTTCTCTGTTCTCATCATTTTTGGCTGTTGCTTTGGTCACTTTTGCATTTTTGTCATTGCGCTAACCTCTAAAGGTATAGTAGCAGGAGGTGGTGTCTACAGTGCAACCACAGAACTTACTCAGGTAGGGCAGCTCATCCAGGATGGCACATCAATGTGAGCTGTGGCAAGAAGGGTAGCTGTGTATGTCAGCACAGTATCCAGATCATGAAGCAGATACAGTACCAGAAGACAGGCCAGTACACCAGGAGACATGGAGGGGGCCATAGGAGGGCAACAACCCAGCAGCAGGACCACTATATACTACTTTATGGAAGGAGGAAGAGGCAAAGCAGTGCAAGAGCCATGCAAAATAGCCTCCAACAAGCCAATAACATACATGATTCTGCTAATACTGTCAGAAACAGATTCCATGAGGGTGGTATGAGGGCCTGACATCCACAAGTGGGTGTCATGCTTACAGCTCAACACCATGCAGGGTGATTGGCATTTTGCCAGAGAACACCAAGATTGGCAGATTCGACATTGGCACCCTGTGCTCTTCACCGATGAGGACAGGTTCACTCTTAGTACGTGACAGGCGTGACAGAGTCTGGAGATGCCACGGAGAACATTCTGCTGCCTGCAACATTCTTCAGCATGACCGATTTGGCAGTAGGTCAGTAACAGTGGCGGGAGGCATTTCTTTGGAGGGCCGCACAGCCCTTCATGTGCTAGCCAGAGGTACCCTGACTGTCATTAGGTACCAGGACGAGATCCTCAGACCCATTGTGAGACCATATGCAGGTGCAGCTGGCTGTTATGAATGTGCTAGAGATGGTTTCTGAGCAGAGGCTCCCTCTGGTTGTTATAGACAGTACTGAACCTTTCAGTGAGGAGTGGCAATCTGGAATCACGG
Source organism: Oophaga sylvatica (assembly GCA_033576555.1). Classification (NCBI taxonomy): domain Eukaryota; kingdom Metazoa; phylum Chordata; class Amphibia; order Anura; family Dendrobatidae; genus Oophaga; species Oophaga sylvatica. The sequence continues at coordinate 43,060,034 of JARQOD010000008.1, forward strand.
ACTGGTCTGATATAAGGGAGGTTCCCTCCCATGATGGTTGCCGGTGATCAATTGTTCTTGTCTCAATTGTGGTTCCTGGTTCATTTTAAAGTTTGCTGGAGTCCTGCCTGCATCTCCTGCTTTCAGATAAGATATTTTTTCACTGTTATGAATGTGCTAGAGATGGTTTCTGAGCAGAGGCTCCCTCTGGTGGTTACAGACAGTATTGAACCTTTCAGGCAGAGATGCTTACCTGTCTAAAAAGGCCTCAATACTAGTGTTGAGCGATACTGCCTGATATCCCTAAATATCGGATCGGATTGGATCGGCCCGATACTCAAAAAGTATAGGGTATCGCTGATCCGATACCGGAAACACAATGCAAGTCAATGGGACAGAAATATCGGAACTAAAAAAACATCTTTCTTTAAAGGTGTAAATTCATTGTAAAAAAACACATTTTTTTGCTACGAATTTACACCTTAAATTAACCCCTACATGTGTCAAATTTTGCACACATACACTCATGTAATTGTTAGTGAAAACCATATATCAAACTACATGAAAAGACATGGTTAACTCTATGTAAACCATGTGTCATTTCATGTCGGGTTCTGTATTTTCACAAAAGCCGGCAATTGAATTAGCGGCTATTATACTATGTAGAAGTGTATGTACTATAAATATAAATATATATATATATTATATATATATATATATATATGTCACAAATTCAATGACATATATATATGAGGTGTAAAATTGTTGAAAAAAAATGCGTGGGCTCCCGCCCTATTTTCTCAACCAGACAGACAAAGCCAGCGAGTGGGGGCAGATAATAATAGCCCAGAGAGGGACCATTATTTTTGCCCCCCCCCTGGCTACTAACATCTGCCCCCAGACACCCCAGAAAAGGCAAATCTATAATTAGATTCGCCCTTTCTGGCACTTTACCCGTCTATTCCCATTGCCCTGTAGCGGTGGCGAATGGGTTAATACGGGGTTAAAGCCACCTTGCTATTGAAAGATGAGTTTAAGCCAGGGTAATAATTGAGAGCTGTCAATTAGACAACTATCAATTATTAATCCTATTGTATGAAATAAAAATAAAACACACACACTTTAATTAAAAATCATTTTAATGAAATAAAGACACATGTTTTTGACAAGATTTTATTTTACTGCCATTCCTTGCGAAGCCCTTGTTCACCTGTAATAAAAATAAAATAATAAAGCAACATTATTCTTGCCTATCCGATGTTCAGTCAGGTCCCCCGATGTAATCCTTCTGAAAGGGTTAATGTTTACTGCAGAGACCGCAGCTAATGTTGACAGTCTCACAGTAAACCCCCAACTGAATCATCTCCTCTCCTGGCTGACAGGAGAGGAAGTGGTTAGCATAATTGATTGCTTCCCACTTTCACTTCAGGTCAGCCAGGGACACCGCACAGCATCAGTGACGTCAGAGGGAATCCCGGCTAACCTGAAGTGAACTGATTAACAAAAATAGGGGATCCCCTCGAAAAAAAAATGGCGTGGGGTCCCCCTTATTTTTGTTAACCAGCCTGATAAAGCAGACTACTGAGGCCTGGTTTTTCAGGCTGTTAAGGAGCCAATATCCATGGACCTTGCAAGCCTGATAATACCAGGCCACAGCAGTCTGCTTATCTTGGCTGGGTAACAAAAATAGGGGATCCCCTCGAAAAAAAAATGGCGTGGGGGTCCCCCTATTTTTGTTAACCAGCCAAGTAAAAAGCAGACTGCTGCGGCCTGGTATTAAAAGACTGTCAAGGCCCATGGATTTTGGCCCTCAACAGCCTAAAAATACCAGGCTGCAGCAGCCCCACAAATGGCGCATCCAAAGATGCGCCAATTGTGGCACTTTACCCGGCTCTTCCCACTTGCCCTGTAGCGGTGGCAAGCGGGGTAATGAGGGGTTAATGTCACCTTTGATTGATCGGTGACAATAAGCCCGGTTAATAATGGAGAGGCGTCAATAAGACACCGATCCATTATTTATCATAGTTTGTAAATTTTTTAAAAAAATACACAGCCAGAAAAAAGTCTTTTAATGAAATAAAACACCACACAGTTTTCATTAATTTTATTTCACGCTCATCCTGCGACGCCATCGTTCTCCTGTAAAAAAACAAAAATAACAAACCAACACAAATACTCCCTGTCCGACGCAGTCCAAAATACCGAGTGTCCCACGACGAGTCCAGCTCTGCTACATCTGGATGCCAGGCTGAGCCTGACATCCACATAGAGCAGAGCTGCTTACCATTGCGGCTTCCCCGGCGGTGACGTAATCCGGACTGGTTTACGGCCAGCTGTCGCGAGAGTACAGCTGGCCGAGATTACCCAGTACCCGGCAGTCACTGCAGTTATCGCGAGATGCTGCACGTGACCGCCAGGGAGAAGGTAATGGCCGGCCTGGATGGATGGATGGACGTGACCGCCGGGGATCTTCTGCCAGGTAAGTGCTGCTGACACCTGACAGACCCGACCGACACTGACAGTTTCGGGAAGTTCCTGTGTCACGTACTTCGTTCTGTGACACAGGAACTCCCAATAGACTTTGTCGGAAAACTCAGATTCCGGTATCCGATATGACAAAAATATCGGAACTCAGAATCGGAATTCCGATACAGCGAATATCGGCCGATACCCGATATTTGCAGTATCGGAATGCTCAACACTACTCAATACTAATGCACTGACGGGGTGCAGCAGACCCAATGGAACTTTGAAACAAAACCTGTGAGAGTCGGCTGTCAGTTTGTTCTCTTGTAAGTGGAATATATCACAAAATAAACCTCTGTATTAATTACTGTGAGTGAGTCAATCCATGATTAAAAAAAGCATAACTAGTAGACAACACAAAAAAAAGAAAACCTTACTTGGCTGGATGTAAGATAGTAAGCTGAAAGTGGGGTATTACTATTGTTTCATAGAATTTAAAGGAATTATGTAAACAAGATGGGTTGTTTGGACAAGAAAGGCACTGTTTCTGGGAAAACTCTCATACAACTTCTTTAATTTCCATCTGTATCTGCAGTATGTTCTATTAAACTTCCAGTAGAAGTTTTTATTTAATTATTTATTTACTTATTTACTATTTATTTAATGATGTGCTAGTTAACCCCTCTCTGCCATCCGACGTACTATCCCGTCCATGAAACTCGTGACAATCTGACCATGGACGGGATAGTACGTCGAAGCGATCGGACGCACTCCCGGGGAGCGCGTCCGATCGCAGCCGGGTGTCAGCTGATTATCACAGCTGACACCAGGCACTATGTGCCAGGAGCGGTCACGGACCGCTCCCGGCACATTAACCCCTGGCACACCGCGATCAAACATGATCGTGGTGTACTGGGGGCAAAGGGAAGCATCGCGCAGGGAGGGGGCTCCCTGCGTGCTCCCCTGAGGCCCTCAGAACAGCGTGATGTGATCGCACTGTTCTGAGGCCTTCCTCCCTGCAAGGCCTCGAATCCCAGATGGCCGCCGGGTCCTGCAGGGAGGCGGCTTCCTCAGTGACTGCTGAGAGCAGGCGCTGAGAAAGCCTGCAGCAGTGCCTGTGAGATCGCTGGTCTCACAGAGTGCTGTGCACACTGTGAGACCAGTGATCGGACCCTATACTGTAATGTCCCACCCTGGGACAAAGTAAAAAAGTTAAAAAGATAAAAATAACAAGTGTAAAAAAAAATTCCAAAATAAAGGGAAAAAAAATATTCCCCAATAAATTCATTTCTTCCTGTAAATAAAAAAAACAAAACCATAAAAGTACACATATTTGGTATCGCCGCATGCGTAACAACCCCCCCTATAAAACTGTCCCACCAGTTAACCCCTTTAGGGAACCCCTTAAAAAAAACAAAGCAAAAAATCAATGCTTTATCATCATACCGCCGAACAAAAAGTGGAATAACACGCGATCAAAAAGACCGATATAAATAAACATGGTACCACTGAAAACGTCATCTTGTCCCGCAAAAAACAAGCCGCCATACAGCATCATCCGCGAAAAAAATAAAAAAGTTATAGCTTGCAGAATAAAGCGATGCAAAAATAATTATTTTTTATATAAAATTGTTTTTATTGTATAAAAGCGCCAAAACATAAAAAAATTATATAAATGAGGTATCGCCGTAATCGTACTGACCCGAAGAATAAAACTGCTTTATCAATTTTACCACACGTGGAATGGTATAAATGCCCCCCCAAAAGAAATTCATGAATTGCTGATTTTTGTTCCTTCTAACCTCCCAAAAATCGAAATAAAAAGCGATCAAAAAATGGCACGTGCTCAAAAATGGTACCAATAAAAACGACAACTCGTACCGCAAAAATAAGACCTCACATGACTCTGTGGGCCAAAATATGCAAAAATTATAGCTCTCAAAATGTGGTGATGCAAAAACTATTTTTTGCAATAAAAAGCGTCTTTTAGCGTGACAGCTGCCAATCATAAAAACCCGCTATAAATAGTAAATCAAATCCCCCTTTATCACCCGCTTAGTTAGGGAAAAATAATAAAATTTAAAAAATTTATTTATTTCCATTTTCCCATTAGGGTTAGGGTTAGGGTTGCGGCTAAAGTTAGGGTTATGGTTGAGGCTAAAGTTAGGATTAGGATTAGGGTTGGGATTAGGGTTAGGGGTGTGTTAGGGTTAGGTTTGTGGTTAGGGTTATGGTTAGGGTTGGGACTAAGGTTACGGGTGTGGTGGGGTTAGGGTTGGAGTTAGAATTGGTGGGTTTCCACTGTTTAGGCACATCAGGGGCTCTCCAAATGTGACATGGCATCTGATCTCAATTCCAGCCAATTCTGCATTGAAAAAGTCAAACGGTGCTCCTTCACTTCTGAGCTCTGCCATGCGCCCAAACAGTGGTTCCCCCCTACATATGGGGTATCAGGGTACTCAGGACAAATTGGACAACAACTTTTGTGGTCCAATTTCTCCTGTTACCTTGGGAAAATAAAAAATTGGTGACTAAAAGATAATTTTTGTGGGAAAAAAATAGATTTTTTATTTTCATGCCCGGGCATTATAAACTTGTGTGAAGCACTTGGGGGTTCAAAGTGCTCACCACAGATCTAGATAAGTTCGTTAGGGGGTCTAGTTTCCAAAATGGGGTCACTTGTGGGGGGTTTCCACTGTTTAGGCTCATCTGGGGCACAGCAAATGGAACATGACCCCCATCAACGTCTGCATTCCAAAATTTTATTACTTCCTTTCCAAGCCCTGCCGTGCACCCAAACAGTTTCCCCCCCCTACATATGTGGTATCAGCGAACTCAGGACAAATTGGACAACAACTTTTGGGGTCCAATTTCCTTTGGAAAAATCAAAAATTTGGGACTAAAAAATCATTTTTGTGGAAATTTTTTTTTTCACACCCAGGCATTATAAACTTTTGTGAAACACTTGGGGGTTCAAAGTGCTCACAACAGATCTAGATAAGTTCCATAGGGGGTCTAGTTTCCAAAATGGTGTCACTTGTGGGGAGTTTCCACTGTTTAGGCGCATCAGGGGCTCTCCAAACGCGACATGGCATCCAATCTCAATTCCAGCCAATTTTGGTTTGAAAAAGTCAAACGGCGCTCCTTCCCTTATGAGCTCTGCCGTGTGCCCAAACAGTGGTTTTACCCCACATAAGGGGTATTGGCGTACTCAGGAGAAATTGCACAACTTTATCTGTCCATTTTCTCCTTTTACCCTTGTGAAAATAAAAAAGTTTGTAAAAGATCATTTTTGTGACTAAAAAGTTAAATATTCATTTTTTCCTTCCATGTTGCTTCAGCTCCTGTGAAGTACCTGAAGGGTTAATAAACTTCTTGAATGTGGTTTTGAGTACCTTGAGGGGTGCAGTTTTTAGAATGGTGTCACTTTTGGGTATTTTCTGCCATATAGACCCTTCAAAGTGACTTCAAATGTGAGGTGGTCCCTAAAATAATGGCTTTGTAAATTTGGTTGTAAAAATGAGAAATCGCTGGTCAACTTTTAACCCTTATAATTTCGTAACAAAAAAAAATTTTGTTCCAAAATTGTGCTGATGTAAAGTAGACACTTGGGAAATGTTATTTCTTAACTATTTTATGTGACATGTTTCTCTGTTTTAAGGGAATAAAAATTCAAAGTTTGAAAATTGCAACATTTTCAAAATTTTCCCATATTTACGTTTTTTTTAAATAAACGCAAGTTATATCGAAGAAATTTTACAACTAACATGAAGTACAATATGTCACGAGAAAACAATCTCAGAATCGCGAAGATCCGTTGAAGCATTCCAGAGTTATAGCCTCATAAAGAGACAGTGGTCAGAATTGTAAAAATTGGCCCGGTCATTAACGTGCAAACCACCCTTGGGGGTGAAGGGGTTAATCAAAGGTTAATTTTGAGTGAATAACTACAGTATGTAATAAATCTACTAGTAAATCCCTGTATTAAATAGTTTGGTTTAGAAAATCCATTTTCAAATATTGAGTTCAGAAGTTGAACCCTTAACTTTTCAAAGCTTCTTTCCATCTTGATTCTTCAGGAGTGCACAGCTCCCCTTGCCTCTCAGCTTCCTGCTTGGTTGGGAGGAGGAGCAGTCCTGATGATTGACTGTGCACACCCGCAGCATGGTAGAGATACTGTTCCAAACTGTGCTCTCTCCAATATCAGAAGCAAAGGCAGTTTTGCCTCTGCAGCAGTGGCGGAAAACAGGAATACTAAAGCTAAACTGCTTCAGAGCAACAAATGCAAGTTCTACAGCGAAGAGCTTATAAGTGCAGTGCTTCTGGACTAACATAGTGACCGCAGCTGTTAGACCGCAGAAGTAGCCACTAACTTAATCAACAAGCAGTAAAGAATTAAATTAAAATTATCTCTGTTCTTAAGAACAGAAACAATTTCTAATAAGATATAAATTGCTTGTTTTTAAGGGAATTTTTAAATTTTAACAATTAAAGTAGATGAGAAAACTCCTTTGAATCTTTAGATTTCAATAGAACTGCTTATATTCCCCTATGGTTGTAACTGTTGGGAAATTTAATACTTGCTGCTGGATATAGTTGGAAGTCCCAGCAGCATTACAATATGTGATTAGTGTACGGTTATAAGGCTACAAAAGAGATCGTCCAAGCCTTACAACTAGTGATGAGCGAGTATACTCATTGCTCGGGTTTCCCTGAGCACGCTCGGGTGGTCTCCGAGTATTTGGAAGTGCTCGGAGATTTAGTTTCTGTTGCCGTAGCTGCATGATTTGCGGCTACTTGACAGACTGAATACATGTTGAGATTGCCTGCTTGTTAGGGAATTCCCACATGTATTCAGGCTGTCAAAAAGCCGCAAATTATGCAGCTACGGCAACAGCATCGAAATCTCCAAGCAGTTCTAAATACTCGGAGATCACCCAAGCATGCTCGGGGGAAACCCGAGCAATGAGTATACTCGCTCATCACTAGTTGTAAGGCTTGGACGATCTCTTTTGTAGCCTTATAACCGTACACTAATCACATATTGTAATGCTGCTGGGACTTCCAACTATATCCAGCAGGGGAAACCGAGCAATGAGTATACTCGCTCATCACTACTTACAACCCAATTTAAGAAAATAATGCCTATGTATGGCAAAGATTACTACTTTATTATTCATTTATGCTCACTTATATTATCTAATGGCACGATTAACATAACTATTCATTTA
>JARQOD010000008.1:43067809-43192782 GCA_033576555.1 Oophaga sylvatica
GTATAATGCTCCCCATATATTGCTCCAAACATTAAAAAAAATGAAATACCTCTCCTCGTTGGGCACTGCTCTACTCCATCTTCCCATCTTCCATCGTCGCCATCTTCCAGCTCTCAGCACTGTGAGTGTTCAGGCAGAGGGCGCACAGACGTGACGTCATCGCGCTCTCTGACCTGAATGTCACTGTCAGGAAACGCGGAAGACGTCACAGCGGTGGAGCAGAGAGAGGTAAGTATTGCAAGTGCTGGGGCCCTGAGCAAGCAGGGGGGCCCACTTGTGGGCGCTAGCACTGGCACAGGGCCCCTCATAGTACGCCGGTGTCTCTGACGGCGAGTGTGCCCCCCCACCTGCTCAGGGCCCCGGCACTTGCCCGGGTGCGCCAGGTGCTGACGCCGGCCCTGGGGGGTACAGCCCAGTTAGGGAGGTGGAAAAACTGGCATATGTTCTCATTTTCTGTAGAAATGTATTATTTTCCAGTCTGACGAAGGTCAAAGTTAATGACCGAAACGTTACTATTGGATTATGGAATAAAATTTTCTTTATTCTTGAATACTTATACCAGAGTGCCAGAGTTATTATTAAGTTTCATATGTTGAGGTGTAGGCTGGACGTTCAGCAGCTGCAAATGGACGAATTGGAGAAGTCGGAGGAAGAGGAGGACAAAGCGAGCCATTTTGCTGGCAACCTATGTGTCATCAGGGGAAGGTGGTACAAAATCCTTTGAAACTCAGGAATGGTTCATTTTAATGAAGGTGAGATCACCTACATTTTGGATCGACAGCCGGGTCCTTCTTTCTGTCAGGATTGATCCAGCAGCACTGAAGACTCTCTGATAGCACACTACCAGCAGGGCAAGCGAGCTCCTGTAAGGCATATTGTGCCAATCCAGGCCAGGTGTCCAGTTTACAGACCCAGTAGTCAAAGTGGAATGAACTGTGAGGGAGAACATTGATAGGGAGGAGAGGTAATTTTGAATCATAGTTGACAACTGCTATCTCCTGTCTGTTGCAATCGATTCAGCATTACCAGTCGTGTAAGCGTTACTTGAGAAATCAGACCACAACATGGTCATGAAAACCCTGTCTCCAAAGCCACTTCGGCTGTGTGCACCACGAACACCTCTTCCATTTGGCCAGTGGCGTAGCAACTGTTTGTGGCGCCCGGGGCGGCAAATTTTAGACCACACCCCTAGCCACACCCATTTCACTGGTCACACCCATATCCACGCCCTGACCACACCCACTTAGCACTGCTGATCACACTGTTTCATAAACAATAATTATAAACACATACCTCTCAACCGTCCCGGTTTCAGCGGGACAGTCCCGATATCGGGACCCTGTCCGCTGTCCCGGCCAGGCGGTTTACTTTCCGCATTAGAATCGTACATACGGAAACCCCGGGGACCTCCCACACATTCTGGCAGCCACAAGTCACGTTCCATCGCTGACCTCATTTCCCCAGGATGTGGGGATCTCACCAGCTATGAGGCGCTCCATTCAATACCCGGCTCTCACTGAGCGAGACAGGCAGGATCTGGGGATCTCTTCATCTGTTGAACAGATCCCATGTTGAGATCCCCACATGCTGCTTGTCTCGCTCAGTGAGAGTCGGGTATTGTATGCAGCGGTCCGTACAATACCCGGCTCTCACTCCAACAGATCCAGCGGCTTGATGCGTCGCCGTTCTGAAGACTCTCCCGAGAACGAGTTACAGTACCTGCTGCTGTAAGCTGACCGCCGGAAATTAGGTCAGCGGTCATTTCCAGCGTTCAGCTGACTTACAGCACGTCACCTCCGGTGGAACGTGACATGTGGCTGCCAGAACGTGTGGGAGGTCCCCGGGTTTCCGCATGTACGATTCTAATGCGGGAAAGTAAACCTCCCGGCCAGGACAGCGGGACAGGGACCCAGCCCTACACAGATAACAGCATTCGCTCCGTCCCCACGCAGACCCATGCACATAATGGCACCCCTCCTTCCCCCCTGCAGCCCCCAAGCACACAGATCCCGCAAGTAACAGGACCCTTGTACATGCCCGTCTCCGCTCTTTGTGGCCCTGTACACACACGGGTCCGCTCCACAAACCTCACACGCACAAGGCTCTGCTCCGTACACCTCGTACACACACGGCTCCACTCCGTACACCTCGTACACACACGGCTTCGCTCCGTACACCTCGTACACACACGGCTTTGCTCCGTACACCTCGTACACACACGGTTTCGCTCCGTACACCTCGTACACACACTGCTTTGCTCCGTACACCTCGTACACACACGGCTCCGCTCCGTACACCTCCGCTCCGTACACCTCGTACACACATGGCTCCGCTCCGTACACCTCGTACACACATGGCTCCGCTCCATACACCTCGTACACACACGGCTCCGCTCCGTACACCTCCGCTCCGTACACCTCGTACACACACACGGCTCTGCTCCGTACATCTCGTACACACGGCTCCGCTCCGTACACCTCATGCACACACAGCTCAGCTACATCCACACTGTAAACCCTTATGATCCCACATATAAACTTACCATCATCCAGCACCATGACGACCAAAACAGCAGTTTCCTGCACACAGGGGCCTGAAGATCATGTGACACCTAACTCCTCCCCTCCTGTGACCTCATCACAGGTCCTGCTACCACCTTTACAAAGCACAGCAATGGTAAATGCTGGCTGTGCAAAGTTGGGAGGGCAATGAAGGGGTGCATATGGAATTGCTGCTGCGCCGCCCCCACACACACGTGCCGCCTGGGGCGGACCGCCCCCCCCCGCCCCCCCCACGCTACGCCACTGCATTTGGCCCAGTACGGCTCGTGGTAGAACCTGCACCGCTGCTGTGTGATTGGGAATGCCTCTAACAAACAGTTTACCAGAGTTGCTTGTTTGTTCGCCAATATTAGCTCTAGGTTCTCCTGTGGCATGATGCTCTGTAATTTGCCTTTATAGCGTGGATCGAGGATGCTGGCCAACCAGTAGTCGTCATCCTTCATAATTTTGGCAATGCGGGGGTCCCTTTGTAGGATCCGCAAGACATAATCACACATGTGGGCCAATGTTTCTGGTGTCAATGATGCATTGCCAGTGGTGGGTGGAGGAGCACTTTCTGCCAAATCCACATCCCTCCAGTCACGCACAAACCCTGTACCTGACCTTGGCAAGCCAACATTTTCTCTTGCACACTGAGAAGAATCCTTCTCCCCAAAATAATCATCCCCCTCATCCTCCTCTTCTTCTTCCTCCACCTCGTCCAGGACAGTTCCCTGAGCAGACAATGGCTGACTGTCATCAAGGCTTCCCTCCTCCTCCTCCTCCACTGCAGATGCCTGATCCTTAATGTGCATCAAAGTTTGCATGAGCAGACGCATAAGTGGGATGCTCATGCTTAAGATGGCGTTGTTTGCGCTTACCAGCCGTGTGCATTCCTCAAAACACTGAAGGACTTTACAGAGGTCTTTCAGCTTTCACCACTGCACACCCGACAACTCGATGTCTGCCCTCAAACTGCCTGCCCGTGTATCCTCCCACAAATGCATTACAGCCTGCCTCTGTTCGCACAGCCTCTCAACCATGTGCATGGTGGAGTTCACCTTGTTGCAATGTCTATGATTAGGCGGTGCTTGGGGAGGTGGAGCGATCGCTGCAACCTCGGCATACGACTGGAGTCTACGTGCGAGCGACGTATGTGCGAGCACAGTCTTCGTACCTTATGGAGCAGGGCTGGTAACTCCGGATAATTATTTATGAAGCACTGCACCACAAGGTTCAAGGCGTGAGCCAGGCAAGATATGTGTCTGAGTTTTGCCAGGGCTATGGCCGCCACAAAATTACGGCCGTTATCACTGACTACCTTGCCTGGCTCAAGATGTAGACTGCCCAGCCATGACTCAGTTTCTCGCTGCAAGTAGTCGGCCAGTACCTCCGCGGTGTGTCTGTTGTCGCCCAAAGACATCATCTTTAAAACAGCCTGCTGACGCTTACCACTAGCTGTTCGATAGTGGGACACCTCATGTGCAACACAGGCAGCTGCGGATGGAGTGCTCATGCGACTGCGCTCTGTCAACGAGCTTTCGCTTCTGGAGGAGGAGGGTCGAACAACTACAGCCAACTGTTGCCTATACCGTGGGCTAGGCAGCACTGTCCCACCGCCACTGTCCCCTGTGCAGCCTGCATCCACCACATTAACCCAGTGCACAGTGATGGACACGTAACGGCCCTGGCCATGCCTACTGGCCCATGCATCTGTTGTGAGGTGCACCTTTCCACTCACTGATTGTTTGAGTGCATGGACAATGCAGTCTTTCACATGCAGGTGGAGGGCAGGGATGGCTATTCTAGAAAAGAAGTGCCGACTGAGTAGGTCATAGCGTGGGACAGTGTAGGCCATGAGCTCTCGGAACGCTGCGCTTTCAACCAAACGGAAGGGCATCATCTCTAATGAGATCAGTTTGGCAAAGTAGGCATTCAAAGCCAGTGTACGCGGATGAGAGGATGAGTACTTTCTTGTCCTACTCAGAGTGTCTGCTAGGGTGAGCTGGACTTGAGAGCTGCATATGGGGGAACTAGCGGTGGACATGGCGGACTGAGAGGGGGTTGGTGATGATGATTGTGGTGGTGGTGGTATGGCCTAGATTCAGTCTTTTGTTGGAAAAACATTGGGATTCCCTGACTGCTTTGGCCTTGTGACGACACCTCAACATTTCTTGCTGGTGGTGTGCTAACCGGTGGGCTTACAGTGGGGGAAGCGATGTAGCGTTGCTGGCTACCTTCAGGCGGAGCAGGTGCACGTGTGCTACCTGAGGTTTTGTAGTCCGTCCACGCTTGCAAGTGCATGATGTTTAAATGTCTAAGCATGCAACTGGTATTCAAATTTCGGAGATTTTTCCCTCAGCTAAAGGTCCTTCCCCACTTCTTACAGATAACCTTTGCCCCATCAATGGGATTTTGGTAAAAAAAGTGCCACACTGCACTCTTCTTACTATGGGATAAATTTTCAGGACTTGTACGCTGTGCTAATTTGACCGTCTGGCCAAGCTGTCCTGCAACTCTTTTTGTTTTTTTAACACGTTTTTGGACTGCTACGGGCCTGCCAGATAACCGCAGCTGCGATGTGGATGCCTGCTGCGGATCCTCCTCCTCTTCTGAGCTATTGCCAGCGGCACCCTCTTCCCCAATGGATGCCAATTCGGGTCAACAACTCGGTCATCCATCACCTCATTTTCAATTTCATCTGCACCTTTCTCTGTGTCACCGTGTAAGGTAGTATAGTATGCGGGAAGGGGCACCTGAGTTTCATCAGGGTCAGAATCTGGCTCAGTAGACGGCGAGGGCAATGCAGTGCTCTGGGTGAATGTACCAGCAGAATCATATAGCAGTGGCTGTGCATCAGTGCACTCCATGTCAATTTCATCTTGGACTGGGGAATTCAGGATTTGACTTGATAACCCAGGCATGGTATGTGAAAAGCGCTCCAGGGAGTAATCTGAAGTGTGGCCTGCTGCATCCCTCACTTTTGGTGGGGGTGAAGGACACAAGGAAAGGTGTTGTTCCTGACCAGGAGTCTGCACTGACGACTCAGTGCTTGCATTTTTTGAAACTTCAGAAGAGGAGGCGATAGAGCTGGAGGCTGTTTCGGCAATGTAAGCCAAAACCTGTTCCTGATGCTCCGGCTTTAAAAGCGGTTTAACTACTCCCAGAAAAGGGAGCTTTCCAGGCCTTCTGGAGCCAGACAATGACGCAGGCTCAACACCTCCTGCCTTAGGTACTATTGTGCTTTTGGCACTACCAGCAGATGCACCACCACCACCATCAGTACCAGCTGGCCCCCCCGCCCACGTCCGTGGCCTCTTCCACCACACTTCCTCATGTCTGGGAAAATGTACCAAAAATTCCAGCAGATATATGGTACGGTATGAGGAGCGTACAGCTGTGTACGGTATAGGGAAAAATTTCAATCTCTGTATATATTTCCGGAGTCACACACAGATGCTCACTCAGTATGGATTTGACCGTAATACAAAGAGCAGATATACGGCACTGTATCAGAAGTGGACAGCTGTATACGGTTTTGGGGAAAATTTCAATCTCCGTATATATTTCCGGAGTCACACACAGATAGTCAGCATGTATTTGTTTGTGATACCAGCCGGTACACGGAAGTGTGTGAGGAGCGTACAGCTCTATACGGTGTGGGAAAAAATGAACGCTCGGTAACTGTGCTGAAAAAAAGAATAAAAGTATTAGTGCTGTGTAAAAAGCAGTCTGCACAGCAGTGTACACACAGCTATCAGGCAGCCTAATAACCAGCGCTGCTGCACACAAGAAAATCCTCCCCTGTCACTGCACACTAACTGTACAGCACAATTGCTTTCAGCACAAGCACAGAAGAACTTCTCTTTACATCCCTAACTTTCTCCCTACAGATAAACAGCGTCAGCAACCTCTCCCTACTGTTAAGATCGGCAGAAGTAAAATGGCGGTCGGCTGTCAGAGCTTTTATAGACACTATGACGCCCCCCAAAGCAAGCCAATAACTGCAATGCCCTTCTCTAAGATGGTGGTGGACCCTGCCCACGTCGTCTCGTTGCCCGCAGTGTACGTCCTTGCTCATTGGCTGAAAAAAAGCTCCTGAAAGCATTCTGGGAAAACCGACTTTCGCACTCGTTTTGCCGACCGCATGGCCGACTGCACGCTATGGTCGTGTTTCGGTCAGCTAAACCCGACTTTGACGAAAGTCGGCGACTTTTGAATCTGACCGACCTGATTCGCTCAACTCTAGTGATAACCTCTATGACGCCACCGCTAATCACTGACTCTGCACTCGTAGCACCTCATTCTCCAGTGGTCTTCAGCCTGGACAGTTGCATCTTGGCACCATCCAGGTTGTAAACCACTTATCGCAGACAGGGATTACGGCATAGTACGGTATGTTGGAAAGGTGAGGGATATGGATGTTTTGTTTTTTTTTACAGGAGACCAGGGCTTCAATGGAGCAGGTGTTAGATGAGTATTATTATTGTTTATTATTTTCTGTTTTTTTTACAGGAGACGAGGTCTTCAATAGAATGGGGATAAGGTGAGTATAACTTTGCTTTTTATTTTTAAATAAAAAAGTAAAACGGTGTGTATTTTTATTTCAACTAAATGACTTTATTCTGGGTGTTTTTAATTTACAATCTGACTGTGAGGTTAGTAATGGACAGGCATGTTATAGATGCCTCTCCATTACTAACACGTGGACATGATGTCACCAGACAATACAAAGTTGACATTAACCCCACAAATCTTAACCCCACTTGCCACTGCCATACGGCAAGTGGGAAAAGCTGGACAAAGTGCTAGAATTGGTGCATCTAATAGGGACGGCTGCAGGCTGCTGTTTTTAGGCAGGGGAGGGGCAATATCCATGGCCCCTTACCAGCCTGAGAATTCCATCCCCCCAGCTGTCTGTTTTAGCTTGACTAGTTGTCAAAAATGGGGGGACCCCACACTTTTTTAAATTATTTAAATAATAAAAAAAAACAGTGTGGTGACTCCTCTATTCTAGATAAACAGCCATGATAAAGCTGACAGCTGAGGGTTGCAGCCCGCAGCTGTCAGTTTTGCCAAGCTGGTTATCAAAAGTAGAAGAGACCACATGTTGTTATTTTTATTTACAGAGCAGGCACCGGCTGATGAATACTCACATCAGCTGGCGCCTGCTCTCGCTGTTATCAGTGACAGCAGGCATAGGCTGATGGGAGTAATACTATCTCATCAGCCGATGCCTGTGACCAGAGGAAAACTTTTTACTGCCAGTCACAGCTGCTGGCTCACGCTGTCATCTGACTGTGTGGGAGCCGCAGCCCTCTGACCTGTAGTAATAATCTTACCACCAATCAGCACCGCCAGTGTTTCTTGCACTGTCATACAGATGACAGCGTGGGAAATACCCAATGTTCAGGGTGCCGAGCCTGAACAGTAGGTGTTCGGTACGGACCCCGAACTTTACTTTTTGGGTTCACCCATCTCTACTGATGACCTATATTTAGAATTGGTCATTAATATACAAGTAGTATAACAAATCATTAAGGCAGAAATTATTTGAAAAGTTGACCTTCCATGCTGTAATTTTACAGCAGTGTGGGATAATACTGCCTTTGGAACTTTGTCCACTCAGTATGCAGGGAAGTAGAGGACCCAAGTCATTTGTATTAGGTGACTATAAACTTTATTTTTTGGAAGGAGGCAGCACTTTTGTAGGGGGAGAAACAGTGGGTATCATTGCTTTTATGGAGGCACTAAGCTGGCATTATTTGTTTTAAGGGGGCTCTCAGGTTGCATTATTTGTTTAAAGAGACACGTAGGTGGCACAACACTTGTCTTGCCCTGGGCGCTGTCAACTCATGCTAAGCCATTAGATATTACATACACATTTTCTACATTACTGACTGTACATTTGATATTTTAAATGGGTCAGCAATGCATAGATTAATATATAACCTATTGCAGTGGGAGTCTAAAAATGCAAAAATAGGCAAGATCCATGTATAAGATTTGTCATTATTTAGCTTCTGGAAGAATTTCCTTCAGCAACATCATAATAAATCTGAGGGTGAGGCAGGAGAGAACTATATTCAACGCCTCAAACATAAGAGAAGGAATACAATTACTCACATCATTAAATAAAATGAGCCATTATTTACTTCATGCCCAAGGAAACAATTGAATGATAATATAGTGAGACAACATTTCTTCTTGCATTGCCATGTACAGAGATGTATCCGAGGGCATGCAATGGGTTCACCCACTAAGAATTAGAAAAAAACAATTCAGCACAGTACAATCTGCCAAATGCTAAAAAATAACTGAATGAATAAATAAATGATAATTCCACCATAACTACATTCACAGAGACAAAAAGCCTTGTATAGACATCAGTCCACACAAAAATAATAACCAATCAGATCATCTTTATCATTTTCACAAAGGAAAAATAAAACTGCTATCTGATTGGTAGCCTAGAAATAACTGCTCCATATTTTGGCAGCACCCAATGGCCCAATTTATCATGTGTGGGGTTTTTTTCAACTTGCTTTTCTTTGTTGTATCCTGTAGTCTTCATTGATGTGTGCCATTTTGAAGAATTTGGCAAAAAAATAAAAAAATCTTTCATGAATTTTCTGCAATACCAAAAGTGTTCTTTATTTTTTCTTTAAACTTATTTGTGACTTTTTAGCGCAAAAAGTCGTATTACCGGCTAAAATCTTGATAAATTTGCCCAAAAATTTCAGACGCAAATAAAATAACTCCAGAGGGAACCAGAGAACATTTAATCAAAAATGTTGTCACTTTTGAAAAATGTCGTAATTGATGAATCAGGTGAAAACATCTGGAAACCCCAAAACTTGCCCTGATTAAAGGACATAAAAAAAAACGCTAGGCATAGAAATGTAAAATAGATTTTAACAAAGGCACAAGAATAAAAAGGAGAATGGGAAAAAAGAATAAGATGAAAATGAAAAAATTAAAACCAGGTGAAAAACACCAAAAACTAGACAAAAAAAGGTGCAAATTCAATAATAATATATCAATAATAATAGATCTCAATGTATAAAAACCACATTACACTGCAAATTGTACATTGGTTTAAAAAAACATTCTCTTATGTTACTTCGTTATCGCTTTATTATAACCATTGGTCAGGAGACTGAAGACAGTATGACAAATCTATAAAACTGCCCCCCAAAAGGGGCAGAGTAAGAGGACAGGTTTCAAGAGGTCTGGTGATGTCATTCCCCATTTTAAGTTATAGATGGTCTTTAAATAGTCGCTCTTCTGTTGCGAGAGCTGTTTCTTTGAGGAGAGCATCAAGAAGGTAAATTGAAATGGCTGAATTAAAAAAAAATCTTGCACCGGTGAAATTTGGCAAAATTATTTTTCTCAGATATTGTCCCTTTAAATAGGATCTGCCATTTACTAAATTAATTGCATTAAATACCGTGTAAAAATATGAGAGCTCCCCTGATACTGCCACTTTTTACTGTTTTGCACTATGTCATTCCAATGCAGAGATAGTCATTTTATTTCTTCTGGAGCACAGTATGTGAAATCTCTGCTTGCAGATCACCCAGGTGTTTTTACAGAGTCTTCTCCGGAGGCATGTGCTTCCAACCTTTCTTCCCAAATGCTGCCAATCACAGCATCAGTCTGACTGAGCTGTGATTGGCAGCATATGTGAAGGAAAGGTGAGAGCACACACCCCAGAGAAGACTCTGAAGAAACATCCAGGTGGACAGCAAGCAGAGATTTCACATACTGCACTCCAGAAGAAACAAATGTGAATATCTCTGGAAATAGAGGGATGCAGCACAAAATGTAAAAAAAATGGCAGAATCAGGGAAGCTCAGGGATTTTTCCAAGGTTTTTAACTATTTTTTTAGCGACAGGTCCTCTTTAAGGGAAAATTGAGATAATGTTAATTAGCTGGAATACAATTGAGAGGCAATTTGAATGTAAGACTATTACTGTACACTTTCTTATCTTATTATATTGTTTTATTTAAGCTTAGCTAGGATAATATCCACAAAATAAAATTCTTTTTCTCAATAACAGTTTCATAAAGAACTAAGGTTAACAAAAAGGTTTATGGGAAGGAAATGTATAAATTAAAAATGTCTCTTTCTATTAAACATGCCTTGTTTTGGCTTTGTAATAAACATCAAAAATGGAATATGCATACAAAAATTGGAGTCAAACTTCCCAGTCTGAAGGGACACAGTCCAAACTTATCAGCTTGCAAACAGATAACCAGTGAATCCTATAGTGGTCCCAGTAATGGGTTCCACCTGAAAGAAACTTCATTTGAAGGCAATCTGGAGTCCATAACCATGTTCTCTCCAGATTGATGGTAATCCCCATGATTGAATTGATCTATTGGCATCAGTAAAACCATGTTGTAGCACATTTTGAGTTTTTATCTTTCAGAGTTCTAGCATTAGGGCTCATACTCACTTGAGCCGAAAACGGATGATTTTCAGCCAATAAAAAATCGGATTCAAATCGAACCAATGTTATTCAATAGGTGACATCTCATTTGCGATTTTTTTTTCTCAGCCGAAATCGGTGTGAGAAAAAAATCACAACATGCTACGATTTGATGCGATTTTGGCATGATAATCGCTAATGCAATAGATGGTGCTATAAAAAAATTGCATGCAAATCGCATGACAATTGCACATAATCGGACCATCCTGAAAACTGACCGTTTTTTTTTCCAGCAAGTGAGTATGAGTCCTTATTCTTGTTTTCATGACATTTACGTATTAGCAAAGCGTGAAAGTGATCATGTAGTAAACGAGGAGGGCTATGCCTTACTGTAGGTAATATAGAAGTGAGCGATTTCATAGAAAAAAAAAGACAGAGAAAAGTGGACACTTAAAAAATAATACAATGCCTTTGATCGTGCTGTGAAAGATCTCTTGCGCAGCGAATGACTCATAAATGATCATATTTCTTTCCCATTTATGAAGGTCTATGCTGAAACTTTTCATGGAAAAGTCACGACTTATGTGCTGCTGTCTTGTTTTACCTTTTTTTTTCTTGCAATACATTACTATTATAGCTCGAGCTTTTATTTTCCTTCATATGAAAGAGCACGCTTTTTAAATGTTACAACCGGTGCTGTGATGTGACAATAGCACATCGCATGGAAGTCCTACTGATTTAGTACACTTTGATGATTTCCAACGTGCACTATGAAGTAATTGGCTTCAGCTTGTACAACCCTTTGTCAGTGCTCGATGGTTTTCCTCGATTCTCACGGGCCTAGGCTGGCGTGTTGTTTTCCGTTATATATTTTAAGGATGACAGCTACGTCAGCCGGTATTCTAAAAATACAAACGTCAGTGAGGGAAGCTTATCACCTTCACTTCACATACTAGATATAAAATTCATGAATTTTAGTTTAGCATTGGTAAATGGAGACTATCAGCATCAAACAACCGTTCAAACCATACACCTGAACGTATTACACAGCCTACCAAAATGTCACCAATTCTATTCCCACCAAAATTGAAATTATGACACAGTCCGCTCAGAGCTGACCTCTCACTAGACTGAAGTCTCATACAGCCCGGCACTGCCCAGAACACTTTCCTCAGCCAGATCGCTGACGCCTTCTTTTTGACTGTACTCAGGTCTCTCTTCACTGCATCCTTTCAGCACTTGTTCAAATCTGGACCCCTGTTGGAAGTCCAGCAAACTCTTCCATGACTTGCTACTTACTTACTTTCACATAGTTTCCAACCCATCCAGGCAAAGAACATAGGTCTAGTCACTCTCACTGGCCACTGTAGGTCTCTCGCACACCTCATATTGTTCCACCAAACACACTTTAAGAGTGGCGTAAAACACGGTCCTAAAGGGGTTATCCCAAAAGCAAAGTAAATTTTAATCAATAGATCTTGGAATAATAATAATTTCCATAATTGGATGCTCTTAAATAAAATGTCCCTGTGCTGAGATAATCTTATAAATGTGCCCCTGCTGTGTACTGTGTAATGGCTGTGTCTGACCGTACAGGAATATGGTCTGATCATATCACAGCTCCTGGGCAGGGAAGGATGCAAAAGAGTATACAGACAGGACAACATTGGGTCACAGCTGATTCTTACTGTGAGGTAAAACATTTCTTTGCCTGTTTAAAAACATGTTTTACCTCACAAAGAGAATCAGCTGTGATCCCCTGCTGTCCTGTCTGTATACTCTTTTGCTTCCTCCCCTGCCCAGGAGCTGTGATATGATCAGACCATGTTCCTGTATGGTCAGACACAGACATTACACAGTACACAGCAGGGCACATTTATAAGATTATCTCAGCACCGGAACATTTTTTAACACATGTAATGGAACTTTATTCCAAGATCTGTTAATTAAAATATACCTTGTTTATACAACAACCCTTTTCAATAACCCGCCTTCACACTCTCCCTTTTCTACCAGTGTTGCAGAGCAACATTTTAGCACCACCATCCCCATACCGGTTGGCCCAGGAAGAGACAAACACCGACGATGGCATTTACTCCTGCAAGCTGGTAACTATGGAAAACACCAGCTACTTGGACAGGACGTGGTGGCACTACGAGGTATGCCAGACCATGACAACATGATACACATGGTGCACTGGCCACAATATCACACAGACCCATTGGCTGAAATCTTGTGCTTGCAGCCTAATGACAGGGTTGATACATTTTACAAGGTTATTTCCAATGATAGCATTTGATAGAATTCCCTAATACATTATTACAAGTTCCTCCAATCAAATAACACCTCTGTGGACTTTCTGACAATCTTCTTTATTGATCTTATTTCTGAAAGTCTATGTGTATAATGGCAAAATGGAGCATGGACAAGCAGACTGAATTTATGCCAAGTGTCGGTGTTTCCCATTCATTACTGAAGTTCTGTGCGCTTCATTCCGTTTCCCTCCATGACATGAATTGTTAGTGACGTTGTCATCGGTCAGCAGAGCTCAGAAAGGTTCTGCTAGTTGCATCGCTGCACACCGAGCCTTATTATATCATGACAAGTTAGTAGTACTCCCTATGCCAAAAGCACTGATGCCTGTGATGGACAGTGACTGTGACTCCTGTGAACCACAGTGTTTAATGCAATTTAGCTACAACTTGGGGACATTTCAGCCATGATTGTCCCTCCTGCTCTGATTTATTGTGTCCAATGGACCTTTGAACATGCTCTGTCGCAAGCAGAGGCGTCAGCAGAGACAATCGACGTTGAAAGAGTTACAAGCTGGGGGAAAGAACTACACAGACAATATGTACGTCAGAGCCTAGGAAACATCCACTTGTCTACGCACAATCTTGTACGCACTACAGAGACTCTTATTTTAGCAGTTCATTGCCTAGCTCCGTCACCCTCATTCTGTGTTTCTATGTCTCCATTTTGTGACAGCTCAAGAGCCCCCTTCAGTAGAGTTACCTCCCTTGTCTTCCGAGCCCTTATAATATACGCCTGCCTCTAAAAAATCACTACGCTTTTTTTCCAAGAGTGATGTAGACACACGATGAAATAATGAGAAGGAAATACTGTAT
The DNA here is from genome assembly GCA_033576555.1 of Oophaga sylvatica. Classification (NCBI taxonomy): domain Eukaryota; kingdom Metazoa; phylum Chordata; class Amphibia; order Anura; family Dendrobatidae; genus Oophaga; species Oophaga sylvatica. Next base: position 43,081,914 of record JARQOD010000008.1, read on the forward strand.
TAATGAATGTCTAAAAATACAAAAAAAGACGTGAATGAATTTACCTGCGTCGGAGATGGATCTAATTGAAAAGCAGTATTGATGCAAACCTTAAGAGCGATGATTTTCTAAAATGGAAAATATTTTACACTTCATCTGCAAACACATTATGGCGTCACCTCGTAATAGTACATCGTTGTAATTTACCAACACACACTAGCCAATAAAGTACAGCCTTGTATTCATCCCTTCACTTTTGACAGTGCTGTATAGACTCTCTCATCAAGCAAGAGTATAGCTATAGTGTATGCAACAGGTCATCCCTGGATCACTGTTCAGTGCCTAGGAGGTCAAAAAGGCTCTATAAAAAACGCTAATATTATAAATAGCACACAGAACATGATACCCCTGCTTCAGGTTATATAGGACTCTTAAATCAATAGTGTAAATTTCTAGTAAGTGTTTTATCTCACCTCAAGTTTGGCTTCACAGTTACACTGCTCAGTACTTTAGAATAATGACATACACACTGCTGCAGCTCTTGGGGGTATGTCACAGAGAGGTAAGGGAGCAGGATCTCCTATTCTCTTTGTGCAGTGTGAGACATAAAAGAAGTTACAGAAGTGTTTAGGGAAAAGTGGCAACTAGAGTTGGGACATGTGAAAAGGAAAACTGCTAAAAATCTATACAAATTATATACAAATTTAAGATATAAATTTAGCAAACATATTACATATTGACCAGAAAAGGGTATTCTTCGTGTACACACATGTAATGGTTTATTCTTAAAAGTTGGTAAAATTATAAATTCAGGTTACATTACAACTCTACACAAAATGCAAAGTGGAAAAGATCAGAATTGTTTCTACAAGAAAATGCAAATTGCCTCTTCAGAGAGGTAGAGATCCTACAAGTCAATATCCACCTTTTAACGAGCCTTGCAATATGACTTGGGATAAAAGCCAAACCAAAATCTCAATTTGCAGACACAGTGTTTCGGGGTATTGCCCCTCGTTAGTGCAAAGTATGACTTAAGTGAGAGGCTAAGACAGGAATCTACGAGGTAAGATTTCTCCTTGTGGAGAGTGACAAGCCAAGTGTACATACATATACAGGTACACACTTTAAAATGACCGGGAATTCTGATAATCTGTCATAGATCAGCATCATAGGTCAACATTTATCAATAAATTGATGCTGGTATTTGGCATAACCTAAGCTAAAAAAAAAAATCTAAATTAGGGTTCATCCAATTTTTTTGCACACAAATTAATGGCTTTTCTCAACAAACGTGTGTTTTAAAAAATGTCAGGACAAGTGGCATGGTTTACTGGGTATGGTCTAAAACATTTAGATAAATTTACGCTGTGGCTACTTGGCAATTTTGGCAGTGAACCCATTCGCTTGTATTTGTTGCGATGTAGCATCTACTCGTAGTGGTCATTGGCCGCTCAACCTGCGTTACATCCAAAGTCACCATGCAGCCTTAACCATATTAATACTCAAGTTAGTAAATGGTACAATTTTTTTTAGTAAACCCATGCCTATTTGTAACATGTCTAGAATTCATTTTCTGACTTTTAGGACAGTTTACTCCAACAAGATTTTCTTTAGACTAGCATATGAAATGCCAGTCTTATTAAATGTGGCCCATTTTGTGATACTTGAACCAGGAGACTGAAGAATGAGGATCAAATGTAAAAGTAGCAGAAATACAGTACAGACCAAACGTTTGGACACACCTTCTTATTCAATGATTTTTCTGTATTTTCATGACTATGAAAATTGTACATTCACACTGAAGGCATCAAAACTATGAATTAACACATGTGGAATTATACATTACACTTTACAAAAAAGTGTGAAACACCTGAAAATATGTCTTATATTCTAGGTTCTTCAAAGTAGCCACCTTTTGCTTTGATTACTGCTTTGCACACAGAAAAGGTGAACGGATGGACTCTACATGCCTGGTTCCCACCGTGAAGCATGGAGGAGGTGGTGTGATGGTGTGGGGGTGCTTTGCTGGTGACACTGTTGGGGATTTATTCAAAATTGAAGGCATACTGAACCAGCATGGCTACCACAGCATCTTGCAGCAGCATGCTATTCCATCCGGTTTGCGTTTAGTTGGACCATCATTTATTTTTAACAGGGCAATGACCCCAAACACACCTCCAGGCTGTGCAAGGGCTATTTGACCAAGAAGTAGAGTGTTGGGTGCTACGCCAGATAACCTGGCCTCCACAGTCACCAGACCTGAACCCAATCGAGATGGTTTGGGGTGAGCTGGACGCTCACCGCTTAAATTTTGAATAATCCCCAACAGTGTCACCAGCAAAGCACCCCCACACCATCACACCACCTCCTCCATGCTTCACGGTGGGAACCAGGCATGTAGAGTCCATCCGTTCACCTTTTCTGCGTGCAAAGCAGTAATCAAAGCTAAAGGTGGCTACTTTGAAGAACTTAGAATATAAGACATATTTTCAGTTGTTTCACACTTTTTTGTGAAGTGTAATGTATAATTCCACATGTGTTAATTCATAGTGTTGATGCCTTCAGTGTGAATGTACAATTTTCATAGTCATGAAAATACAGAAAAATCTTTGAATGAGAAGGTGTGTCTAAACTTTTGGTCTGTACTGTATGTTTGCGCTATAGCAATGTTATTATTATTATTTTGTGTTAACATCGTATTTTTGTCTTCCTAACTTAAAGAGGTTGGCCACTGTTTTTTTTAATTTTTGTCCTATTCCTAGGATAGGCCATCAATATCTGACTGGTGCAATGCCCGGCACTCCCGTCGATCAGCTATTACTGCCACCGGTAGCAACTGGAATTTATCAGATGCTGCTTGAACACAGCAACTCCATCAAAACTATAGTGGCCAGGTACTTCAGATCCACCTGATCTGTACTACCTAGCCATGACCACTATAGAAATGATTGAACTGCTGTGTTCCGCCAGTATCCGAGAACTTCTGGCCTCTGCTGGTGCTGGTAATAGCTGATTGGGGGGGAGTGTCGGGGGTCAAAGGTAGTGATGATAGATCCAGCTCACTGTAAGAGACATCTTGGAAGTGTTCAGAGCCCGGCAACACCACGTCAAGGCATGGAACAATCGTGAAATGAAGAGGATCCAGCTCAAAAGTTGGATCATCTTCATTTCAAGTCACAGGTAGTGGCCAATCCATTTGACATGTTCTATCTTAACAATGAATAGTGAAATACATGATAAGGCATCAAATGTCCCCCCTTCATGCTGGACTAAATGAAGTTTACACATTCTCGTCACACTTATTTGCACTATGTTCACAATTCCGTTTTCCAGTTTTCTTACTACAACAAAGTTTTACGCAACAAAGTTGAATTTCCACATAAAAGTTTTAGAGGGTCTGTAAGTGCAAAGGGTATAAAAGGGTATAATGATATAGATTAACTGCTGTCATTTTTTTCAGAGTATCACATAGTATGAAATTAATGGATGGAATAAAGCAATTATTATTCATGATATCTCTTTCCTCTTGTTATAATGTGTTGTTTAAGCTTTATCATGTCCTTAGGGGGTGAAGCCGCCTGGCAAGAGCATGTAGACTTATAAAATTACCTAATACTGAAAGTAACTGCTATGCTTTATACCTCTTTTATTTACAATGTTAACATATTTGGACATTTAGCTGAGAATCTCCCATACAAAGAATAGGGAATATGAACAATGGTTGTCCCTAAGGGCGTAGGACATGGTTGGAAAATAAATACATTTTAAGGCCGGGGTCACACTGGCGACAGAATATCGGACGACTGCAATACGATGAAATATCGTATTGCAGTCTGCCCTATGTTAATCTATGGAGCAGCTCCCAGTATCAGATTTTTTGTGGTCCGTTTTAAACGTCCGTGTGCAATCGCAGCATGCTGCGATTGTCACCGATTGTGGGTCGACTATCGCCAATGCAAGTCTATGGGAGCGATGAAAAATCGGATTACAAACGGACCGCACGTGTGACTTGCGATTAAATCGCACCACTATCCCAGGTGTCAGGAAATAGCATCAGGATCATTGCCAGGAAGGGCTGACATGCTAATTAGGCTACGAAAATTCAAACCCAAACAGGAAACCGCCTCCACGGAGTCCAGAACGATGTCCAGTCACATCAATGTGGAGATGTTGATCGTTCTGGTCCAGGAGAGACCAGAACTTTGGGACCAGCGGGATCCAAATTATTCTAACCGCTCGCGGAAGGACGCGGCTTGGAGGAGAATATGTTCCCAGATGTTCCCGGATTTTGGCGACAGGTCTAGGGAGGACCAAGAACGCATTAGTAAGTAACGTTTTGAAAACGCTTACAATACGGTTTGACTACTCAGTATGTACCAACAACAATGTGTTATAATGTCCCGTACCCTTATATGTGAAACCGAAATGTGTTTAAAAAAACACTTATGCCTGTTGAACCCCAGTGCTATGTGAGTACTCCAAGCACATCTAATATTTAGCTCCTGTAATTTGAAAACCAGCCGCAATAAAACAATCTTTCAATGCAAGTGAAAAAAGTGTAATTTTAAAACACCACAGCCGAAAAAACATGTAGAGGTAACGTTTCGACCCTGCAATGGGTCTTTCTGAAACCTTAAGGAACATAACACAAAAGGAACAGAGGAGGCCACTGTGGGATATGAGAACTTGAAAAGGCTCCATCCCATATATACGGTAATCCCACAGGGCAGGGACCAACTGAAGGTACTGGTAGGATGAATGTTCAGGTGCCGTCTGTGTTGGTGTGATATTTAGCTCCAACAGCAATGGTCGCAAAGTAAACTTTAAAAATTTAGCCCTACCCAATAAATTCGTAGGTGAACTACTTAATATATGTCCCTTTTGGTAATCCCATCGCTGTGTCCAAAATAAATGCTCATTATTGTGACACATATGTCATAGAGCTTTGTATGTATGAACCCTTGTAATATTTAATTGTTATTTTACCTACATACAATTTGTATTGGTGTTCTATACCCCTATAACACGTTAAAAAAGTATAATATTGCTGTTGTACGGTATTTATTTTTAAAATACATTACAAGGGCAGATAATTTTAAATTTGTATTTTATCCGTTACTTTTTCAGCCTCAGATGTTACAAGGCGTTGGCGCAGCTGTAGAGACTGCTACAGGAGAGAGAGACAGCTGAGGGGGCGCAGTGGGGCAGCAGCAAGCACTAAACGCAAATATGTCTATTATGATAGACTGAATTTTCTGGCTTCAGCTATGGATTTGCGACCGTAAGTTCATGTCTGTACAAAGTGTATTGCTATTTTTATGAATAAATTGTAATACAATTATTTTATTCTCTAGCACCGAGTCAAACCTTACAGACAGAGAGCCAGCTTCGGACTCTGAGGCAGTTATCGACCCCGTGGGGGATGTTGAGGAGGCTGGCCCATCATCAGCAGCAAGTGCAGCAGCAGCATCACCACCACCACCACCAGTAGTGGAGTCACAGAGCTTGCCTCTACAGTCCCAAGACCCTCCCCTGAGCAGCAGCCCTGGTAGGCCCCTGGATGTGGCTTCGCCTCCAGCAGATGTTGCACGGCGACCCAGGCGTAGAAGAGAAGGAGTTGGTTCTGCCACAAGGAGGCAGGTGGACCGAGGAGTTCTGGACTATTTGTCCAGTGTAGCAAATGATGATGGGGAGGAGGGATTTTGCCGCAGTCTGGCCCGTTACCTCCGGGCTATTCCAAGACAGCACAGACTGCGGATCAGAAGCGGACTGCAGATTGTGTTGGATTCTGGAACTCCGCCTAATGATCCAACCAACCTACTAAATTATCTTGATAGATGGGTGGTTGGTCCTGAGAATGTCTTAGGCCGGTGTCACACACAACCACAAAAAATCGGTCCGTTTTAGACGGTCGACAATCGGATCAAAATAAAAACATCACACATCCTTCTGGCATCCGATTTTCCTTCAAAGATGCGATTTAATCGCATGTGTGTGTACCTTGTAACATCCGATTTTCATCCGACTTGCGAGATTTTCTCGCAGGCTTGCAAAACTGACATATAATGGATCCAAAAGAATAGTATTTAAATGCCAAAAGAAAGAATAGATATATACACATAGAGCACATATATATATATATATGTCATTGTGACATATATATATACATATATTTATAATTCTTACACTTCTACATACTGTTATAGCCGCTAATTCAATTGCCGGCTTCAGTGAAATCACAGAAGCCGACATGAAATGATACATTGTTTCCACACATTTAACCATGTAATTTCATGTATTTTTATATATGTTTGAAACATACAATTACATGAGTATATGTGTGCTAAATTTCAGACATGTAGGGGTTAATTAAAGGTGTAAATTCGTTGAAAAAAAATGCGTGGGCTCCCGCTGTATTTTCTCCACCAGACAGACAAAGCAAAGCGAGTGGGGGCAGATAATAATAGCCTAGGGAGGGTACATTTTTTTTGTGCCCCCCTGGCTACTAACATCTGCCCCCAGACACCCCAGAAAGGGCAAATCTATAATTAGATTCGCCCTTTCTGGCACTTTGCCCGTCTATTCCCATTGCCCTGTAGCGGTGGCGAATGGGTTAATAAGGGGTTAAAATGACCTTGCAATTGAAAGGTCACTTTAAGCCAGGTTAATAATTGATAGCTGTCAATTAGACAACTATCAATTATTAATCCTATTGTATGAAAGAAAAATCAAACACACACAGTTTAATAAAAAATAAGTTTAATGAAATAATCACACAGTTTTTGACCATATTTTATTTTCCTGCTAAAACCATTTCCTGTAATAAAAATAAAATAAAAAAGCAAAATTATACTTACCAATCCGATGTACAGTCAGGTTCCATGGTGTAATCCATCAGAAAGGGTTAACAGGTTACAGGTCGCAGAGAGCTAATAATGCTGTCTCAGACCTGTATTCCCCTGAATGAATAAGTTCCTCTACCACAGAAAGTAGAGGAATAGATTCATGAATGGAGCTTAATTGATTTATTGCCAATTTAACTGTAGTGACCTGACCTAAAGGGAAAGTGGACACAATCAATTAAGCTTCATTCATGAAACACATCCTCTCCTGTCACCAGGAGAGGAACTTATTCATTCAGGAGCTTTGAGCTGAGCATGCAGGATTACTTGCACAGCTTGGCTCAAAGCTAGTTAACCCTTTGTGAAGGATTACAGCGTGGGACGTGACAGATCAGCGGAATAGGTAAGAATAATGTTGTTTTATTTCTTTTTCTTTATTTTAGGAGATCAATGGCTTCGCACGGATTAAGTCTAAAATAAAATATGGTCAAAAAAATGTGTTTTTATTTCATTAAAATTATTTATTCTTAAAGTGTGTGTGTTTTTTTATTTACTTCAATAGGATTAATAATTGATAGTTGTCTAATTGACAGCTATCAATCATTAACCTGCCTTAAGGTCACCTTTCAATTGCAAGGTGACAGTAAGGTGAGATTAACCCATTCGCCACCGCTACAGGGCAATGGGAATAGACGGGCAAAGTGCCAGAAAGGGCGAATCTAATTATAGATTTGCCCTTTCTAGGGTGTCTGGGGGCAGATGTTAGTAGCCAGGGGGGGCACAAAAAAATGCACCCTCCCTGGGCTATTATTATCTGCCCCCACTCGCTTTGCTTTGTCTGTCTGGTGGAGAAAATACAGCGGGAGCCCACGCATTTTTTTTCAACGAAATTACACCTTTAATTAACCCCTACATGTCTGAAAATTTGCACAAATACACTCATGTAATTGTATGTTTCAAACATATATAAAAATACATGAAATTACATGGTTAAATGTGTGGAAACAATGTATCATTTCATGTCGGCTTCTGTGATTTCACAAAACCCGGCAATTGAATTAGCGGCTATTACAGTATGTAGAAGTCTAGGAACTATAAATATATGTATATATACATGTCACAATGACATGTATATATATTATATATGTGTTCTATGTGTATATATCTATTCTTTCTAGTCTTTATTAAAGCTGTCAGTGTGATTTTACAGTATAGCCGGGGATGAATTGCCGGCTTTTCTAAAGGACACCGATGCGATTTCATCGCAAGTCACACATGCGGTCCGTTTGTAATCAGATTTTTCATCGCTCCCATAGACTTGCATTGGCGATTGTCGACCGACAATCGTGACAATCGCAGCATGCTGCGATTGCAGACGGACGTTGAAAACGGACCACAAAAAAACGGCTACTGGGAGCTGCTCCATAGATTAACATACGGCAGACTGCAATGCGATTTTTCATCGCATTGCAATCGTCCGATTTTGTCGCCAGTGTGACGCCGGCCTTAAGGTTGTTTGGACCAAATCCCTCACAATCTGCTTCAGCCTCTGATCCTCCTCCTCCTCCTCATCATCCTCCTCCTCCACCTCCTCCTTGTGTCCAACAGAACCCAACTCCTCCTCCTGCTCATCCTACTGCAGCTCCTTCTTTATACGGAGCTCCCCAGCTCCAATCCATGGGACAGAGTGGCCATTCACAATATGCCCACTCGACCATACCCAATGTTCAATGCTGGCCACAACATGGGTATGGTCGACATGGGCATTTTGGTGGCTATAGTGTAAGTGGGCAGTCATATTATGACTACCCACAACAGTTCCCAAACTTCCCTTACCCAAACCCACATCCAGAGCAAGCAAGAAGCATGCAGCAAACTACACAGTCAGCCACCACTCATGGTGACACAGTGACTGGAGAGCAGTCTAGCCAGCCCTCACAAGCTGGCCCTCCACCTTCACACCCCACACCTACCACCAGTTATAGGTGTAATGTATTTATAATGTTTATGTTTTAAGTTATTAAATTGTACTTTGTTTTACTGCTGAGAATTTATCAGCAAATATGTTGAAAAAAGCTAGGGACACATTAGTCCTTTAGCATTATGTTTAAAGCCACTAAACATTACACCAGACATAAAAAATTGTTTAAGTGCCATTGGTTGTATGTGATTATTTCAATACGTGATGGGCTGCGTAACTTACACACAACATGACAACAAAAACAACACACACAGCATGCACAACACTTACAATGCTTGAGTTTGTTAGACCACACATGCTGGAAAATAGATTACAAGCCATGCCTTCTGTGGAATACACCAAAGTCAATAATTTAGATAGGTAAGCTTGAGAAATACATTACTCACATTATAAGTGTACAAGAAGTGTGCTCCAACACTTGCAAAGTGACTGTGTTGATGAAAACATCATCAACATATCGTTGACACACATACCTTATTGTTAGGAGAAGGCGTTCCTCTGCAGAAATTGCTTTTCTCATCCTGGTGTCCTGAAATGTGATCCCAGGGCGCACAATGTCAATCAGCGTATCAAAGGTAGCTATGCTCATTGGACAATATTGGAAAAAATTATCTCCATGCCTACGCAGTGACAAATATAGCCGGTGAAAATGGCCTTTATTTATCCTTCTTGTCAAAAGTGGATGTACCCACATCCTTGTGCGTCTTCTGGGATCTGCTATTACAGGATAGGGGTCCACAAAACGTCTGGATATAACCCAATGGAACAGCACACGTTCAGTGGGAGTAAAGCTGAGTGTGTCGCTCATGTTTGGATAAAGCAGCTAGATAGCACTAAGCACAAGGAACAAAATGACACCAGTGCAAAGGTGGGAGGGTCACACCTGTAGCAGAGCACTTAAATATAGCTCTGCCTGATGATTTAAATGAGTATCAGGCCTCAAAACCGTTATTGGTCCTTTTTGGAAAGCTGCGACAAAAAAACGGTGGTCGGATGAAAATCGGATTTTACAAGGTACACACACATGCCACTAAATCGCATTTTTGAAGGAAAATCGGATGCTAGGCGGATGTGTGATGTTTTCATTTTGTTCCGATAATCGAACGACTAAAACGGTCCGATTTTTTGTAGTTGTGTCTGACCCCGGCCTAACTCTGCATATCACGTCTTGTTTAAGCCTAGGTGATAATTATTCTCACTGAATTCACCCTTTATATCTCGGGGGGAGAGAGAATTGTGAATTATTATCATTTATCACAACTAAAATTGAATGGCATAATATTGGTTTCATGGCACAAGAGAATATAATATTTGTCGTCTCTTTTTAAGTGCATTTTTATTATTTTTTACTTTACTCTTTTACTTTTTAACTGTGCATTCATTGTTAAATATAAATCAGTCTAACAAATAAAAAGTGTCTGTAAATGGAATCTGTCTCACGATTTATGATGCCCTTTCTGCATGGAGTAGTGAAAAAGAATCAGATTCCAGCGCTGTTCTATCGTCAGTCCTTTTCATTAAATCCCAGATTATCTTCTGCAACCCTGGAGTCCTGTCCAATATATGTATGTTCGGCTGAGTCCCCGATATTCAGGGATTGTGGTTCCCCCATTCATTCTTAATTTATTAAGAGGGGTGGGGCTTTTTGGTCATTAGGTATTCCCCCATTGTACCTCGGTAGGACAAGATTGCATTTGGTAAGAAAGGTAGCACATGTAGACATCTACTGTTTGCTTGGAAATCTGATAGACACCACACCAAATATCACGAAAATGGAACTATTTACTATATTTATTATTAGAAATCAGCGAATCCGAACTTAAAAGTTCGGGGTTCGCACCTGACAGTTGGTGCCTGGAGTCTTATAAAAGAAACATGGCATCTTTGTCGCCCATCTGATAGCATCTTTCTCCTGTTATGGTGCATGTATATGGGGATATTAACAATATGCATACTGTGATTGAAATACCCTGGTTTGTGGGTATCTATTAGGTTCAGCATCATTTACATGACGAGACCTATCCAGGGATCTCTAGGCTCTGTAACTTTAATGCCATATAAATAATAAAAGCTAACTAATGACACGAGGAATCTACAAAGTGCTTTATGGAAGCAAAACAGTTTGTTGTAATCAGGAACTTAGTCCCATGAAGTTTTCCTATTTTACTTAGACAGGAGAAAATGTTATGGAGACTAGAGCCTACAACCTAAGAGGAACAGTCCTCAATATACGCACCACGAAGGCCCCCAGAGATGAAACTAGGAGGCGGCACAACACGTTCATAGTTATTATATACATGATATTTGAATGTAGTGAGCATAGTAACATATGTTGAGTGATCCCGTTACATTTCAATGCCACTAATCCATGGAAAATATTCATCACTTTAACTGTTTAGAATGGCATGCAGAACGTACTGAAATTGTTTAGGAATTCTTAAGGAGGTCATGGTGTCTTATTCCACTATTTATTCCATTATATTATCTACAGTAACATTATTTTAATTCAGAAAAAAACATAATACAAAAATAAAGTACAAACTGTAAGGGGTTCAGATATTATGCTTTTTCTCCAATTCATTTCAGTAAAATACAATTTTTGGAAAGTAATTTTATGACAGGCACCAAAATTAACAAACGCTTGCAACACATTTCTGCTGTTTTTCACCCTATTGGACTGTTTTCTATTTAGTTGGTGAAAGTGGTTATAGTTTAGGGCAACTTATGCTTTTAGATATATGTATCTCTTGGGACTTTCTTAATAAACAAAAGTCATAAAATCACTCTAATAGGAGGCTGGCAAAGAACCATAACGGTTGCAGACAGAAGTGTTTTGGTTAAAGATAGGACAAAATTTTAAATGTCCTGGAAAAATTTGCACATTTGGTTCAAAAATCGATAACTTTGAATTTATCTCTAACTCTCAAAAAAGAGTTTTAAAATGGCCCTGATAATACATGAGCCCCTAAATCTGATGATGAAACATTTTATGCATAAAAGGAATATCCAGATTGGTCTTCGTAATACTTTTCCTTCTACTTTTGGATCCACTTGTGTCTAGTAGATTGGACAGAAGATGTTGAATGTTTTTGTAATCAAGGAAAGGATGATAAATGGAAAGAATATGTGTGTCAGACACATTAATATTCGATGTTGGTAAGAGAGAAGGGTGGTGGAAAATGGCAACGGATCAGTGATGTCAGTAGTATGGCATGTGACTACTGACGCCAGTACTGAGTCAGCTGGGAAACTAAAAAAACAGCATTGATTTGGAGCATATGCACTGGATAAATACATTGAATATTTTTTTTATTGTTGAGCACTTTACTGCTTTTTTTCTTCAGGAGTTGGAAAACTGCTTTAGGGATTTGATCATTAAACATAAACTTTGACATGATCAGCAAAACTTTAGTTTTAGTGTGAGCTTTGAACCTTTATATCCTTTATCCCATACCTTAAGAAGGTTCTATTCCTTTGGCAATTTACATACAAAAGAAGCTGTTTAGCATGCAAATCAACCCTGGTAGTTTGTTAAATAAAGTCTAACCAAAATGAGCCACACCAGCACTCTCTGCCCATAAAAAAACACCGTTGCTCAGTACAAAATGATAATGCTGAGCTGCATCAATCATTCTCCAAAGGTGACTGCAAGGAGGCAGGTGATGATTCTTCTACGATCCTTAAAATATCAAACTTGTACATTTCTATATATCCGCAATAGACAAAACAAAATATTCAAATATATATGTACAAAAATGAGCATGACGGCCATTAATTAGGGTAGAGTCTGGCAGCAGTATAAATCGAAGCAAGATTGGAACATAGTGCACGGACTGGCCGGCAGCTTAACCGACCTATAGAAATATATGCAGCTGCTGCTCAGGTTGGGAGAGCCGCCAGCCAGTCCACGCATGGCTTTCCAATCTCATTTTGATTTATATGGCTGTTTGACCCTGTCTTTGACCCAGCAGCGCAGCTACCGGGGGACAGAGGGGGCGGTGGCCCCGGCCCGCGCTCGGAGGGGGCCCATCTGGAGCTACGCTACTGTAACTGTATCGGCATGCACAGCATGCCGATACAGTTACATTCTGCGGCAGAGGAGGGAGAATCGCTCTCCCTGCTCTGCCGCCCGGCTGCATTATAATACACAGGCTGTCTATGGTGGGGCTGCATTATAATACAGAGGCTGTCTATAGGGGGCTGCATTATAATACAGAGGCTGTCTATGGGGGCTGCATCATAATACAAAGGCTGCCTATGGGGGGCTGCATTATAATACAAAGGCTGCCTATGGGGTTTATTATAATACAAAGGCTGCCTATGGGGGTTCATTATAATACAAAGGCTGCTTATGGGGGGCTGCATTATAATATAGAGGCTGCCTATGGGGGTGAATTATAATATAGAGGCTGCATTATAATATAGAAGGTGCCTATGGGGGTGCATTACAAAACAGAGGCTGTCTATGGGGTGCATTATAATATAGAAGCTGCCTATGGGGGTGCATTACAATACAGAGGCTGTCTATGGGGGTGCATTAAAATATAGAGGCTGCCTATGGGGGCTGCATTATAATATAGAGGGTGCATTATACTACAGAGGCTTTCTGTGGGGGTGCATTATAATATAGAGGCTGCCTATGGGGGTGCATTATAATACAGAGGCTGCCTATGGGGGTGCATTATAATATAGAGGCTGCCTATGGGGGGCTGCATTATAATATAGAAGCTGCCTATGGGAGTGCATTATAATACAGAGGCTGTCTATGGGGGTGCATTATAATATAGAGGCTGCCTATGGGGGCTGCATTATAATATAGAAGCTGCCTATGGGAGTGCATTATAATACAGAGGCTGTCTATGGGGGTGCATTATAATATAGAAGCTGCCTATGGGAGTGCATTATAATACAGAGGCTGTCTATGGGGGTGCATTATAATATAGAGGCTGCCTATGGGGAGTGCACTATAATATAGAGGCTGTCTATGGGGGTGCATTATAATATAGAGGCTGCCTATGGGGGTGCATTATGCTATATTGAGGACTATCTGGTGTATTATGCTATATGTATGCTATCTAAGGGCCATCATACAGTGTTGGAGCCGTTAAATAGTTTGGGGATATTACAGGGGGAAGACTTGGGACATTATTAAATGTAAAGTTGGCACTTATTGTTATAGGGGAACTCGGGTTACTGTGACTGTCAAAGGGGCACACGGGGCATTATTACTTGAATCTAGGGGACAAAATCTGGGCTTTGTTTTCTAGGGCACTTGCACCCGGCATTACTATATTCTAGAGAGTTGCTTTAGAATTTAGAGGGCTCAGAGAACCACACAATAGGTGCAGTAATAGGGACACATACGGCAGCAGCGGCTCAGTATTGGGGTATCAGGTGCAGTAATAGGGACACATATGGCAGCAGAGGCTCAGTATTGGGGTATCAGGTGCAGTAATAGGGACACATACAGCAGCAGAGGCTCAGTATTGGGGTATCAGGTGTAATAATAGGGAGGGACACATACGGCAGCAGCGGCTCAGTATTGGGATATCAGCAGGATGAGGAGTTTGAGCAGGTTGAGAATAGTCCAATCGGTGACCGTGACAGTGCTGAAAATATGAGAAGTGAAACGTGTCTTTGTTGTATTCTCTGTAGTCGAGTCCTGGCTGGAGGAGTCGTTATGTCGGTCTGGGCCAGATGGAAAAGACATGAAAAGTGAACGATTCCATCAGAAAGAACGTCAGCGGTAAGTCATTATCTGTAACTCTGCTATGATCTCTTATATGTTCTGTAGGACTGGTGTTATGTACCACTGACCATATGGCGGTGATATCAATAATGGTCTTTTTATATATAGATAATTTTTGGCAAGAGCGCGGTCATTTGCTGAGGTTCTCTGTTTAGGGGCCCACTCTGCTTTGACCCCTTTAACCCCAAGGGTGGTTTGCACGTTAATGACCGGGCCAATTTTTACAATTCTGACCACTGTCCCTTTATGAGGTAGTAACTCCGGAACACTTCCATGAATCCCGGTGATTCTGACATTGTTTTCTTGTGACATATTGTACATCATGTTAGTGGTAAAATTTCTTTGGAAATGTGGGGAAAATTTTGAAAATTTCGCAATTTTTCAACTTTGAATTTTCATACAGTTAAATCACAGAGATATGGCACACAAAATACTTAATAAGTAACATTTCCCACATGTCTACTTTACATCAGCACAATTTTGGAGCCAAAATTTTTTTTGTTACGAAGTTATAAGGGTTAAAAGTTAACCAGAGATTTCTCATTTTTACAAAACCATTTTTTTGGGGGGACCACATCACATTTGAAGTCACTTTGAGGGTCTCTGATAGAAAATACCCAAAAGTGACACCATTCTAAAAACTGCACCCCTCAAGGTGCTCAAAACCACATTCAAGAAATTAATTAACCCTTCAGGTGCTTCACAGGAATTTTTGGAATGTCTAAAAAATGAACATTTAACTTTTTTTCACAAAAAAAATTATTTCAGGTCCAATTTTTTTATTTTTATGATTGGCAGCTGTCACACAGTAAAAGACGCTTTTTACTGCAAAAAATAGTTTTTGCATCACCACATTTTGAGAGCTATAATTTTTGCATATTTTGGCTCAAAGAGTCCTGTAAGGTCTTATTTTTTGCGGTACGAGTTGACGTTTTTATTGATACCATTTTTGGGCACATGACATTTTTTGATTGCTTTTTATTACAATTTTTGGGAGGCAGAATGAACAAAAACCAGCAATTCATGAAATTCTTTTGGGGGGGGCCTTTATATCGTTCCGTGTGTGGTAAAATTGATAAAGCGGTTTTATTTTTCGGGTCGGTACGATTACAGCGATACCTCATTTATATAATTTTTTAATGTTTTGGCACTTTTATACAATAAAAACAATTTTATATAAAAAATAATTATTTTGCATCACTTTATTCTGCGAGCTATAACTTTTTTATTTTGTCGCTGATGATGCTGTATGGTGGCTCGTTTTTTGCGGGACAAGATGACGTTTTCAGCGGTACCATGCTTATTTATATCCATCTTTTTGATCGCGTGTTATTCCACTTTTTGTTAGGCGGTATTGTTTTTTTTTTTTTTTTTTTAAGGGGTTTACTAAAGGGGTTAACTAGTGGGAGAGTTTAATAGGGGGGGTCGTTACGGATATGGCGATACTAAATATGTGTACTTTTATTGTTTTTTTTTATTTACATAAAAAAATGAATTTATTGGGGAACTTTTGTTTTTTTTCTTTATTTTGGAATTTTTTTAAAATTATTTTTACACGTTTATTTTTTTTTATACTTTTTTACTTTGTCCCAGGGTGGGATATTACTATATAATGTCAGATCGCTGATCTGACAGTTTGCACAGCACTCTGTCAGATTAGCGATCTGACAGGCAGTGCAGGAGGCTGCTCTCAGCAGGCACTGAGAAGCCACCTCCCTGAAGGACCTGGAAGGACCCCGCAGCCATTTTGGATCCGGGGGCCTGCAGGGAGGAGGCCCTCGGAACAGCGTGATCACATCGCGCTGTTCTGAGGGTCTCAGGGAAGCACGCAGGGATGTCAGCGGAAGCAAGAGCCGGTTGCAGCCGGGGTTCACGTGCTGCCTGTGAGCGGCCAGCAATAGCGCCGCTCACAGGCAGTATAGGCAACATGAGATATTTACAAAATTCATTAGGGACCCTGGGTGGATACATTGCGGGTTAATTTAAAGTAGTGGACAACCCCTTTTACTTACTATAGGATTAGAAATGAAGAGGTGTCTTATTGACACCTCTTCATTACTAAGCCTGGCTTAATGTCACCTTACAATGGAAAGGTGACATTAACCCCTTATTAACCCCACTTGCCACCACTACAGGGCAAGTGGGAAAAACCCAACAATGCTCCAGAATAGGCACATCTAATAGATGCGCCCATTCTGGGCAGCTGTGGGCTGCTGTTTTTAGCCTGGGGGGCATATTCATGTCCCCTTTCCAGCCTGAGAATAGCAGCCTGCACCTGTATAGTTTTGCCGGGTCGGTTCAAAAACTAAAGGGAACCCCACGTCGGGTTTTCTTTCATTCATTCTCCCTGCTCGCTGTTGCCAGCAGAGCAGGGAGAATAACGACAACCGGCTTCAGCACCACAAGCAGGGGAACAGCGCTTACTGTAGCGCTTTTTCCCCTGCGGCCATCCGTGTAGTCCTGATGCGGCACACGTGCGGCACACGTGTGTCACATGGATATACCACGTATTTACATGGACACGGATATCTCCGGTACCGTGTTTACAGGTACCGGAAATATCTGGATGTGTGAAACTGGCCTTACATTGTGTTGTTTAAGTGTTCCCTTTATTTTTTTGAGCAGTGTATTTTCACTGTGCAATAAATGCTGGATTTACAGAAATCTCATGTCCACTGTGTTTTTTTGTACACTGCAGAAACTGATCTGTGGTACATTTTTATATCTGTCAACCTGTCAATTTCTCTTGCGGGTACTCTGAGTGTTACGCATGGATTTTCCAAATAGACTTGCCTTAGACGCAGAAAATCCACTGGTAAAAAATGCATGTAATCCGCATTTGACTGCATCAATAGCGTTTTGTCAAAGCCAAATACGATGAGGTATCAAACAAAAAGCAGCTTTATTTAAAACATGACTTAACACAACAAGAAAGAAACAGGAACAGTGTCCAAGTCAGTGGTACCTGGCGATTAGACAGGAGTCCTGCAAATTTTTTACTTTCTGGCATCCCTGGTATGGCTTTTAATTAGCCAGCACTGGTGTGACATCATCTGAATGATTAAGACCAAAGAATCGGGCTATTATAAAGTGGCTTCTACAAGCCCTGATCTAAATCCTATGGAACATCTGTGGAAGGAGCTGAAACATGCAGTCTGGAGAAGGATCCTTCACACCTGAGACACAGGGAGCAATTTGGTCATAAGGAATGGGTCAAAATACCTGTGGACGGGTGTAGAAGTCTCATTAAGAGTTACAGAAATTGTTTGTTTTTAGTGATTGCCCCAAATGGTTGCGCAACAAAATATTACGTTAAGGGTACCATTCTTTTGTCCAGGCCAGTTTCATTAGCTGTTCTTTTTTTAAAATTCAAAAGCAATGTCTGATTGTTATGAGCTTATATTCAGTAAATTTAAATTGAAAATTACTTTTGTCAGTTTCAAGTTATTTCAGTGACCCCTGTGGGTATTTTATTACTTTAACAGGATGGAATCAACACTTGTGTGTATAACCACAAATTATGTGTATGTACAACCACAATTTAGACTTGATTTGCATGACATTTGCTGCAAAATAATTTTTTCCACCTGTAATATCTAAAAAATAGAGATGATTGAATGTTTCAAGATTCAAATTCGCGGGATTTAAGGAATTTTTCAGAAAAATTTGATTTGCGGTGAATAGATTTGCCACAAATCGAGGATACTCCAATTGCCCTGAAAAGATGCATATCACACTCTGAGGTTTCCTTGGACTATATCCAACCTCTTTCAATCTGCCTTAGCAATGTCAAAGTGACCTCATAATAGAAACTGGTGGTAACAACAGCCCATTTAATAACATGTGCACTGACAGACTTGTGATCATTCAGCACAGATTCAAACTGTAGTTGGTAGAGGTAGCGTCATGCTGCTGTGACCGAGAGATGCACCATATATTCCATAACGCCCTTCGCTTCATCCCCGACAATACTGTTGCCGGAGGCAAAGGAGGTCAATTGTGACCTGCATTTGGTAGTACTACTGCCCGGACGGATGGCGCCAGTGATGGTGCTTCTACGAGAAGCTCTTACATTCTTAGTTATATATTTTTTTTTTATTACTCTACCCTGTCAATTGCCACTTTTTCTTATACCATACAATTTATAGAACACTATAATTAACTTTTGACAATTTTTTCAACCTCAATTATTCAACCTTTGCCAAAAAGGATGTAATAAGAAATGCTAGATAGGTAGGTACATGTATAGAAAGAATAATGTGGCAGCCGGACTTCGTATAGGTGTCGCATTTACAGTTGTCAAATTGGACCAGTAAAACAGGTGTGCAAGAACAGATATGCACAGTTAAAGGGAACCTGTCAGCTGATACATGCTGTCCAAACCGTGGGCAGCATGTATCGGCCACTGGCGGTAGTATCCCAGCCAGGTATGTTTGTCTCTGAAACCTGCCGTGTTCCAGAGAAAAACACACTTTTAATAGCTGGCGGGGTTTGGGCAGCATGTATCAGCTGACAAGTTCCCTTTAAATGTCTACTCTATTTTTTCCAGTTCTTCAAACAAACCTAACAGCCTTCCCAAAAACGAGTCTAAAAACACAACATCAACATTGTTTGGAATATACACAGTGTGAGGTAGACAGTCAAAGTTAAATGTCTGGATTTTGGCAAATTTTATTTTTCATCTTTAAAAAAATAGTTATTCATCACTGATTGAACAAGGAATGAAAAAAATTCAAACAAGCACACTGTCAAACACTGATTTTTTTTCTGCAAAAACTACTGTGCAGTCTCGCTTCTGCTTTCTAGTGCATTAAGAATGAAGATAAAATATGTACAATTGTAATTCAAATGCAGCCGGACAAATGCTTGGTACAATGGGTCACTGATCAATCACACTGAGTATGGCACACCTGCTTGATCATCTCCTATCTCTTGCTCTCCCCTTATCAATTGAATCTCTGTAAAAGTTACAACTAATACTCTCATCTTTTTCACTACTGCAGTTGTACATAATGTCACTGGAGTAATTTTCCAATGTTTTAGGGCTTTATCTTCCTATCTCTATTGCTGACCTGTGAGCTTTGACAAACTCTATTTCTAATCACCCTAAAATGGCTGCTGCATTGCCTGCATAGGCTTTTAAACAGACTATGATACTCTATCCTGATTGGCTGCTGTATACAATATGATGTGATAATTACGGGCCTTATGGTCCCTCCTGAGGTCATGTCAGCCTTCTGTGACTGATGCAATCTTCTGCTATGTATTAAAAAGGCAGCCGTATTGTTTTGGTGATTTGCGCAAATCAAAACGCAAATTGTTTAACTTTGTCGGGATTTCAAAAAAACTTGGTAAACAACTTCAAACTGTTTTGATGTTTATTAACTATATATATATATATATATATATATATATATAAAGCTGGGTTAACAAATATATGTCAAAATACTGTCCTAAGTTTGCCCTGCTTACGTTCACCTGGTATATATTGGTCTAATGTTACGTTATGTAAAAGTACTGTCAACTTAACTTTTCAATATAAGTAAAAAATAAATAAATATCACGTGCTGGTCTCAAGCCAATATGTATGACTATGGGGGACTGATCAAACATTACCACTAAATAGAAAGTCCAGGCAGGATATGAACAACGAAAAATAATATCAAATTACAAAAATTGATGCAAATTATTTCTTCATTCACATTCATAACTGTGAGCCATTAGAGAAATTGCCTGTATTAATTACAGATTCATAATTATATATCAGGTCCAACGACACAAATTCAATAAATTAGACGTAAATATAATTATTAAATAATTAACAAGAGGTAAAGTAGCCCAAATCTACCGTCAGAAATAATTTGAAGGTTATTGCACTGCTATTCCACGGAGGCAGCTAGTAATGTACATGTATTGTAGGCAAGGGAGGATGGAGGGAGGATTCAGGAAAATGTACTTAGCCCTTATAAAACAATGTTAGACATATTATGTGCCTTGTGCCCCACTCTGCTCCAAGCGTTCTGACAAGCAGATGTTACAGAACTGTTTGCTCAGTAATAAATGAAATGGGCCTGCGGAAACTGACAGGCTGTCCACATCCAGTGCTAAGTACCATTCTATGTATTCTCCGGGGAACGCTGCAAACTTTCATGATGTTAAGTGCTAAGTTTACTGAGCATGGGTATGAGAGATCACTATTTGTCAGCGCCATTAAGACTGTGCTACTGCAGTGTGCACAGTTAAATGCATGACTGTAAAGTAAAAGATGGAGCATATACTGTATGTCGAAAGAGTAACACTGTACAAAGAGAGAAACTGTCTTTAATGGAGTTTTTTTTTGCTACCCCATCTGAGTGCAGCATGATGAAGGGACAGAGATTCTGATTCCAGCGATGTATCACTTACTGGGGTGCCTGCTTCAGTTTTTATAATATTGTTGTATCTGCTGCAGATCTTGCAGTTCTCTGAATGCTGAGCTCTGTATAACCCCGCCCACATCACTGATTGGCAGCTTTCTGTGTACACTGTGCCAATCAGTGATGGGGGTGGGGTTATACAGAGCTCATGAATATAGAGGACTACCTGGCAGCAGGTTTACTAGTCCTCTAGTGATAATCTTCTGCTGATAAACAGTGATTTTACCTAAACTACAGCAAGCAGCCTAGTAAGTGATACATTGCTGGAATCAAGGTCTCTTTCTCTACATTATGCTGCTCTGAAATTAGGTGGCAAAAACCTGGTGACCGATGCCCTTTAAAATAGTGCTATCTATTGCAAAAGTAATATTATTAGTGACTGGAGGTATTTTCATCCAGAAGTATTGATTCTAAAGGACACTACAATAATGTACACTGACATCATACAGTATGACAGCCACACAGACTAATTTAATGGCTGCATTCACCCCTTTCAGCAGTCACCGTGCTATCACCTTGTAGGTCACACATTGTCAAGTAAAAGGCGCACATCTTTCTTTTATAAAAAAAAAAAACTTCTATGATGACATTTCACTATGTAAAGTCAGAGTTTCTGTCTCAAGCTGTGCGTATTTTATTACTTTTTTATGGGGTCTCCATAACTATTTCTCTAATTCTAGACATAAAAATGAATCAGAATATTAGGACCTCTTAATGAAATATAGCAGTCTTGTTAAAACGTTCTAGATCTTCTCTGGTTTTGCATTCCAAAAATCTGCAGCAATTTACAGTACAATACAAGTAAATGGGTTATTAAAAGTATTCACATGTGGCGGAATCACCATAAAAATAATCATTTCTGTGTGGATTTTCACTACAGATTTCACCGTGTGTAACGCTTTGTAATGGAGTAGGATGAAATCCACAGCCAAATCGGCAACAAAATCCACAATTAAGGTTATGTTCACACGTTCAGTACTGGCGTGCTGGCAGGATAAATGCAGCATAAGATGCTCACATTTTGACCCCTTTTTTGATGCACTTTTTCCTATTCATTTGAATAGATGAATAAAAGCTGCAAAAACGTTGCAGATCTGAAACGGTTTCAAATCTGCAAAGAAAACACAAGCACACGCTGCATTTTCATGGCAAAAATGCACTGAAAGAAAACACAGGAAAAACGTGGCAAAAACACAATGTGTGAATACACCCTAAAACATACAGATTCGTCGCAGATTTATTGTGAATTTGTCAAGAGATTTGCAGCCAAATCCTAAGAAGAAATTTTGGGAACAATTTTGTGGAACGTACTAGGCATAAAGGAACGAGTTACCGTATATCAAAAATAGTAATGAAGCAGTAAGCAGTAGTGATGAGCGAGTATGCTCGTTGCTCGAGTTTTCCCGAGCATGCTCGGGTGTTCTCCGAGTATTTTGGGCGTGCTTAGAGATTTAGTGTGTGTCGCTGCAGCTGCATGATTTGCGGCTACTAGACAGCCTTAATACATGTGGGGATTCCCTAACAAACAGGCATTCCCCACATGTATTCAGGAAGTCTAGCAGTCGCAAATCATGCAGCTGTGGTGACAAAAACTAAATCTCTGAGCACTTCCAAATACTCGGAGATCACCCGAGCATGATCGAGAAAACCCGATCAACGAGCATACTGGCTCATCACTAGTAAGCAGGTATTTTGGATGCCACTGTAGCTTTAGAAAGCCTGGGCTATGGACGTGAGTCTTCCCAGAATAAGATTTTAGATTGTGACCCCAATGGGGAAAGTGATGATGATGTCTGTAAGGCGCTGCGGAATATGATGGTGCTACATAAGCAAAGCATAATAAATAAAAAGAGATGACTGCTTCTTTCATATTACAAATTATACTTACATTATTTACTTATGGAGTTGCTATACTGTGTGAACAAGTACCTAACCCTGTAAGTAAATGTTTGATAGAAGGGATCCGCAGTTTGTTAGAAGTGATGTGCCTTGTCTGGCATGATTCCGCAGCAATTTATAATCACAATGGTTGGGAAGGAGCGCAGCATGGCTGGTAAGCAGCATTTATGGAACATATTAAATCCATATTTATTGCCAGCGTAACAACTTATATTAAATGAGCAAAGTGCGTTTAAATTGAGCACAAGGTCCCACGGGTCCTCGTAAAGCAAACAGCATCAAAGATCCCTCTTTAATTTGATTGAATTTGCCTTATCAGCAGAAACTGGGCCAGTTTTAAGCAACCTAACAGGAAGGCTTCACAGTTTAAGTCTGTTGGGATTTAGTGTACTTATTCCAAGAAGGGCTGAGCTCATTATATTTTAAGCTGTGAGTGACGTGATCCCAAAGGTTAACAACAAAAGACGAAAGTAATGTGTATATTCAAAAAGGAAAGACAGAAAGAGGCCAGCAATGGCCAAGCTCAAATTATCCTCCAAACAGGAGACCTGGGAAAAAAATAAAATAGAAACGCCGGCAAAATATGAAGTGATGGGTGAGATAACACCCACTTAATATGACTGATTGGAAATATATGGCAATCAAAGTAAGCAGCGGTCTCTGGGGAGCGCTGTGAAAGCAGGCTGGTGTAAAGGGAGGAACCACCGCAGCTTCAGCCGTCTACATCCAATGGAGGATGGGAGTAGTAGCAAACAATGAAGAGACGGTCGAGGAGCGCTAGGAACCACAGGACACGAATGTTATTTGTAAGAGATCACAACGCGTTTCAACGGTAACCCGTCTTTATCAGGTGCGCTCCTCGACCGTCTCTTCATTGTTTGATTGGAAATACAGTACAGACCAAAAGTTTGGACACACCTTCTCATTCAAAGATTTTCTGTATTTTCATGACTATGAAAATTGTAGAATCACACTGAAGGCATCAAAACTATGAATTAACACATGTGGAGTTATACATTACACTTTACAAAAAAGTGTGAAACAACTGAAAATATGTCTTATATTCTAGATTCTTCAAAGTAGCCACCTTTAGCTTTGATTACTGCTTTGCACGCAGAAAAGATGAACGGATGGACTCTACATGCCTGGTTCCCACCGTGAAGCATGGAGGAGGTGGTGTGATGGTGTGGGGTGCTTTGCTGGTGACACTGTTGGGGATTTATTCAAAATTGAAGCGGTGAGCGGTCCAGCTCACCCCAAACCATCTCGATTTGGTTCAGGTCTGGTGACTCTGGAGGCCAGGTCATCTGGTGTAGCACCCCAACACTCTCCTTCTTGGTCAAATAGCCCTTACACAGCCTGGAGGTGTGTTTGGGGTCATTGTCCTGTTGAAAAATAAATGATGGTCCAACTAAACGCAAACCGGATGGAATAGAATGCTGCTGCAAGATTCTGTGGTAGCCATGCTGGTTCACTATGCCTTCAATTTTGAATAAATCCCCAACAGTGTCACCAGCAAAGCACCCCCACACCATCACACCACCTCCTCCATGCTTCACGGTTGGAACCAGGCATGTAGAATCCATCCGTTCACCTTTTCTGCGTGCAAAGCAGTAATCAAAGCAAAAGGTGGCTACTTTGAAGAACCTAGAATATAAGACATATTTTCAGTTGTTTCACACTTTTTTGTAAAGTGTAATGTATAATTCCACATGTGTTAATTCATAGTTTTGATGCCTTCAGTGTGATTCTACAATTTTCAAAGTCATGAAAATACAGAAAAATTATTGAATGAGAAGGTGTGTCCAAACTTTTGGTCTGTACTGTATATGACACTGGCACCACTCGTCCTACATTTGCCGTCCTCCTTTCCTGCTTCGTGTGAATGATGTGTCCTACATCATTCACACAGTGTCTGTTCCCCCGTTGCACTCCTGCGCAGGGGCACTTCTCTCTGACCTGCCGAGGGTAGTAGGACGCATGCGCCAGCTTCACTTTTGGGTCAGCAGCGCTCTTTGGCCTTTTCCGGTGCTTGCTCACTATATTACTTTGCTCTGACTTGACAGGGCAGAGAGAAGTACCTCTTGGGGGACACTGTGTGGTTGACGTAAGATGCGTCATCCACACGAAGCAGGGAAAGACGGCGGCGAATATAAGAAGATAGGAGGCGTCGGATCAAAACCAGAGATGCCCATTGGACCGGACCGCACCATCTGTCGGTATAATAAAAGGTATTTTTTTAGGATCTACTAAAATAATTACTTTTTTACAGAATTCCAGAATGATGTAAAAGAGGCCTTAATGGTGGTGGCCGCACTTGGTGACAGGTTCCATTTCAATGGTAACAGCCTCACCTCACATATATCTTTCAAGTGCTTGATGTAGTGGCGTTCTGTGCTCATGATTTCATTGATGACATTGGCTCTCATCTGATCCCGGTTCTGCAGGGTCCTGCCAATACAGAGGCAGTCGGATGTTGGGTCCAGATGCCCATTCTGCACTTCGCTGGTGCCTTCTTCCACGCCATCTTCTTGGTTTACCCAGAGCTGTTACGAAAAATAAGTGTGTCAATAGGTGATAAAAAATAAGGCTTGAGTTGTCAAATACACAGGATTGGATTTACATAACTGAATTCAGCAGTTTAACTCTTCTTATTGAAGTACAGGTTCAAAGTTCATAGCATTGTCATATGTATGAGTCTTAACATAGCCTTCTATAATAATTTACCTGCTGAAAAGTCAAAAATTAATGTTTGCCACATACAGTAATCATCAATTGATTTATTTACAATGAGAAAATGCTTGGAAAGATAAATGAATACCCACAACCTAAGGAAAAAGGAATGGTGAAACTAATACAACCTCTAAGAACCTCTCGAAAAACTTATATGTAAGTCAATAATAATAGATGATTTTTCATAAACATTATAAACATACCAAATAATTGTGATATTCTTTCCTAAAAGCATTTCTTCCAAAGGGAAATTCCTCTGTAATGTAGCTCAGTATGGAGGGACTACAGATTTAGGAAAGGTTACCTTGACTCAGATAACACATCAGTGGGATATCACGGCACAAAAAAAGTGTAGACACCTAACTTGAGAGTGGTCAATGGCCTGTGCAATATTTAGTTATCCTGATCCTTCTAAGTGAGATCACAAGTTATGAAGATGGTGCGTTTCGAGTCCAGATAAGGCTGGCTTCACATTTGCGTATCTGTGTGCAGTGTTTGATCCGCATAGATCGTCATGCGTACATATCTTTAACATGATGTATGCAGGGACATGCGTTTTCATGCGTTCGCATGCGTTTTGCGGTGTTCGGCGGTGTCCGGCGAACGCAACATGTTGCATTTTTTGAAGCGTCAAAAATCCGTCAAATATGCGCAGTCATGCACATGCGGATGAGTGCATCAAAAAAATGCATTACCGTCTATGGGAACGCATTGGTACGCAAGGACATGTGCATGGATGAGTTTGATGCGCATGCGGACTTCAGACTGCGCATGTCCAGGAACTGATTACAGCACCTGGAAATATCGAATGCATGCGCATAAACAACGCAAACGCATGCAAAAATGCAAACTTATGCATACACGCAGCATTTTTTTTTGTCGTCATGTGTAAGATGATGCGGATAAAAAACGCTGTGCAAACATGCATTTGCTTGCGTTTTGGCATGTGTTTCGTAGGCAGATAATACGCTGTGGACATATAAGCAAATGTGAACTTAGCCTAACCTTTGCATCATCATATAGCAGCAGAAGCTACACAGAATTATAGGGCGTTTCTGTGCCACCATTGTCATGGGTGTGTCAGAGGCTGCAGACAGTCGCACTGCATCTGGCTGCAGAAGGTCTCATTGGTTGGCCTTGCAGACTAGTGGCCACCTCTCCCGGCCTTAATGGTGTCACCTGGATCTGGGTGTTTATAACTCCCAACTTCCTGTTGGGAGTTGCGGGTGTTATTTTCTATTTTCACTTCCCTGTTGAGGTTTGGAGCTGCAGCAGTCTGCTAGCCTCCTCTTTGGAGTTTGAAGGACGACGGTGTTTCTCTCTGAGTCTACTCAAGCTAAGTAGACTCAGCTGTATCAAGCTGTATCCTAGTTTCTTTAGTGTTAGTGGAGTTCAACCAACTACACCCCTTCCTTCCCTATGCAGGGCTTACCGCCAGGGTCTGCTTGGCGATAGGTGCGGAACCTATTTAAGGTCTCTTAGGGCAGAGTGACGTTAGATCTACCTAGGGGTCTCCACTCCGCTCTTCCCTAGTGTTAGGCCCCCTTACACTCATCCCTTTCTGTTGCACTTAGTCTGTCCTACACCGTGCATGACAACAATATAGAACCTGTGCACACGGCTCTGCGATGTAGTACGAGTCTTACATGAATGAGATCTGGTGAAACACTATACTCTGCAAAGCAACATAAGAATAAGACTCTGTCTATATTTAATTTTTCATTCCATTACAGAATGTATAACAAGTATCACAGAAATTGTTTTGACAGATCTCAAAAGTTGTCATCAGTCACATTGATTTTTCCAATTGTAGCCCAATTTACTTCAATAGATGGTAAACCAATAGATGTAATAAACTCTGTGCTGAAAAATGCTGCATCCAATGTTTTCCTGTCCACTGCCAGCATTGGAATCAGTTTTGACATATTATTCGAACTGTTTTTAGTAGTAGAAAAAAATACAGATACAGATACAAACAGCAGATAGATAGAGGTTAATGGGGAATTATGGGCACAAGTTTAGCACAAAGAGCAACCTTGCTTTCACACCTTACAAGAACTGACAAGATAAAAAACAACCGTACACCAGTAATGGTGTCAGTTTTTATGTTTGTTACTAGCTTGGTGTACCAAAGTAACATACTGTCATTCTTTAAAATTACTAAATTCAACAACTTAAGTCATATTCAGTGAACCATATTCTTCCCATAACATAATGAACTGTTTCTTCCATTCTTCCCTGCTAATCAAGCTCTGTTGCATCTTCTTCCATTAATTCAACACTCTGGTTGGCCAGAACGCACTTAATGGGGAGTCTTGAATATTCAGTAGCCGTAGTTCAAGGAGGGAACAATTGATCCTTTTCTTTCCAGACAAGGCCAGACCAATCGTAAATGCACATTCCTGCCAAACCCACTCATAATATACAATAGCGCACCAGTGCAATGCCAAACCACAGGGCTAGAGGTCAAGCAACGTCAAGCTGAGTGCTAGAGATTTATCCTATAAGACAGCAGAGTACTTTCTTTTCATTGTAACTTTCAGGTTTCCTTTGAAGTCATGCTCCACTGCAGTGATACAGTATTAGGTGTTGTTCACACTTCAACACCATATACAGTGAGCCTAGACGATGGGAGTTTCATATTACAGATGGTACAAGCTTGTGGTCATCCATATGGCACTATATTCCTCCCCAATCCAAAATGCAGTGGGACAGAACTTGTTTTTCTTTATGCACTGTACCATAATATCACTGTCCAGCGTTACATATTTTACTCTTGTGTCCAGTATCTCAATAAGGGGCATGGAGGCACTGTTACAGGTTGGGTATATCATAGGCACATGGTGGTTAGCACTGTAATAGGGTCATTGCGGAGCCTGAAAATTTGCAAGGCCCAATCTTCCTTGGCCTATGCTAGTGATAATCAACAAAGGCCCAGGATGAGCCCGATTCTGATCTGAAGATGTGCACAGTGAAACTGTAGAGCTGTGACAACACGCCAAGTGAAGTTTTTAGGATAGAAAAGGAATAGCTTTAGTGCCTATAGGAGGAAATGAGGATGGTCAGCTTACAGGGTCTATTATAGCTTTGGCTGGTTCGTGATGGTAGTTAAGACTATAGACTTTGCATCTGAGTGGTTGCTGGGATCTAAGGGCTGATGCAGGTATGGTCATCAGGAGAGGTGATGGCTGAAGGTTAGGAGTGGCATACTTATGTAAAAGACTAGAGGAGGACATGAAGTTGACAGGCATCATGAAGAGAGAAGCTGTTGTGGATGTTCACCCATTGTGCTTCGAACAGTCTCTGTAAGAGAAGACATTAGGCTGCTTTGCTGTGCAAGGCTTGGTTCTCATAGAAGTAGTCTGTGAGTTAATGTGGCGCCCCTGAGGGTCCAGTCATCACAGAGGTACTGCACCTCAACCAGCGTGTGGTATCTCATCTTTCAGGTAAGATGGGGACATCCGACCTGGCTCTGACACAACAACACTGCATCCATCACACACATTAGCAGCAGTTCCTCTCACATGCCTGCTGGCTAGGAAAGGGTGTTAGATGGTGGGTGGAGCTGGAGGGTTAGAGCAGGAGAATAGAGGGAAGTGAAGAAAGTGTTTTCCCGTAGGGGAAGAAGGGGAAAGACGTGCATAGGCAACCTTCCCATAGGGGAAGGCGGGAAGAGATAGAACCGTGCAGCAGGCTCCTAGTCTGGGGGAGTCGCTGACAGACAGAAAGAAGCTCACTGGAGGGGAAAGGGATTTCTCAGAGGCACGGCTGAGCAGAGGCTACCCGTGGGGCTAGTTCCAGGCTGACGGACGTCAGCTGGGAGAATCCAGGTCGCAGAAGGGTCTTGGCCCCTAGCCTAGTGGAGTGTACAACAGGACTCAGCTAGCAAGCCGACAGCTGTTGCAACTTTAGGGGTCACAGCCAACAACCACAATTATCTTCTCCGGGAAGACAGCAATATAGAATCAAGGAAATGCCTGGGTCACGTTGTCCGACAGGATTCGCAGCTGTTAGACTGGGACACTGATTGTGTGGTGCTGTAAGGTTCTATGTATATATTCCTGAAACTCAGTTTGTTCGTCAGCCATTTTACTTTCTGTCTTGCTGCAGCTATCTTGCCCTCAGTCAAAATGGAGTTTCCAGCTTGCATGTTCCCGCCCTGATTCTCTCCTTTGCTTCTTAAGCAGCCACAGCTGAGCAATCAGTGCTTCAGAATCTAGCCTGCAGTGAACCTGTGACTTGACTCCTGTAAGCCTTGGACCTTGTACTCCAGCTATTCCTACTGAGGAACTCTGAAGCACTTGTGGACTCTGAACCCTGCTCTTTGAAAGACCCACGTTTGCATGGACTTACGGTAACAGAGAAGAAGATCCTGAATCTGTATTGGAGAGTGATTGCTGAGCTTGGATTACTCTGGCCTGCTGTGTCTCCTGTTTCTGTGTCTGCAAACTGTGTGACTATTTCTGCCAACTTGTATGAAGTAATACAGGACTTTTCTATATCAAACCTGTGACTCCTGTGTTTTCATCGCACTCAAGCACAAGACGCTATATGATCTGTACTACATACATTACAAGATTCTGAAGCCAAAACGTTAGTGTCTGCTGGGTCTGGAAGGCTGTGTCTGCTGTACTGTGGATATCAGACGTCCGGTTGTACTTTCTGTGATGACAGTGGTTGTGACTTCTCACAACCATTCCAGGTGAGCAATTCCCTTAAGTTTTTTCTTTTTGCAGTGTTACCACAGGTAAACACTATTGTTTTTTTTTTTTTTTCCTTTCTTTTCTCTTTTTTGTCTGCTGTAACTCTGGATATCAGATGTCTGGTTGAAACTTTCTGTGATGATAGTGGTTGTGACTTCTCACAACCATTCCAGGTGAGCAGTTCCCTTATTTTTTTTTTCTCTCTGCAGTGTTGCCACAGGTGAACACTATTGTTTTTTTTTTTCTCTCCTCTTCTTCCAGTAATCCTGTCTTAAAAGATCTGGAAAATGGAGGCCCGCATAAAGGAACTTTGCGGAGTGACTGATAATATCCTTGCAGATTTGCAGAATATAAAGACCCGTTTTACAAATCTACAGGACCTCAATAATCACAATTTGCAAGTGGTTGGACAGACTACCCAGGATTTGCGAGCCAGGATTGAGGTTCTAGAGGGGCGAGTCCAGGCTCCTGCCGTAGCCCCGAGTGCTGGGATTCCCAAGTTGCCCCCTTTTCGTTTTGGCGGTGAACGTGAGAAATTCAGGGGATTTATTAATCAATGCAATCTTTTTTTTTCTGCACATGCTTCACAATTTCCCACTGAACGATCTAAGGTGCTTACTATAATTATGTTGCTTACCAACAAGGCTTTAATGTGGGCAAACCCTCTGATTGAGACTGAGGATGATTGTTTGAATCACCTTGATGATTTTATTTCAGCCATGGGGCAGGTGTTTGATGACCCCAATCGAGGTGCAACAGCTGAAGCAGCCATGTTAGCTTTGCGCCAAGGTAAGCACTCGGTAGCTGAATATGCCTTGGATTTCAGGAGATGGGCCCTTGATACCACCTGGGACAGTTCCGCCAAAAAATCTATTTTTCGAAAGGGGTTATCTCCACTGATTAAGGATGAACTTGCTCGTGCCGACCCTCCCACTGCGTTAGGTGACTTTATTAACTACTGCATCCGTATTGATACTCGTCTGACTGAACGCAGGCAAGAGAGATGGTTCGAAAGCAATCGTACTAACCTTTTCCTACCTTCCTCTCCAGCTAAGGAACCTTTGAGTAGGATTACACGGGGAACCTGAACCTGAACCCATGCAGGTAGACTCTTTACAACGACGGGTTAGTGATGCACGCAAGGAACATCGTTTTAAGGAGAATCTATGTTTCTATTGTGGTAAGTCAGGGCACTTCATTATAAACTGCCCCAGCGTTCTCGTAAGACTACTGCAGCACTCATTCATTGTGAGTGTTGCGAGAGGGGATCTGTCAGGTCCGAGCCTCAGGCTCCAGAGAGATCTGCAGCAACAGATCTTGATTTCTCGGACTTAAACTCCGTTACCTCTGAGGACGTTGACTGTGTAAACGCTGCCATTTTTCAAGTTTCCTCAGCGGTGTCCCAGCTGAGTTGTAAGAAAAACAATTCTCATTGCTTTCTTTCCATCAAACTCTGGGTTGACTCAGCTTGGGTGTCTAGCTCTGCTATGATCGACTCAGGGGCAAGTGGAAATTTTATGGATGTCTCCTTTGCTCTGAAACAGGGAATACGTTCAGTGAAGAAGGCTACTCCAGTACAGATGGAAACTGTGGATGGCTCCCTGCTGACCTCTGGACCAGTGGATCAGGAAACAGAGCCTTTGAGGGTTCTTATGGGTAAAGATCATCAAGAGAAACTGTCCTTTATGCTTATCTCTTCTCCCACTTTCCCATTATTCTAGGGCTACCATGGCTGCAGGCTCAGAATCCTACCATTAACTGGGAGACCAAGGAATTACACTTTCCAGAGAAACAGATGAGTCCAAAAGTTTCAGCTTGCTCTGTTCCTAAAGGAATCATGTCAGTCCCTGAACTACCAGCTGTATACCAGGACTATGTGGATTTATGTGATAAGAAGAACGCTGACCAGCTTCCTCCTCACCGTCCATATGATTGTCCAATTGAATTATTGCCTGGAGCAGAGATACCTTTTGGTAAGATCTACCCCTGGCGGGGCCCGAGCTAAAGGCTTTAAAGGATTACATAGATGAAAATCTAGCCAAGGGCTTCATACGCCCCTCTTCATCTCCTGCAGGTGCACCCATCTTCTTTGTAAAGAAGAAAGATGGATCTCTGAGACCATGCGTAGACTATAGGGAACTCAATAAGGTTACTATTAGAAACCGTTATCCATTGCCTTTAATCCCTGAGTTATTGGAGAGAGTGCGACATGCCAAAATTTTTTCTAAACTAGATCTTCGTGGGGCCTATAACTTAGTCCGTATTAGACCTGGGGATGAATGGAAGACTGCATTCAGGTCACGCTATGGACACTTTGAATATCTAGTTATGCCTTTTGGTCTGAGTACCGCCCCAGCCACTTTCCAACACTTGGTGAATGACATCTTCAGGGATCTCCTAGATACATTCGTGGTAATTTATTTGGATGATATTCTAATTTTTTCTAACTCCACAGAGGAACATCATGGACATGTGAGAATGGTCTTGGAACGTCTAAGACAAAATCATCTTTACATCAAACTTGAAAAGTGTGAATTCCATAGGACCGAAATTCAATTTCTGGGGTATGTACTGTCTACACAAGGAATTAGTATGGATGGAAGCAAAACCCAAGCCATCAAGGATTGGCCAAGTCCTAGAAATGTGAAGGAGGTACAGCGCTTCATCGGGTTTGCCAACTTCTATAGACGTTTCATTAGAAATTTCTCTGAGGTAGTGTCACCTATCACTCAACTTACCCGGAAAGAGTCTAGGTTTTCCTGGACTCCCCAAGCCCAGGAAGCATTTTCCCGTCTAAAAGATAAATTTACCACTGCACCTATCCTAGTACATCCCAACCCGAGCTTGCCTTCATAATAGAGGTGGATGCTTCAGACTGTGCCGTTGGAGCTATACTCTCTCAGAGAACAGGTGAGAAGAATGTCTTGCATCCCTGTGCCTTCTTTTCCCAGCAGTTGTCTTCGGCTGAGAGGAACTACGATGTGGGCAATAGAGAGTTGTTGGCCATTATTGCCGCCTTCAAAGAATGGAGACACCTTCTTCAGGGAGCTGCACAGCAAATAGTCGTCCTGACAGACCATCGTAACCTTGAGTTTATCAGGTCGGCTAAGTGCCTGACTCCTCGCCAGGCTCGCTGGAATCTTTTCTTAAACCAATTTAATTTTATCATCTCTTATAGACCAGGATCGCGCAATGGAAAGGCTGATGCACTCTCTAGGATTTACTCAGCAGAGACACGTCCAATTACTCCTCCTAAGACTATTCTTCCTGACTCTAGATTCCTAGGAGTAATTCATAATCAAGACCTACTTAAGGACATCAAGGAAGCATACCATGCGGATTCCTTTTTGGCACAACCCCAAGGGACGTAAGTCTTGTCTTTAAGAATGGTGTGTGGATTCAGGGACAACGTCTGTATATTCCTGAAACAGTCAGATTAAGAGTATTGCAACTCATTCACGATTCCAAGATAGCTGGGCATAGAGGAATTCTAAAGACACAGGAATTTCTTTCTCGTTTCTTTTGGTGGCCCACTTGCAGGAAGGATGTTTTGAATTATGTCACTTCATGTGAGGTCTGTGCAAGATGCAAAACACCTCGCTCCTCACCAACTGGTCTGTTACAGCCTCTTCCCACCCCGTCCCGCCCGTGGGGATCCATTTCTATGGACTTCATTGTGGAGTTACCAACCTCTCAGGGGAAGAACACCATTCTAGTGGTGGTTGACCGTCTAACAAAGGCAGCTCATTTTATCCCTTGTGTCGGCTTACCCACTGCAAAACAGACATCAGATTTGATGATTAAAGATGTGTTTCGCTTACATGGAGTACCGAATGAGGTTATTTCGGATCGAGGGGTGCAATTCACTTCTAGGTTTTGGCAAAATTTCTGTGCAGCATTGGACATTAAAGTAAACCTTTCTTCTGCTTTTCATCCCCAGACTAATGGACAGACCGAACGAACCAATCAAACCCTGGAGCAGTATCTCCGCTGCTTTATCTGCCACCTACAGGATGATTGGGTGGATCTACTTCCATTAGCTGAGTTCTCGTATAACAACTCTCAGAGTGCCTCCACTAAACAGTCTCCTTTTTACTCTAATCTAGGTTATCATCCTAACATTCTACCACGATTTCCCATAGAAACGCCTTTACCAGCAGTGGCTGAAAGAATCACGTCTTTACAGAAGAATATGGATCTTCTAAAGGAAAATCTGGAATCGGCTCAAGAAAGGTACAAGAAAGCAGCAGATAAATTTCGTAAACCTGCACCAGCTTTCAAGGTAGGAGACTTGGTCTGGCTGTCAACCAGAAATCTTAAGTTAAGGATTCCATCGTCTAAGTTGGGACATAAGTACATTGGACCCTATAAAATCAGTAAAATTATAAGTGCCGTTGCTTGTCGTCTTCAACTGCCCAGAACTATGAGAATCCACCCTGTCTTTCATGTATCCCTACTAAAGGCTGCGACACCCAATACGTTTCCTGGACGTTCCTCTCCTTGCCCTGACCCAGTGCTAGTCGATGGTCAGGAAGAATTTGTGGTGGAAAGGATTTTAGATTCCAGGTTGTATAGAAATCAGTTACAATATCTGATTAAATGGCAGGGCTACCCAGTGGAGGACAACTCATGGGAACCGGTCAATAACGTTAATGCTCCTCGCTTGCTCCGTCAGTTTCATCAGAGGTACCCACACAAGCCTGGTCTGAGGTCATCCGCAGGTTGTCCTTAAGGGGGGAGTAATGTAAGGTTCTATGTATATATTCCTGAAACTCAGTTTGTTCGTCAGCCATTTTACTTTCTGTCTTGCTGCAGCTATCTTGCCCTCAGTCAAAATGGAGTTTCCAGCTTGCATGTTCCCGCCCTGATTCTCTCCTTTGCTTCTTAAGCAGCCACAGCTGAGCAATCAGTGCTTCAGAAACTAGCCTGCAGTGAACCTGTGACTTGACTCCTGTAAGCCTTGGACCTTGTACTCCAGCTATTCCTACTGAGGAACTCTGAAGCACTTGTGGACTCTGAACCCTGCTCTTTGAAAGACCCACGTTTGCATGGACTTACGGTAACAGAGAAGAAGATCCTGAATCTGTATTGGAGAGTGATTGCTGAGCTTGGATTACTCTGGCCTGCTGTGTCTCCTGTTTTGTGTCTGCAAACTGTGTGACTATTTCTGCCAACTTGTATGAAGTAATACAGGACTTTTCTATATCAAACCTGTGACTCCTGTGTTTTCATCGCACCCAAGCACAAGACGCTATATGAACTGTACTACATACATTACAGGTGCTGGGAAGGAAGAGGAGTAAGAATCAGCACAGTGAGACAGCCAGGAAAGGCATATACTGACAGGGAGCTCTGGACCGGTGTTCTCCATCTACCTGGAATTTGGCTGGATTCCTTACCTGGAGGACGTGGCACGAAGCGGGCACCTGCATGCACTAGAACTGTGAGTAAAGCTTTGGAAACTGCATCTGACTGTGTCCTCTCAAGTTCTTCCTGCAGAACTCACTCAGCATTGCTACATCTACTGACACCATTATCCTCTACATCATACTTCTGCCCTGGGACAACAAGCTCTGTCTGTGGAAAGCTATTCCAACTCTGCTGCATCACACCACCAGTCCCAGAGGTTCTGCACTGCAGCGATGGTCACTTCTGACCAGAAACCACAGGTGGCGTCACGAACACTTCAATACAAACTCTTTATCATCCCCTGTAAATATCCCCCTTTTATTGGACGCCCAGGGCCACGGACCGGGTCATCGCTGCTGTGACACATCCCTTTAAGACACCGGCCCGGTACCGAGTACCCCACTGCCCTGGCGGGCGATCCATTAACAATGTGAAAATTTGTTAGTCTTTGCAGCACGATACTAAAACAGTTTAGGCTGAGTAAACGGTCAGCTTAAGAGGGGTTTGCCCTGGTGGAATCCACTGACCCTGTGGAGAAATATCAGCTTGGATTGAGCCTCGGAGGGAAAGAGCAGACTTAAGTTCAAACACACTGGAGTTTGCAAAGAGGTTCAAATCTAGGTCAAGTGTGCTGATCCTGGACATTACAGTCACAAGGTGCACTAAATTGAATGATACCTGAGCTAAGAGGAACATCGCCTTGATATTTGGAGGGAAGGGACAATAGTGAATGGTATAGTGTGAGGAGACAGTATAGGGGTAGAAAAGTGTAGAGGTATATAGTATAAATACTGGGTAGTGTGGTGGGGCCAGTATAGAGAGGGGGCACCATAGGGAAGGCAGAATGAGGGCACAGTATGGAGAGGACAGTATACAGCCAATGGGGGAGGTGGTACAGTATAGAGACTGGGCAATATGGGTGTCAGTGTGAAGAAAGGGCCCAGTATGGAAAGGAAAGGACAGTTTAAAGGCTGTGTACCATAAGAGGGACAGTGTGACAAACATATTTTATAAAGTGAACACTGTTAGGGAAAATTATTATTTAGGAGCACAGCATAGGGCACATGCATTATAATGCACTGAAACTTTTATTTTTAAGGGCACCGTATTGGGGCGTACTGCAGAGGACTGGAGAAGATGGAAGTTTGCAGAGAAGAGCTGTGAATGTGAAAAGTCATAATCGCCTCTGGACAAGAAATGAAAGAGATCAACTCCAATCAGAGAAGATCACCTATAAGGTACCTGAATGTAAATGTATATTTGTGATACTCACTACGTCTCATCAGTGCTGTGGTTCCTGTATGGTCTGCAGTCTGATGATTGTTGTTAACAACAACTCCCAGTATCTCCTTACCATGGCTATGGACATACTTGGAGTTGTAGGTTCATGCAATGCAATTGTATATGGGGCTGACCTGAAATTACAATTGATTGCTGTACTAAGCTTGGTGTTGTATTCCTGTACTAATGGTGGTTCTGGTTATGGATTTCTGTACTGGTGATGGTCCTGTTGATGTATTCCTGTACTGATGATGGTTGTGATGCTATATTTTGTACTGTTGGTTGGTCTGGTGCAGTATTCCTATATTGATGGTGGCTGTGATGCTGTATTTCTGTACTGTTGGTGGTTTTTGTGATGTATTTGTTTACTGATGATGGTTATAGTGATGCATTACTGTACTGATGGTGGCTCAGGTGATGTAATTCTGTACTGTTAGTGGTTCTAGTGATGTATTTCTGTACTGTTGGTGGTTCTGGTGATGTATTCATGTACTGTTATTGGTTCTGATCCTGTAAAACTATATCAATCCATAACTTGTCAGATAGTGTGATATATGTCTATGTTAAAGTCTTGTGCTGTCTAACAGGTAAAGGATTACTTACTATATCTGTGACGTCCGCTCACTGCAGGTCTGAACTGCAGGTAAGACAGTACCCTGAGAAACCCCGAGACCCTTTACCCCTATGCAGGGATCTGGAATTACAGCGAAGCCCAGGGGGTAGCTGCCTATGAGAGCAGTGGACCGGAGTAGGAAGGACGCTAGGAAGGGAATAAAAAGCGAGACCAAATGCGAAGTCAGAAGTCCAAGGGTCAAAACCAGGAGGGCGGCAAAGGTACAAAATCGGCAGGCAGAAGAAGGGTCAGAAATTCAGGCTAAAGTTAAAGTCAAAACCAGGCGGGCAGCAACGGTACAAAATCGGCAGGCAGAAGAAGGGTCAGAAATTCAGGCAAAGGTCAGAGATACAATAGCAAAACAAACTAGCACACTGGGGAAACCAAGACTATATCTGGCGGCCTGCAAGCCAGGCTCCAAGGCATTTGAAGGGCATGGCGCCTCTCACAGGCTCACAGTCTGATGACCTCATCTGGACCACCCCCAGAACCAGGCCAGATGGTGATGCATGACTGACACCAACCACTTCACCTCTGACAGAAGAGCGAAGCCTACGCCCACCAGACGCCTGCGCAGGGACCCCCTCTCTGTCACCAACATTACCCACAGGCGAAACATGGCGATGCGCAGCGACAGAGACCAGCGTCAAAGGAGCGGAACCATATGAGGAACCGCTCTCCTATCACCGGCACCACCAGCCGAAGGAGTCTGAAGCCTCCCAGCGGCCGAGGCAGGAACACCAGCCACTGAATCCAATGGCGACGTGACAATATCTCCATTTATGTTATGAGCATTAATTATAAAATTAAGCACTACAGCATGCAAAATCCTAATGTCCATGTGGACACCCCTGTTTACAAGACCTAACGTGCTGGGCTTGGCTGCACTCTGAAAAATAAAGTGCACAAAATGCATATAAATATGTGAGGTATTGGTCGATATTTTGGCAAAGATATGCAAGCTCGCAACCCAACATCAAGGGTCCTCACGCTTGCGAGTTCTAACACTAAACTTGGTAGCAAAGCCACAAAAAGGGACTAAAAATCCTCCAAAAATTCAAAAATACAGCTGAAAAAGGGCAGCACTGCTTACCTGCCCAGGTCTCTGAAAAAATGCACTACAGGATGCAGCCAGCCCATGTAGCAAAGTGTCAGCAACACAGGTGCAAAATACTAAATAGACAGCCACTCACAGCCTGCCAATTCATGGTGGGGATGACTGCTTAGTATATGTTTGCACAATAGAGGCTTGTATAGGTTGCTGTTCACATGCAGGTAACGTGGGGTTGCGAGCTTGCATATCTTGGTTGAAATATCAACCAATACCTCACATATTTATATGTATTTTGTGCATTTTATTTTTTAGGGTGCAGCCAAGCCCAGCACGTTAGGTCTGTGAACCAGACATTATGCAGTACCTGCATCTGAACAGTGCCCTATACAGGCCTCAATTGTGCAAACATATACTAAGCAGTCACCACCACCTTCATTAATTGGTATGTTGTGAGTGGCTGTCTATTTAGTATTTTGCACCTGTGTTGCCGACATCTTTGCTACATGGGCTGGCTGCATCCTGTAGAGCATTTGTTCAGAGACCTGGGCAGGTAAGTGGTGCTGCCCCTTTTCAGCTGTATTCTTGAATTTTTGGAGGTTTTTTAGTCCTCTTTTGTGGTTTTGCTACTAGATTTAGTGTTAGGACTCGCAAGCGTGAGGACCCTTGATGTTGGGTTGCGAGCTTGCATATCTTGGCCAAAATATCAACCAATACCTTCCATATTTATATGTATTTTGTGCACTTTATTTTTCAGAGTGCAGCCAAACCCAGCACGTTAGGTCTTCTAAACAGGGGTGTCCACATGGGATGCATTTAGAACGTGGTGGCCAGCCTGCCTGATCGAATAGTAGGGGCGTGACTAATAGGCTGAGAACCAGACACTATGCTTTTCCTGCATGTGAACAACATCCTAAACAAGCCTCTATTGTGCAAACCTATACTAAGCAGTTACCCCTTAAATGAATTGGTAGGTGGTGAGTGGCTGTCAATTATGTATGCTACTAGGTTTGGTATTTTACATAGCCCTATGTAATTGGGAATTGTCTGAAGATAGAAAAAAAACTGATTTTTTTTCAGTAACAGTGCCACTTTTCTCCAAGGGTCATGCCTGGTATTGCAGGCTAGACCTATTCAAATGAAAGCAGCAAGCTGCTATACTAGATATGATGTGGTGTTTCTAAAAAATAACAGTAAACCTTTTATCTAATTTCCGACAACCTCTTTAAGACATTCATTATTCAAAGTAACCAATTTTCAGAAAGAAAGGAATATCACATAGTTGTTCCCGCACAGTAACCCTCCCTATTGGCTGTTCTGGCATCTCTTCATAAATAATGAGCATTTTTTTCCTATATGCTTATTGTAATGTCATTATAACAGGAGAGAGCCAGCTGTCCTTTCCCAGTGAGTGCTACATTTCACAAGACTAAAGGTACTGCCACACTAAACAATCCCGCTAGCGATCTCGTTAGCGTTGCATACTAATGAGATCGCTAGCGGGATTGTTTCTATATCGCTAAATGCTGCCGCATTTAGCGATATAGTTAACGACGCTATCGCCGTTAGCGATCTTCTTAACGACTTTAGCGGTACAAAAGTACCGCTAAATCGCTAAGAAAAGGTGCCACACAGCGATTAGATACTTACCCAGCGGGAGCGCCAGCGATGAAATAGGGTCCGGAACGATTCCAGCGACGAGCGAGATCACAGCAGGAAGCTCGTCGCTGGAAGCTGCCGCACTGAACAATATCGCTAACGGGATCGCTAAATAGTGACGTTTTTTTAGCGATCCCGTTAGCGATATTGTTTAGTGTGGCATACCCTTGAGATCTCACTGCAGGGGAACTGAACTATAGTTTGGGAAGAAAGGAATCACGGCTTATATTTAGAACATAATAAATCAAGATATGAGACGTGGGAGTAACATTTAAGAAAAGGACATGTAGTGCGCTCCATTTATGAAGGTATTTTTACTACCAACTTTAACCATTAATGTAGCCATGAAGTACGGCTCACCTGCTAGACATTTAGCAGCAAAGGTAATACGATTGGATGAGAATCTCAGAATTCCAAATAATCTTAGAACTCCGAGAGACAAATTGGATTAGAAGGAAATCGTCATCAAATTATTTCTGTCTGGTCTGACATTCAAGTGCGGAGATGTTTTCCGTGTCTAGTATTTATGTCTGTGTGCAGACAATACAAAAGTAGATTCTATAAATTAGATACTAATAAATTAAACTAAGTTTACTGGGTTCATCTAGAAGACTCAGGCTACGAACACTCCAGAATTCTGTCGGAAAACACCTTAAACTTTCGTACAACTCAAAGCGGGCAGAGCTGGGGCGGCACTGGGTGTGGCAAAGCCCGGCCGGCAAGTTCATCAAAATTTATACCACTTTAGGGCCACGTTCAGTATTTGCACAGTATTTTATATTAATATTTGTAAACCAATTCAGTGTCAGAAGTATGCAACAAGCCTGCTGCGTTTTGAAAATAAGTCCTGTGGACTGATGCAATTAAAATAGAAATCTTTGGCCACAATGATCAAAGGATTGTGTTGGGAAAAAAAGGGACAGAATTTCAGGAAAAGAACATCTTGCAAACTGTAAAGCGCTGCGGAATATGTTAGCGCTATATAAAAAAAATAAAAAATAAAGATTATCTTGCAAACCATTAAGCATGGGAGTGGAGGTTGTTTTGCAGTCAGTGGCACGTAGAACATTGCACGAGTAGAGGGAAGAATGGATCCAATGAAATTTCAACAAATTCTCAATGCAAACATAATACAATCTGTAAAATAGCTGAAGTTGAAAAGAGGATGTGAGCCACCCGCCAGGGCCTTGGGGTACTCGGCACCGAGCCCGTTGATTTCTATGGGGGATGTCACGGTAGCTTCAGCTCGGTCCGTGGCCCTGGGCGCTCACTGATAAAGGGGATACTTACAGGGGAGTAGATGTTTATATGAAAGTTTGTGACGCCACCTGTGGTACCTGGTCAGGGTGACCAGCGCTGCGGTGCAGATCCACTGAAGGGTTGGTGTTGTGCAACTATAGGTGTTAAGCCTCCCACAGGTGAGGCTGAGTCCTTCAGGGCAGATAGTTATATGGGGAAGCAGGACAGAGGGGATCCCGACAGTAGGGGTAATAAGGTAGACACACACATAAGTCACTTTGGTACCTTTACTGAAGATGTTGCAGGCACTCCCCAGAGCACTGTAGGGTGAAGCGTGCACATCCAGATTCTCCCACTGAGTAGGTGTGTGGCCTCCTGTTCCTTGCCTTTTTGTGATAAAGTCCTGGCCTGCTTGTAGCTGGGCCTAACTTAGTCTCCGTCTTGTACCTGGCTGACCTTGTGATTAGACCTTCTCTGAAAGGACAGGGTCCGTCCTCCTGATCCTGCTACGTATCAGCTCTGTGGTACTCCTGGGACTTGTAGTCCTCCAGGAACTCCGGTGTTCTCCTAATGGGTCGTGGAGATCCCTATAGGCTCGGACCCCGGCGTCCGGTAAATATGTGTGGCCCAGCTATGTCAGGCACACATAAATCCAGGAGAATGCACAGGAAGGTAACCGCAACGCTTGATATTCATTCACGTCACTCACACTTTCAGACACACCCACAGGGGTATAAAAGGTAGTGACACGTAGCAGTCAGCAGTCAAGCTCTGGGTGGCTCAGGAGTGAGTCATCCCCCCCAGTCTGTTTCCTGTCTGAGTACAGGGTAGTTCAGTCTCAGTCCAGTCTGGACTTGGAGGATACTGAGAGCTATTCAGTGAGCTCTAGAAGAAAGCTGACATTACCATCAAAAGCTACAAGTGCTTATGTTAAGAGCGGGAAGCAGGGCGAAGGGCACAGTGGAGAAGACAGAGAGAAGTGCTTCAGGTATTGGATTACCTGCACTAAATCACCGGACACCGGGGTCCGAAGCGTTGCTAGTGTTTCAAGCATAGTAACAAGAAAACCGGAGGCTTTCTGGACTACAGGTCGCAGAAGGTAGCCCTAAGTGCCGATACGTAACCGGAGTCAGGGGGAACAAGGACTTTTAGCTAGGCCAAGCATAGAAGGACTTAGTTCTCTCAACATCTGATGATCAGAGACATAGAAGGCTCCACCACAATGTCGGCCGGGCGTTGCAGCTATTGAGAAAGCTGGAGATACAGAGTTAACTTCGCTTCATGCAAGTTTGGACTCAGATATATATGAAGTAAAGGAGGCCTCTAACCTGCTCAGCGGTTGCCTGAATGTGCATTCTCCACCCCGACCAGCTCCCCGGGATCTGCCTGAACCATCTACCAGTAAAAGGTATGAAAAGAAGCTGCATTGTCTGTGACTGAATTATTACCTACACCCTGCATCATCACCATAGACTTCAAGGGACCCGTCTCACCTGTGGGAGATTTACCACCCAGCTGCCCCATAACATCCCCTGTGAAGATCCTTATAGCAGCGCTGGTCCAATTGATCAGACACCACAGGTGGCGTCACGAACTACCTATCCTTATAATCCCCTGTAAATATCCCCCATTGCATGACTGCCAGGGCCACGGAACGAGTCCCGCTGCCAGTGACAACTCCCATAGACTTCCATGGGCTCGGCTCCGAGTACCCCATAGCCCTGGTACCACCTCAGTGTGGTGCGCGTCATCTGTTTTGGCGTCACGAACAGGATGCGAAACTTGCAATTGTGAGTCCTGTGTTGCCTATTGAACTGTTTGGTGAAAAAGACTGTTTGTCACTTTTGGCGCCAAATACCGCCATTTTACCGCCATGTTCGCGCCCTGAGGCGCTGGTGAAGAAGGTGGGCGTGCATTCGTGGGCGTGTACCCCCCCTGTGGCGCGAAAGATATGGCCGCCCTCTCAAAATGTTACTATAATGTGCGATCCTGCCCCACTGCTAAGGAAATCCGCCTCCTCTTCATCTTCTATGCAAAGAGGAGGAGACGCAAATCCCGCCTCCACGGAAGAGACCAGACAGTTCCTGATGGAAACTACAGTCTGGCCTGGGACGAGATGGCGGAAGGACAGGAGAATCTGTGCGGAGGAGCGGAGGCGTACAAACCCTGCTTACCGGAGGATTTACTGCCTGTGCCGGAGCTGTCCCCAGATCGGGACACTGACCCCGCTATGCTGGAGCTGCAGAAAGAAAATGCGGTGCTCAGAAGACTAATCCAGCGTCATGCAGACTTGCAGGAGACAGAGAGACGCTGGCGTGCCCAGACACAGCGGCTGCTGTGGGACGCAGTGCTCTCTCCCACAAGCATAATGCCGTCACCTGATTTTCCAAGTTCCCTGCTGAGGAAGGCTGAAAAGAAACCGGAGGCTGCCCCCAAAAGTGCTGTACCTGGTCCCACCGATGCGGAGGTGGAGGAGAAGGAGGCTGAGGAGGCCCTGCCCGTTCCGGAGTGCCAGCCAGGCCAAGAGGCCGCAGCAGAAGGCGATTCCCCGGTAAGGACACCGGAGGGGTCCCAGCCATCATTGCCGGAAATCGACTGGGACGAGATGGAGCGTCTGGATGATGTGACTTACGACCTCCAAACCGGAAATGCTTGGCAACACTGCGAGAAAGAGAGACAACGGCAGGAGGAAGAGAGAAGGATACAGCGAGACCGACAGGAATGGCATGAGAAGTTTTTCGCTGACAAAGAAACCGTCCGCCAAGATAAAGGTACCCGACGGGAAC
Source organism: Oophaga sylvatica (assembly GCA_033576555.1). NCBI lineage: Eukaryota > Metazoa > Chordata > Amphibia > Anura > Dendrobatidae > Oophaga > Oophaga sylvatica. The sequence goes on from JARQOD010000008.1 coordinate 43,126,254, forward strand.
CGCGGCGTCAGGGGTGCATCGCCGAATTTCAACTCCGCAAGGGCTGGGGCTTTATTCGGGAACCGGGCCTCTGTCAGGGGGTCTTTGTAAGCCGCCGGGATGTGGAATCCCACCTGCCCATCGGTCATCCGGGAAGGGATCTGATAAATGGGGACATCGTTAATTACACCCGGCACTGGGGTTTAAAGGGATGGTATGCCCTAAATGTTTCCATTGTCAGAGACCCCGTCCCCGACGCCGGTAATGTACACAATGCCGCAGCGTCCCAGTCCCGGGTTCCCACAGCACTAGGCCATGCACCAGCATCGCCCCCTGCGTACTCATCGCAATCTGTATCGCAATCAGTGACCCAATCTGCATCGCAAGTTACTGTGGCCCCTGCAGCGACGCAATCGGCGTCCTACAGAAAAGAAGTACCCGTTGGGTCCACCGTTAGAATGAGGAATGTGGCTACTCAAAACGCTGATAGCAGGCCATGACTTGTTTGTTATGCGTTCAAAAGAACACCGCGTCGTTCCAGCCCCAGGAGTGGAAGACGTTATTGAAGTTTACAAGAAAAATGGAAATCAGTAGGACCCAGACAGGGTTTACTGCAACTGAAAATGTAAAAAGTTGGAAGAAGTTTGGCAGAATTGCACTTTATTGTCTTTTATTGATATGTATGAAAATGTTACATAGCTTACATATTTAAATAGAATGCCCGGCTGGGTAAAGAGTTTAGAAAGTTAAAAGTGAAAGTGAAGAATTAATGGCTTTATTTGAAATGTCTTTTCTCATGCATGGACTGCGTGGCTGTGGACTGTGCCAGCCCAAAAACTTTAATGTAAATAGTTTGCACCACTGTGCACTATCTTGGTTTTACACGAAACCATTACTATCTACCTCTGAAGAAAAACCCGTATGGTGTGGCCTAGAGTGAGGTCTGCAGTCAGAAGTCCTGCAGCCCACCCAGGACCCACGTGGGAGGTTTTTGGTGCGGGTCCTCCACAAGAATTTGTCTTGTATAATGAGAATGTTTTGATACTTTTGATACTTTTGTATTTTTTCTAATGTACAAATTGTAACGTTCAAGAAGTCTTACCTCCCGGATGGGATGAGTTAAAATGTTAATGTTATGTGTGAAACAAAAATGTTTTTTTTCTCTTTTACAGCCCGGGAGTGCTGTGTTTAATCAAGGGGGGATGTGTGGCCCAGCTATGTCAGGCACACATAAATCCAGGAGAATGCACAGGAAGGTAACCGCAACGCTTGATATTCATTCACGTCACTCACACTTTCAGACACACCCACAGGGGTATAAAAGGTAGTGACACGTAGCAGTCAGCAGTCAAGCTCTGGGTGGCTCAGGAGTGAGTCATCCCCCCCAGTCTGTTTCCTGTCTGAGTAGAGGGTAGTTCAGTCTCAGTCCAGTCTGGACTTGGAGGATACTGAGAGCTATTCAGTGAGCTCTAGAAGAAAGCTGACATTACCATCAAAAGCTACAAGTGCTTATGTTAAGAGCGGGAAGCAGGGCGAAGGGCACAGTGGAGAAGACAGAGAGAAGTGCTTCAGGTATTGGATTACCTGCACTAAATCACCGGACACCGGGGTCCGAAGCGTTGCTAGTGTTTCAAGCATAGTAACAAGAAAACCGGAGGATTTCTGGACTACAGGTCGCAGAAGGTAGCCCTAAGTGCCGATACGTAACCGGAGTCAGGGGGAACAAGGACTTTTAGCTAGGCCAAGCATAGAAGGACTTAGTTCTCTCAACATCTGATGATCAGAGACATAGAAGGCTCCACCACAATGTCGGCCGGGCGTTGCAGCTATTGAGAAAGCTGGAGATACAGAGTTAACTTCGCTTCATGCAAGTTTGGACTCAGATATATATGAAGTAAAGGAGGCCTCTAACCTGCTCAGCGGTTGCCTGAATGTGCATTCTCCACCCCGACCAGCTCCCCGGGATCTGCCTGAACCATCTACCAGTAAAAGGTATGAAAAGAAGCTGCATTGTGTGTGACTGAATTATTACCTACACCCTGCATCATCACCATAGACTTCAAGGGACCCGTCTCACCTGTGGGAGAATTACCACCCAGCTGCCCCATAACATCCCCTGTGAAGATCCTTATAGCAGCGCTGGTCCAATTGATCAGACACCACAGGTGGCGTCACAAACTACCTATCCTTATAATTCCCTGTAAATATCCCCCATTGCATGACCGCCAGGGCCACGGAACGAGTCCCGCTGCCAGTGACAACTCCCATAGACTTCCATGGGCTCGGCTCCGAGTACCCCATAGCCCTGGTACCACCTCAGTGTGGTGCGCGTCAAATACTTGTTGAGGTGAGCTACAAAGGCTCCTCTGCCTCTTTTCTCTTTCCACTCGCCTTCGGCCTACCCGGGCCATCACACGATTACACACACGGGAAGTTGGTGTGCTGCCTCTTCGCCGCTCTCTAAGCATCGGCACGCTTTCTCACTGAGCTGCACTCACTCTTTTCAGCTCTGGCTAGACAGGAGTGGATTCAGCTCCACTTTACTAACCTCCACTCTATTGAACTGAACTGCAGTCTCTCTCTCTCTCTCTTCAGACTGCTCCTTCTGAACTCCTCTGAGCTCTGCTCTGTGAGCTGGACTGCACTCCTGAGCTGACTGAACTCACTTTCCTGTCTTCACCCTCCTTTATATGACTATCGGAGCTCCCTCTGGTGGTCTTAGGGATGGGTGAAGGTGTGTGAATGTATATAGTGACCTCTAGTGGCGAATTCCTTCTGCGCACCCTTCTGGAAGATATGAATCCAGTCGCAGCTGGGCTCCACAGATGCATTCTACAAATGGATAATGATCCTAAGCACACGTCAAAATCCACAATAGACTACCTCAAAAGGCGCAAACTGAAGGTTTTACAGTCCCCGTAACTAAACATCATTGAAAATCTGTGGACAGACCTCAAAATAGCAGTGCATGCAACATGACCCAGGAATCTCACAGAACTGGAAGAATGTTCCAAGGAAGAATGGATGAAAATCCTCAAACAAGAACTGAAAGACTCTTGTCTAGTTACAAAAAGTGTTTACAAGCTGTGATACTTTCAAAAGGGGGTACTACTAGGTACTAACCATGGAGGGTGCCTAAACATTTGCATCGACCCATTTTCCTTTTTTGGTAATTTTTAAAATGAAAAAATAAATATAAATACATTATATATATATAAATATTTGCCTAAAATATAAAGGAAATGTGTCATCTTTAACTTTAGGCCATTTAAAGATCATTTCATCTTCAACTTGCTTACCTGTTCACAATAACAGTAATTTTGACCAGGGTGCCCAAACTTTTACATGCCACTGTAAAGAACTATAGTTTTAAATATTTTATCTATTTTTAAAACACTGGGCACCACCCCCTTTGAAAAAAGGCCATAACAAAATTACCTAGTAGAAAAAAAAATTGTGAAAGTCAGTTTACCGGTCTGAAGAAACTCCCCTGGCCTACTCATGTCCAGCATGGATCGTGGTGAGCAGCCACAGCAAGCATCAAGCAAAGGAAGAATCCAGCTCAGGAAGAAGTAGGCAAAAATAGGACAAACCCTTATTGGACAAACTTAAAATATCCAAAACATAGCACACACCTGGCACACCAGTGAAGGCGATCAACGCGTTTCAACTAAAAAGTCTTACTCATGATCTCATCCTACTCCGCCCTGAGCTGGATTCTTCCTTTAAAATGAACTAGTAGGTATGTCCTCAGAAGACAAAGTGAAGCAACAGCCCACGGTATTTTTGCAATATTTAAGGTTGGCAAATTGGACTAGTGAAAAAGGTATGCATCAAGTTTCAATTAGTATATATTTTAACATTTGTTTCTATTTTCAGAACAAAATTTAACTCCCAATTCCCAAGAAGGGCATAAAAAGAAATTATGGGTAAATATACGTTACAAAAGCCAGGAACTGCAACAGGGCCCTGTATTGTAGTCTGAGTAAGGATGTCATATTTGACTAGAAAAACAAGTGTGCAAAAATAAAAATAAAGTCTGTAACACGCACACTTTGTGAGGTAGACGGCTGCATTTATGTGTGCATTGTTGAGAATTTACTTTTGTCTTAAAAAAACAAAAAATTATTTACTCATTCACAAGGATTGCACAAGGAATGCAAATTCTCTGATCAGCCACTTATCGCTTGTCACAAGGATGCACACCTTTTTTTTGACTAGCACAGATTTCATTTTTTTTCTTTAGCAGAAACATTGGTGCTGAGGGCCTTGAATTGTTTTTTTGCCTTCTAGCGCTTGAAGACTGAAGAAAAAATGTGTAATTCACAGACAGCAGGACAAGGACCAAGCCCTCCTTAAGGAGGATATCCTGGACTTTAAGATAAAAAGAGAATATAGTTGCTAACAGAGGCAACTACTTGCCTGTTGTACCAGGTCCCGATCATTGACTGCTCCTGCCAGAGACTCATCTACTACTTATCAACAGAGCAGCAGTTTGTCTTTCTGTTGACTAGGTGTGACTACTCATGTCATGCTGATTGACATCCGGCTTTCCTCAATTAGGTATAGGGAGTCGGCTGTCAATCAGCATGACACCAGTAGTTCCACCCTGTCAACAGGAAGACAAACTGCTGCTCTGTTGACAGGGAGTAGCTGAATCTTTGGCTTAAGTGGTCAATTACCATCTCCGGGTACAACAGACAGGTAGTTGCCTCTGTTAGCCACTACATGCCTTTTTTTCTAAAGTCCCAGATATCCTTTTTAAGTATATCACTGACGAATTAAACTGAGACTTCTGCTGTTAACACCTTTCCTATCTCGTGCCCCCGTCAATGGAATCTACCTATTATTCACAGATTTACTACTCCCATGTTCTATCTTTAGAACTGCAGTTATACACCACACTTTCAGAAGTAGTTTGGGCAATGTTTTAGCCCTTTCCCTCCCTATGTTTAATGCTGATCTGTGTGCTCTCAAGTCCTCACCATAGTCTGTAACACACTAAAATGGTTGCGGCATTATCTGCCTCAGCTTTTATAGTGGCTCTTTTGGGGGCAGCACAGTGGCTCAGTGGATAGCACTACAGCCTTGCAGCGCTGGAGTCCTGGGTTCAAATCCCACCAAGGACAACATCTGCAAGGAGTTTGTATGTTCTCCCCGTGTTTGCGTGGGTTTCCTCCGGGTACTCCGGTTTCCTCCACACTCCAAAGACATACTGATAGGGAATTTAGATTGTGAGCCCCAATGGGGGACAGTGATGATAATGTGTGCAAACTGTAAAGCGCTGCAGAATATGTTAGCACTAAATAAAAATAAAGATTATTATTATTGGCAACATTATGCTATGTGATGTTATAGCTGCAAGGTATTTGTGGGGAACCACAAGCAGCTGCACCTGTGGTCTTGTGAGACCTCTCTGGCTGATGCAATCTTCAGCAATGTGTTAAATGGCGATAAGTATTTGTTTTGGTGAATCAAATCACAAATTGTTCGGATTCACAAGGACCTGTGAATTTCATGTAATGCTACGCAAAGTGGATTTGGATTGAATGGATTTGTTCATCTCAATTGCTGATATGATATTTTGACAGGGAAACAAAAATAAATATGGAAATCCTTGGTTAAATCCCTAGAGAAATTCCAAAAATAGAAAATTATTCTTTGCGGATTTGGCACCAGGTCACTGCTGCCAGAGAAAGTGGAGACACAGAGATGGGAGCACAGAGAGTTGCTGTGACTTCTGCAGAACTTCCACAGCCATCTGTAGTGTTGTGTTTCTACGTAGAGAAGAAATCCCTGAGCTCAGCCTCACTGTTTATCACTCATGTATTTTAGAGACAGCAGTGCAATAAATCATCACAGGTAGAAGGATGTATATGTTGGTAAGAATATTAATCACTGTCACCGTGCGTTAGTCAGGTATATTATTAGCACATCTTACAGTCACACTTGATATATAGAAATAATTATGTGCGCTTGCCGGTGAGCCGTAATATTAAAATCGCTGGCAGATAAAGTGAGTAAACCTGATTATCTTATTAAAGACTTTACTTATCATAGACTTACTTAGAGTCATATTGTGATGGCTAGATGACTGGGTCAAAGCATTTTCCAAAACAGCAGGTCTTGTGGAGTTTTGATGACATGCAATGGTTAGAAGTTTATCAAAAGTGGTCCAAGAAAGACAACATGGGCTGGAAACAGGGGGAACAAATGTGGTTCACTCTGAGAGAAGAGCTACTGTACCACAAATTGTTGAAAAAGTTGATGCTGTCACTCTCAATTTTCAAGGTCATATTTGCTACTAGGTACTGGAGCTCCGGTGCCTGTGGCGAAAGGTTGCGGCACCGGCTGGACAGAAGATTTTTTTTTTTTAAGATGCGAATACAAATGAAACTATGAGTGCATTGGGACTTCCAGGGTCAGAGGAACACTGATCGGCTCCCTGACCCAACATGCAGGAGTGTCCTCACAGTGCTAATGACGCTGCAGTGTAATGAGATAACCTCGTCACTCTAAAACATTGTCAGCAGAGCTCTGCAGAGGAGGAAAAGGAGCCAGAGTTGGGAGCACGTGATTACTTATGGAGCCAAAGATATAGGGTGCTTATAATATAGACTAGGGTATGGAGGTTTACAGAGTGAGGTATAGTGTGAGGAACAGTATGGTGTTGTATAGTGTGAAGAGATGGCATCATTGGGGGATAGTATTGAGCAGGGGCTTCATAGAGGGCTCTGTATGGAGAGGGGGCACCATAGGAAGCTGGCTTAGTATGGAAAAGGGATAGTATGGGAAGCTCAGTATGAAGAAGGTGCACCTTGGGGCTCATTATGGAGAAGAGGTAGCATGTTGGGCTTAATATAGAGAAAAAGCTATTGGATTGCTCAGTTTGGAGATGAGGCAGCATGGCAGGCTCAGTATAGAGAAGTGGAAGATTGGGGGCAGGGCCGGCGTCAGCACCCGGCACACCCGGGCAAGTGCCGGGGCCCTGAGCAGGCGGGGGGGCCCACTCGCCGTCGGGCACCCCGGCGCCCGTTAGCAGTGTCAGCGCCGCCACTGGCCCCCCCGCTTGCTCAGGGCCCCGGCAGGAGCCGGCGCAATACTCACCTCTCCCCGTGCCTCCGCTGCCGCAGCTCCGAGCTCCAGGGGGCGCCTGCGCTTCCTCTCTCACAGCAGCGCCGCTGAATGACGTCATCATTCAGCGGCCGGCTGTGGCAGAGAGCGCGCGGACAGGTGAGATCGGTGTGTGTGTGTGTGTCTGTGTGTATGTGAGAGAGTGCTGCCTGCGGTGCTGTATGTGTGATGGTGGTGGGGGGAGGCAGGCAGTGATGGTGGTGAGGAGGCGAAGATGATGATGATGGGGAGGCAATGATAATGGGAAGGCGATGATGATGATATTAATGGGGAGGCAATGATAATGATGATGATGGGGAGCAGGGCCGGCGTCAGCACCGGCACACCCGGGCAAGTGCCGGGGCCCTGAGCAGGCGGGGGGGCCCACTCGCCGCCGTTCAGTTAGCCATTAAAAGGTATCAACCACTGAGGACTCTCAAGTCTAAATATTTTTCTATATAAATGCCAGTCATTTAATAGCCTGTTAAGACAGGCCGACCGCACTTTCGCACAAAAAGATCATGTTTATACGAGACAATCAGCTGATGAGAGCGATATTTAATCAAGGTTAAAATAATTTTTACCATTTTGTGTGATTGACAACTTGTTCACAAAGGCTGAAATTCACTTCTTGACTATTGACTAGTGTAAATGCACTTTAAAGAGGAACTGAACTTTTGGGAAATATTTTTTAGGTTTTAGGCCCTTTAATTTTAAGCAGGTCAGTGGGGACCAGGTCCTGAGATCCCCCCCCACCGATCGCTCAAAGAACCTCTTCGAAGTACGCAGCACAGGGGACAAAAAGCATACACATAGAGTAGAGGGGATGCAGTAGAAAGCCACTGGCTCCTGTCTTTTAAGCTGTGCGCTTGTCAGTAGTGTTGAGCGATATTGCTCGATATCTAAAAATATCGTATCGAAATTGTATCGCCGATAGCACTAAATATCGTCGATATCCGATTCCGATTGCGGAAGTCCAATGTAAGTCTATGGGAACAAAATATCGAAATTAAAAAAAAACATTCTTGCCTTGTAAACACTAAATATACACACATAGAATACATATTGTGAGACAGTGAAGGAATATGTGGTGAATGAGGTGTATATTTCACCTAAGTACCTTGCTGACTGGTATGAGCGAAATGTGTGGCTTTGTAAACCTGGTGGTAAAGAAAGGTCACTACACCTGCCATTCAGTACACGCTTGCAGCTCAGACCTGAATCCACTCAGGTGTTGATTAGGAAGCCAGAAGTAGGTGCTTGTGAGCACAGTCAGAGAGCTCATTCAGTCTGGACAAGGGGTCCAGACACAGAAGGTGTCTCCAAGAGTGTGGGAGCTGTCTTTAGCCCGGACACAGGGAGGTGTCCTGGCACAAGGAAGCAGTCTCTAAGAGTGTGAGCTATCTCAGTCTGGGTGCAGGAAGTACCCCGGACACAGGAGTAGTCGCAGTGAGAATCCGTGCGAATAGCGACTGAATAGGAGGTGACCTCTCTCAAGTCTGGACATTGGAGTTGCCTTCGGACATAAAGAGGAGTGTCTGTGAAACTCCATACTGGTAACATATGTGATATGTGTTGTTTTGGGCACAGACTGGTAGAGTCTGGGTCCCGGATAGAGAGGGCCATCTATCTAAGTGTAATTTAGTGGCTAGACAAGCCCAGGTTTTCTGTTTATGATTTGTTTTTATCTGTGTGCTGTGGACTTTAATAAAACTGGTTGCGGCCAGTTTTCACCAAACTGCTGTCTGAATGAACTGTTTCCGTGCCATTCTGTCTACCCAGACAGCGATCCTAGAGCTAAACCCCCCGGAAAGCTTACAATTGGCGGAGAATGCTGGGGCAGCGCAGGGCCTGGTACAGTTAGTGCTGGAGTGTGCATGCAGCACAGTGGCGAGAGACAGCATTAAAGGTGAAGTCTATTGAAATAGCAACAGAAAAAAAAAAAAAGTGTGTGTCAGCAGAAACGTCTGTTTGGAGCAGTCTTGGAGAGACAGTGGCCCTGATAGGGTCTGCAGAGAGAAAATGTATGCACAGCAAAGCTGAACTTGTTGTGAAAATGACTGTGGAATGTGCAGCAGCAAAATAAAAGTTTGTGGAGCAGTCTTAAAGAGACAGTAGCCCTAATAGACTTTGCAAAGGAAAAAAAAAAAAAAAAAAAGTGGTTGCACAGCAAGGCTGAATTTTCTGTGGAAAAAAGCTGTGTAGTGTGTATGTCTTGAGTGAAGACTGCCGTTGTTAAGACAGAGAAGTCTGACAGCATGGATGACAGCATGGAGGCGCTGTTTGAACAAATGGCACAAGTTAATGTGCAACATAAAACTGCCGTGGTTGAGACAGATAAGTCCGGCCGTGTGAAGGAGCTCATTGAGTACCTGGTACAGGCCCAGCGAAGCATGGAGCAGCAGCGCCTGCAGTACCAGCGGCAAATGCAGCAGTACCAGCAGCAAATCCTGCAGCAGCAGCAGGAGAATAACCGGTTGTTTTTTGAGCAGGTTGCAGCACTGCAGGGGACTTGTGGTGCATCGTCCCAAAGTAATGTTGCAAAGTCACCTGACTTGTCCGCTGTGAAGAGGGCGGTAAGACGGTCCTTGAGAAAAATGACACCTCGTGATGATGTGGAGGTATATCTTACTAGGTTTGAGAGACTGGCAGAGAAGGAGAATCTGCCACTATCTGAATGGGCCATGGCGGTCGTACCCTATCTGATTGGGGAACCCCAAAAAGTCTGGGCTGACCTGAGCAAGCAGGACAGCGAAGACTATGCCAAGTTGAAAGCGGCGATTCTTACCCGGCTGGGTGTTACGGTGACAGCCCGTGCCAGGGGAGTTCGTGACTGGAGATACAGTTGGGAGTCTGCAGTCAGCAGGCCTGATTATGGAGTTGAAAAGGTGATAGTGGACCGCTACCCAAGCACGTCCTCCTGAGGTACAGCCGTCTGAGAGGTCGTCACTTCGGAGTTCCCGGACGCTGAACTCTCGCGGTAAGAGCGTTCCAGCTGTTGGGGACATGGGGTATGCTGATAAGCGGGTTCAGGCCCGAGGGGACATGTGGGTGGGAGAATGTGATGGACAGTGTTGGAGCTGGCGTGAAATTGCAGCCAACTGTCCAATAGAGGGGGAGCCTATGTGTTGTGATGATGGCAGATCCCTCTCTCTCTGTGCAGAACCTGTGTGTGTGTCCACCTCAGCCGAAGAGACTGGACCACAGGGGTCCCCGGTGGTTGTAAGTGACTGCCCAGCACAGGCCCTCTTGGACTCAGAGAGTCCAGTGACTTCCGTATGTGACAGCCTGAGTGATAGGGACTTCATCCCTGATAAGCACCTGAGTGTGGTGTACATCCATGAAGACACCAAAGTCTACCCAGAGACTGCCGTGGACTTGGTTCCCAAACTCGGGGAGGTTTCATATGAAGTGGGGGTAGTGAAGACCCTGGTGCACCCCGTTATATTGGGTAATGACTTTCCCCGGTCTAAGGATCTCTGGGGGAAAAATGTTTCTGATGGACAGTGTGATGAAGCTCCTACTGAGGGTGCGCAGTCCCGAGGGGCGGAACACAATGCTAGTGGGCCGTTAAACTTATGTGATAATGATGATGACCATGATAATATTGATAATGATAATGATGATCATGATAATGATGATGACCATGATGAGGATGCTGATATTGATAATGATGATAATGCTAATCATAATAGTGATGATACTGATGATGACCGTGATAAAGATGACATTTCTTTGCAGGTGATGTTGGGAGACGAGGATGGTGGTTCTCGGGAACCGAGTGTCCCTGACCTGCCTGGCTCCTGTGACAATTTTGGGAGTGAGCCGGTGCGAGACCCCACTCTTAAAACGGCACAGGAGAATGTAATTGTTCTGAATGAGGTTCCCCAAGAGCCTGGCTCTGAGGAGAGGTTTCCTCATGCTGCCATGAACAATAACCTATTGTATAGGGACACTGAAGTCCAGGGAGAGGTCGTAAGTCAGCTCCTGGTATCTGAGCTATATGGAAGTATAGTGCTGGGGTTATCACATAGTCACATACTTGAGGGACCACCTGAGGGAAACCAGGGACCAGATGGTGAAGTTAATGTTGTGGATGACATGTTAACTAAGGTTCCAGATCAAGATGTGAATGAGAATGAATTGTATAACCCTGACAGTGAGCCGGATGTGAATGAAAATGAAGTGTCTAACCCTGGAAGTGAGCCAGATGTGGCTGAGAAAAGGGGGTCAGACAGGGATAGTGGTGGTGATGGTGAGTCATCTGATGACAATAAAGCAACCAGTGCAAGTGAGGAAGGCATGGTAGCAGAGGAGATTGAGAGTCCTGAGAGGAAGGCTGAGGCTGACCTTGCAGTCGGACGGAGGATGGCATCTGAAGATGTTGTACAGTTGGCCGGTTCCCTGGCGAAGACTAAGGTGAAAGACAGGTCTCTGAAACTGAACACAGCACAAGTGGATGCTGTTGAAAATGAGAAGTTATCAATGTATGGTGTGGATCTGCATCAGGCCAAGGACTCGGAAGGTGATGCTGCAGAGGTGGAGAAAGCCATGGAAGTGGTGGACACCAGGCCAGGTGCCTCACCAGAGGCTGATGTCTCAAGTGAAGCTGTGAGGAACAAGACTGAAGATGTGGGGAATGACTCTGCCCCGGAATATGTTTCTGCCGGAGACAGCGGCGTGGACGGTGTACTGTCCGGATCCGTGGCTGCGACTCGCGAAGCTCGGGCCGGAAGTTTGGCGCCTGGTGTGCCATCGGAGTTCCCGAGCGACCCAAAGGATCTGGATAAATCCCAAGATGAGATTTTGAGACCTCGGGTTGGCCTTGGTGAGCTCAGGCGCATTTTCATGGAGTCTACACTTGAACCACGTCCCAGTGAGTGGGAGGGGCGATGTGTCGCTCCGTTGCCGCTGCCGATACACGGGAGCTCAGATGGGATGCAGAACGTGGTGGAAAAGAAGACTGACGGTAGGGCTTCTGAGCATGTCCTACCAGAAGAGCCTGAAAAAGGGGCCGAAGACGTAAAGGACGTCCAACAACTACAGGAGAAGATGCGTAGCCATGAGGATCTCCTGGAGAAAGAAGTAAGAGCTCTGAGTCTTATGCAAAGTGAGCCTGTACAAGAAGAGGATAAATTATGTGTACCGACCAAGAAAAACGATCAGCTCCCTCTACAGTGCCAATCGTTTGACCAGTGTGGCTCGGAATGGTCAGAGACCATAACAGAGGCGCTTGGGTTCTGTGAGATAGAATTTATGAATCAGCTGATATTTAAGAAAGTAGATGTGCTAAAGAAAGTTCAGGGGGAATTAGAGAAAACCCCTATACCTCCTGTAACAGTTGGTGACACAGGGTCAGTGCCCCAAAAACAGGAGGTACGAAAGTTTCTGAGGAAGAATCAGCAGAGCTGTTCTGACGTGTCTGGTCGTACTTATCTGGTGAGCCACTATACCGAGACTGAGGCTGGCACTAAAGTCAAGATGAAACAGTGCAGGATACCCGAGGCCCGCAGAGAGTATAGGCCTGGGAGGGTACAGGGTAGTGCGGAGGCTTCAGATGAAGAGAAAACTGATGTTGGCTATGACAGTGGTGAGGATGAAGCTGATGAGGGCCATGACTGGTCCAGAGTTCACTGTCTCTGTTGGATTGTTGACCAGCCCTCCGGTCTGGATGACCAGCCCTCCGGTCTGGAGAAGAGGGAGGGGATATGTGAGACAGTGAAGGAATATGTGGTGAATGAGGTGTATATTTCACCTAAGTACCTTGCTGACTGGTATGAGCGAAATGTGTGGCTTTGTAAACCTGGTGGTAAAGAAAGGTCACTACACCTGCCATTCAGTACACGCTTGCAGCTCAGACCTGAATCCACTCAGGTGTTGATTAGGAAGCCAGAAGTAGGTGCTTGTGAGCACAGTCAGAGAGCTCATTCAGTCTGGACAAGGGGTCCAGACACAGAAGGTGTCTCCAAGAGTGTGGGAGCTGTCTTTAGCCCGGACACAGGGAGGTGTCCTGGCACAAGGAAGCAGTCTCTAAGAGTGTGAGCTATCTCAGTCTGGGTGCAGGAAGTACCCCGGACACAGGAGTAGTCGCAGTGAGAATCCGTGCGAATAGCGACTGAATAGGAGGTGACCTCTCTCAAGTCTGGACATTGGAGTTGCCTTCGGACATAAAGAGGAGTGTCTGTGAAACTCCATACTGGTAACATATGTGATATGTGTTGTTTTGGGCACAGACTGGTAGAGTCTGGGTCCCGGATAGAGAGGGCCATCTATCTAAGTGTAATTTAGTGGCTAGACAAGCCCAGGTTTTCTGTTTATGATTTGTTTTTATCTGTGTGCTGTGGACTTTAATAAAACTGGTTGCGGCCAGTTTTCACCAAACTGCTGTCTGAATGAACTGTTTCCGTGCCATTCTGTCTACCCAGACAGCGATCCTAGAGCTAAACCCCCGGAAAGCTTACAATATATATATATATACATGTCATTGTGACATATATATATACATATATGTATAGTTTATACACTTCTACATAGTAAAATATCCTCTGATTCAATTGCCGGGTAAAGCCGGCTTCTGTGAAAAGACAGAAGCACCCGACATGAAATGACACTTGGTGTACATAGGGTTAACCATGTCTTTTCATGTAGTTTGATATCTGATTTGCACAAACAATTACATGAGTGTAAGTGTGCAAAATTTCACACCTGTAGGGGTTAATTAAAGGTGTAAATTCGTTGTAAAAAAAACTGACTTTTTTGCTACGAATTTACACCTTTAATTAACCCCTACAGGTGTGAAATTTTGCACACTTACACTCATGTAATTGTTTGTGCAAATCAGATATCAAACTACATGAAAAGACATGGTTAACTCTATGTAAACCAAGTGTCATTTCATGTCGGGTTCTGCATTTTCACAAAAGCCGGCAATTGAATTAGCGGCTATTATACTATGTAGAAGTGTATGAACTATAAATATAAATATATATATATGTGTCACAAATTTAATGACATGTGTATATATATATATGAGGTGTAAAATTGCTGAAAAAAAATGCGTGGGCTCCCGCCCTATTTTCGCAACCAGACAGACAAAGCCAGTGAGTGGGGGCAGATAATAATAGCCCAGAGAGGGACCATTATTTTTGCCCCCCCCCGGCTACTAACATCTGCCCCCAGACACCCCAGAAAGGGCAAATCTATAATTAGATTTGCCCTTTCTGGCACTTTGCCCGTCTATTCCCATTGCCCTGTAGCGGTGGCGAATGGGTTAATAAGGGGTTAAAATGACCTTGCAATTGAAAGGTCACTTTAAGCCAGGTTAATAATTGAGAGCTGTCAATTAGACAACTATCAATTATTAATCCTATTGTATGAAAGAAAAATCAAACACACACACTTTAATAAAAAAGTTTAATGAAATAATCACACAGTTTTTGACCATATTTTATTTTCCTGCTAAAACCATTTCCTGTAATAAAAATAAAATAATAAAGCAAAATTATTCTTACCAATCCGATGTACAGTCAGGTCCCACGGTGTAATCCTTCAGAAAGGGTTAATGTTTACTGCAGGGACCGCAGCTAATGCTGCAGCCTCACAGTAAACCCCCAAATGAATGAGTTCCTCTCCTGGCTGACAGGAGAGGAAGTGGAAAGCTTAATTGATTGCTTTCCACTTTCACTTCAGGTCAGCCAGGGACACAATCAGTGATGTCAGAGGGAACTGGTTAACAAAAATAGGGGATCCCCTCGAAAAAAATTGGCGTGGGGTCCCCCCTATTTTTGTTAACCAGCCAGATGAAGCAGACCGCTGAGGCCTGGATTTTCAGGCTGTTAAGGAGCCAAGATCCATGGACCTTGCCAGCCTGATAATACCAGGCCACAGCAGTCTGCATATCTTGGCTGATTAACAAAAATAGGGGATCCCCTCGAAAAAAATTGGCGTGGGGTTCCCCCTATTTTTGTTAACCAGCCAGATGAAGTAGACCGCTGAGGCCTGGTTTTTCAGGCTGGTAAGGATCCAATATCCATGGACCTTGCAAGCCTGATAATACCAGGCCACAGCAGTCTGCTTAGCTTGGCTGGTTAACAAAAATAGGGGATCCCCTCGAAAAAAAAACGCGTAGGGGTCCCCCTATTTTTGTTAACCAGCCAAGTAAAATGCAGACTGCTGCGGCTTGGTATTAAAAGACTGTCAAGGCCCATGGATTTTGGCCCTCAACAGCCTGATAATACCAGGCTACAGCAGCCCCACATTTGGCGCATCAAAAGATGTGCCAATTGTGGCACTTTACCCGGCTCTTCCCACTTGCCCTGTAGCGGTGGCAAGCGGGGTAATAATGGGTTAATGTCACCGTTGATTGCACGGTGACAATAAGCCCGGTTAATAATGGAGAGGCGTCAATAAGACACCGATCCATTATTAATCCCAAAGTTATTAAATGCATAAAAAAAAGACAAAGCAAGAAAAAAGTATTTTAATGAAATAAAAGAGACAACACAGTTTTCATTTCTTTTATTGCACTCTCATTCCTGCGACGCCATCGATCTCCTGTAAAAAAAGAAAAAAAACAAACCAACAGTATACCACCTGTCCAACGCAGTCCATAGTAACGAGTGTCCCACGACGATCCAGCTCTGCTACATCGGAATGTCAGGCAGAGCCTGTCATCGTGACGCAGCACAGCTGATTACCTGCTTCCCCGGCGGTGACGTCATCGGACTGACTGCTTTACGGCCGGGATTACCCAGCAGTCACTGCAGTTATCGCGAGAAACTGCATGTGACCGCCGGGGAGAAGAGGATGGCGGCCATGAAGCAGTCCAGGCCGTGACCGCCGGAGATCTTCTGCCAGGTAAGTGCCGCTGACTCCTGACAGACCCGACCGACGGACACTGACAGTGACAGACCCGACCGACGGACACAGACAGTGACAAATCCGATTCCGGTATTCGATATGACGAAAATATCGAAACAAATTATCGAAAGGCCGATAGAGCTAATATCGGCCGATAGCCGATATTTGCATTATCGTATCGCTCAACACTACTTGTCAGAGGTCTTTTGAGCAATGGGTGGGGATCTCAGAACCCTGACACCACTGACCTGCTCAGATTTAAAGGACATAGAACATTTAAGATACCTCCCAAAAGTTAAAAAACAAGAGGAAAATCCAGCGAAGCAGCAAGTACATGTGAATAAAATCCAAAATTTATTGCAACCTATGCGTTTCAGCTCCTAGGAGCTTTACCATGAGTAAGAAGCAAGGGGAACATATATACCAGGAAGGGAACCAGGAGCCGGGCGCATATACCAGGATTTGGGACATATATACCAGGAAGGTGGCCCAGGAGCTTTGACATATATACCAGGAAGGGAGATATATATTCCAGGAAGGGGCTAAGGATGGGGGCCTATATACCAGGATGGGGAACATTTATACCAGGATGAGGGACATAAATACCAGGAACAGGCGCAGAATGAGGGACATATATACTAGGAAGGGGCCTAAGATGGGGGACATATATACTAGGATGGAGAACATATATTCCAGGATGGGGGCTAAATATACCAGGAAGGGGTCCAGGATGGGGGAATATATATTACATAATGGGGGGGTCAATACGTATGTCCTTACAGTATTTAGAATGCTACAACGGTCCATACATTTAACCAAAATGCGAGGGGCCCAGGTCCAAATTTTGCACAGAGACCCTAGTGACGTCACTGCTGGAGGGTGAAATGACATTGCAATTGTTTACTATACTAAGCTTAGTGCTTTACTCATGTATTGATGTTGGTTCTGGTGCTATATTCATGTACTGAAGATAATTCTGAAGATGCATTCATGCACTGATTATGCTTCTGTTGATGCATTAATGTACTGATAATGTTTCTGGTGTTGCATTCATGTACTGATAAATGTTCTAGTGCTGCATTCATGCACTGATGGTAGTTCTGGGGCTGTATCAATGCACTAACAATAGTTCTGTTGATGTATTTGTGTACTGACGGTGGTTGTGGTACTGTATTCATGTGCTGATGGTGGTTGTGGCATTGTATTCATATACTGATTGTGGCTTCGATGCTGTATTTATGTGCTGATTTTGGTACTGGCGTTGTGATTATGGTTACAATGATGTATTCATGTAGTAATTATGATGCTTGTGATGTATACTTGTACTCATGGTGGTTCTGGTGATGTATTTATGTACTGATTGTGGTTGTAATCCTATATTTAAGTAGATATAGTAATCTTTAATTTTTTAGTGGGTGGCTTCCAAACACAAGCTACCAGAAGATTTTTAAATCACTTGTTTTAAATGGTTTGAAAACTTGACACAGTTAAATGAAGCTCAAAAGAAGTTTAAAAGACTGAACATATGTGTGTAGCCCAGCTTCGCAGGCACACATAAAGTCCAGGAGAGTGCACAGGAAGGTAACAGCAAAAGCTTGATATGCATTCACTGTCACTCATACTTTTTAGACACACCCTTCAGGGGTGTAGGAGGTGGTGACATGTAGCAGAGCTCAGTGAAGCTTCCTGTCTCAGGACAGTTCAGTCAGTTTCCTGTCTTTGGACAGTGCAGATCAGTGCCAGTGGAGTCTGGACTTGGAGAGAGTGAAGGGAGGACTGGATCCTCGCAGAGTTAACGTAGCTCACCTGACAAGCAAGTGGAGGCTAGTACGGGTGAAGTGGATCATCCTAGCCTAGTCAGAGCTACCCTTAATCAGTACCTCAACAGAAGCTGGAGGGAGGAGGATACTGAGAGCTGCTCGGCGAGCTCTAGAAGAAAGCTGACATTACCATCGAAGTTACCATTGCTTGTGCTAAGAGCGAGAGCAGGGCGAAGGGCACAGTGGAGAAGATAGAGAAGTGCTTTAGGTATTGGATTGCCTGCACTAAATTACCGGACACCGGGGTCCGAAGCGTTGCTACTGTTTCAGGCATAGTAACAAGAAAACCGGAGGCATCTGGACTACAGGTCGCAGAGAGCAGCCCAAAGTGTCAATACGTAACCGGAGTCAGGTGGAACAGGGACTTTGAGTCAAGCGCAGACAAAAGTAAGGACTTAGTTTCATCACTCAGAAGGCTCCACCACAACGTTGGCCGGGCAGTACAGCTATAGAGAAAGCTGGAGTTTCAGAGTTAACTTCGCTTCAGGCAAGTTGGACTCACATGTACATTGAAGTTAAGGAGGCCTCTAACCTGATCAGCTGTTACCGGAATGTGCACTCTCCACCCCGACCAGCTCCCCAGGATCTGCTTGAACCATCATCAGTAAAAGCTATGAAAAAGAGCTACCTTGTGTGTGACTGAATTATTACTACACCCTGCATCATCATCACCATAGACTTCCAGGGACCCGTCTCACCTGTGGGAGACTTACTACCAAGCTGCCCCATAACATCCCCTGTGAAAGTCCTTAGAGCAGCGCTGGTACAATTTACCAGAAATCGCAGGTGGCGTCACGAACTACCTATCCTAATAATCCCCTGTAAATATCCCCCATCGCATTGACCGCCAGGGCCACGGACCGAGCCACCGCTACCAGTGACAACTCCCATAGATTTCCATGGGCTCGGCTCCGAGTACCCCATAGCCCTGGTATCCACAATTGTGGTGCGTGGTCGCAACAACTAAATTTTGGCGTCACGAACAGGATACGAAAACTTGCAATTGTGAGTCCTGTGTGCCTATATTGAACTGTTTGTGTGGAAAAGACTGTTTGCTGTATTTGGCGCCAAATTCCGCCATTTTACCGCTATGTTCGCGCCCTCAGGCGCTGGTGAAGAAGGGGGCGTACCTGAAAAAGCGCGCTGTTGCTTGGACACGCCCCCAACCTGCACCCCAAACTGCATCGCAAGCCACATCGCGAACTGCATAGCAATCTGCATCGCAAACCGCATCGCGAACTGCATAGCAATCTGCATCGCAAACCGCATCGCAATCTGCATCACAATCCGCATAGCAAACTGCATCACAATCTGCATTGCAATCCGCATCGCAAACTGCATCGCAAAATAGAGCGGCATCATCAGAGCGCCAGCGACAAAGGTCCTGTCTCCACCGCTGCAGCCTGTGAAAGAGGTAGGCTCAGATTAACCAAGGGGGCATCAATATGTCGCAGCAACCAGCAGACGGAGCGGCCCCCGCCGGTGGCCCCAATAACCTACCGCTTGGCGTTGTAATGCAGGATGGAGGTGCGGGCCCCTCACCTGGTCCGGTGGTCCCGCTTATGCCCTAGCGCTCCCATACATGCCAGGAGCGAAGTGGCTTCCCCAGTACAGCGGCGAGCCAGACACCCTGCCAGGGTTTAAAAGGAAAATATGTGGTATTTTGGATATGTACTCCATGACTGAGAAGCAAAAAGCTGCTGTGGTAATAGGACAGTTAGCTGGTGCGGCTGAGAGAGAAGTAGAGACTTGGCCCACTGCAGACCAAGAGTCGGTACCTGCGATTCTCTTAAAGCTACAGGCCATCTTTGAGGACCGCACAGAAACGGATCTCCGGATGGCATTTTATCAGTGCTTCCAGGGACCGGGTGACAGTATTAGGGACTACGCCTGCCGACTACAGGGGGCCCTGCGAGCTCTTAAACAGGCTAACCCTACAAGTCCCATCGATGAGAGCCAAATGTTGAAAGAGCAATTCGTGCGGGGACTGAGGTCTTCAGAGGAAGGCAGAACTGTAAACTGGTGGTCCTTAGATCATCCAGATGCCACTTTTGATGCTCTAAAGGACATGGCAATAAGGGGACTGCGACCCCTGGAAAAGCCTAACGTGGCAAATCAGTATCAACCGGGTGAAGCCACTCTTAAGCCGGCAGTACCCACCTTTTCCCCGCAGGTGGCAGAAGCTAAAACGCAGGTGGCGCCCCCTAGTGAGTTGGAATGTCTGCGCTCAGAAGTGTGCCAGCTGACTAAGAACTTGGCCACTGTAATGGAGGCCCTGCAACTGCGGAAAGAGGAAGGAGGGAAGATCCTACTAGCCGACTGTCCGGAGGATGTCCCTTGGATGAACCGGAGGAAATGGAAGATGTCGCCTCACCGGAGGAGGACCACGCCACCCCCAGGAGCGACTCCGGAGCAACACCATCCTCGCCGGGAGATCGTCTGCTACCGCTGCAATCAAAAAGGTCATATGGCTCAGCAATGTCCTTTAAACTAGCCGATCCTGGGTCAGAGGGCCAACACCCAGGAGTGGATTCATCAGGCCCCTTGGACTGGAACCGCAGGTTCGTGGGTGGACGGCCCTACCTGTCCATGATTCTGGACGGGATTGCAATCCCTGCACTGCTGGACACTGGATCTCAGGTGACCATCATACCTGATGTCCTTTACAATAAATTTTGGTCCATGGACAGTCTCCAGCCCCCGAGCCCTGACTTGACAGTGTACGCCACCAATGGTCTCCCTGTTGAAGTAATTGGAGCCAAAAACGTGGACGTAAAAGTGGGCAGGGTGGAGCTGAAGGATCACGGACTTTTAGTGGTAAAGACTGTAAATGAGGAGAATGCCTTAAATGTGATACTAGGTACTAACATTATCAGTAACTGTCTGGGAGAAGTTGTGTTTTTGCTCCAACAGCTCGCTGAAATTGCCAGGCCAAAGCAGAAGGGAGTGATCCAGAGGGAGATCGGGCCCTGATGTGCCAGCAGCAAGCGGAGCTTACAGATGGTGAAATCGGTAATGTACGGGTCACAGACTCGAACCCCATTGTAATACCCCCAATGAGTGAAATGTTAATATGGTGCAGAGCAGCCATAGATCTGAGAGGACAGAACTACCAAGCAGTAGTAGAGCCCCATCGTTCAGAGCACAGACCTACACTCATGATTGCTAGAGGGGTAGTGGAAGTAATAAATGGGAGAGTACCAGTACGACTTCTCAACTGGGGGGACGATGAAGTAAATTTGCCGCGTTATGCTACAGTTGCTAAATTACATGCCGTAGATAACAATGCTATCCTCACAACCGAGTCCTTAGCCTCCCGCCAATCAGCGGAGGATAATGATCCGGCAACCCCGGTAGCGGACTGGTGTCAGCAGCTTCATATTGGGACCGACACCACTTCCGTCCACCAGAAACAGGGGGTACTACGGGTGGTACAAGAGTACGCACAAGTATTTAGCAAGCACCCACTTGATTTTGGGACAATTAAGGGAGTACAGCATCATATCCCTACAGGCAGTCATCCTCCCATCAAAGAGCGGTACAGGCCCATACCTCCAGCCCATTATCAGAAAGCTAAGGAAATGCTGCATGACATGAAGAAAGCCGGGGTGATAAGGGATAGTTGTAGCCCCTGGGCAGCACCTCTGGTTCTAGTGAAGAAAAAGGATGGTAGCATGCGAATGTGTGTAGACTATAGGCAAGTAAATCATATAACACATAAAGATGCATACCCATTACCACGTATAGAGGAATCCTTAGCTGCTCTGAAAACGGCTAACTACTTTTCTACCCTCGACCTTACTAGTGGGTACTGGCAAGTGGCTGTGGCTGAGGAGGACCGGGAGAAAACTGCTTTCACCACCCCAATGGGACTCTGCGAGTTCGATAGGATGCCGTTTGGTCTCAGCAGTGCCCCAGGAACATTCCAAAGGGTGATGGAGAGCTGTCTGGGACATCTCAACTTCGAAACTGTGCTGCTGTACCTGGACGACGTGATTGTCTACTCTAAGACATATGAAGATCATCTGAAGCACCTGGCGGAGGTATTTGAGTCATTGTTCAAGTTTGGGATTAAACTAAAGCCCTCTAAATGCCACCTGCTCAAACGGAAGGTACAGTACTTGGGACACATTGTCAGTTCCGAAGGAGTAGCGCCGGACCCGAGAAGGTCACAGCCATCCAGAAATGGCCAGAGCCGAAGAACTTAAAAGAGGTGCGTCAGTTCCTGGGATTAACAGGTTACTACAGGAGGTTCGTGAAAGATTACACTAAGAAGGCGGTGCCTTTACAGGACCTCCTGGTAGGACAACCTCTTAAGAGCAGAAACCTTCCATTCAATTGGGGAAAAGAACAAGCTGAGGCATTCAAAGAGATGAAAGAGATCCTTACCGGCGATGAAATCTTAGCCTACCCAGATTACAGCCAACCGTTCCTGCTATACACAGATGCCAGTAACGAAGGATTAGGAGCGGTCCTTAGTCAGAAGCAGAACGGCCAAGAAAAAGTCATTGCATATGCCAGCAGAAAACTCAGGCCAAATGAGAGGAACCCGGAAAACTATAGCAGCTTAAAACTGGAGTTCCTGGCGCTGGTCTGGGCCATTACCGAAAGATTTAAACATTACCTTGCCTCCAACCGGTTCACTGCGTTTACAGACAACAACCCCCTGACGCATCTTGAAACAGCCAAGCTGGGAGCCATGGAGCAACGTTGGATGGCTCGGTTGTCAAACTACCAGTTTACCATCAAATACAGAGCGGGCCGTACAGTGGCGTAGCAACTGTTTGTGGCGCCCGGGGCGGCAAATTTTAGGCCACACCCCTAGCCACACCCATTTCACTGGTCACACCCATATCCACGCCCTGACCACACCCACTTAGCACTGCTGATCACACTGTTTCATAAACAATAATTATAAGCACATACCTCTCAACCGTCCCGGTTTCAGCGGGACAGTCCCGATTTCGGGACCCTGTCCGCTGTCCCGGCCAGGCGGTTTACTTTCCGCATTAGAATCGTACATACGGAAACCCCGGGGACCTCCCACACATTCTGGCAGCCACAAGTCACGTTCCATCGCTGACCTCATTTCCCCAGGATGTGGGGATCTCACCAGCTATGCAGCGCTCCATTCAATACCCGGCTCTCACTGAGCGAGACAGGTAGGATCTGGGGATCTCTTCATCTGTTGAACAGATCCCATGTTGAGATCCCCACATCCTGCTTGTCTCGCTCAGGGAGAGTCGGGTATTGTATGCAGCGGTCCGTACAATACCCGGCTCTCACTCCAACAGATCCAGCGGCTCGATGCGTCGCCGTTCTGAAGACTCTCCCGAGAACGAGTTACAGTACCTGCTGCTGTAAGCTGACCGCCGGAAATGAGGTCAGCGGTCATTTCCAGCGTTCAGCTGACTTACAGCACGTCACCTCCGGTGGAACGTGACATGTGGCTGCCAGAACGTGTGGGAGGTCCCCGGGTTTCCGCATGTACGATTCTAATGCGGGAAAGTAAACCTCCCGGCCAGGACAGCGGGACAGGGACCCAGCCCTACACAGATAACAGCATTCGCTCCGTCCGCACGCAGACCCATGCACATAATGGCACCCATCCTTCCCCCCTGCAGCCCCCAAGCACACAGATCCCGCAAGTAACAGGACCCTTGTACATGCGCGGCTCCGCTCTTTGTGGCCCTGTACACACACGGCTCCGCTCCACACACCTCACACGCACAAGGCTCCGCTCCGTACACCTCGTACACACACGGCTTCGCTCCGTACACCTCGTACACACACGGCTCCGCTCCGTACACCTCGTACACACGGCTCCGCTCCGTACACCTCGTACACACACGGCTCCGCTCCGTACACCTTATACACACGGCTCCGCTCCGTACACCTCGTACACACACGGCTCCGCTCCGTACACCACGTACACACGGCTCCGCTCCGTACACCTTGTACACACGGCTCCGCTCCGTACACCTTATACACACGGCTCCGCTCCATACACCTCGTACACACACGGCTCCGCACACACACAGCTCCGCTCTGTACACGGCTCCGCACACCTTGTACACACACGGCTCTGCTCCGTACACCTCGTACACACACGGCTCCGCTTCGTACACCTCATACACACGGCTCTGCTACATCCACACTGTAAACCCAAGTCCCGACCCCCACACACACACACAAACTTACCCTAATCCAGCACCATGACAACATCACAGCAGAGTCTTGCACACAAGGGGGACACTGATCATCTGACCCCTGACTCCTCCCCTCCTGTGACCTCATCACAGGTCCTGTGGGCACAGAAGACTATAGCAATAGCACTGGAGGACACTGATCATCTGACCCCTGACTCCTCCCCTCCTGTGACCTCATCACAGGTCCTGTGGGCACAGAAGACTACAGCAATAGCAGCGTCATTGCTAGCTGCTATGAGGCTAATGCTGTAGAGACGGAGGGCAAGGAAAGGGTGCCGCCCCCACACACACGTGCCGCCTGGGGCGGACCGCCCCCCCCGCCCCCCTCACGCTACGCCACTGGGGCCGTAAAAATGCTAACGCGGACGCCTTGTCCAGAATGCCGCATGAATCTGACACGGAGGAAGAGTCAGACGATCTGGAAGAAATCGAGCTACCTGCGTTCCACCGAAATGGGATGGTCCAAGAGCAACGAGTCTACAGGAAGCGGTGTGGTGAGATGTTGAACCCTTTACCTCATCACAGCTGGAAGGAGACTCAGGACAGCGATCCCGTGGTCAGCCGTATCAAGGAGTTGATAAAACAGGAAGGTTCCTCCTTGGAGAAAGATGCATCCATGCCAGCAAAGCTCCTGTGGAACGAGAGAAGCCGGTTGTTCATATACCGTGAGAAGTTGTGCAGGAGATACGTCGACCCAAGGACCCATGAGATGGTTTGGCAAATAGTGGTCCCGAGAGCAGACATCCAAATGGTGCTGGAAGCATACCACGATCAAGCAGGACACTTTGGCTGGAGAAAGCTGGAGACCCTGTTGAGGTGCCGGTTCTACTGGGTAGGGATGCGCAGCTCCATCGAGAAGTGGTGCCGGAACTGTGGACCCTGTGGCCTCAGGCGAAAAGACTACAGTAGCCAGAAGGCACCCTTGCAGCCTATCCGGACGACTCGTCCCTTGGAGATCGTGGCATTGGATCACGTCAAGTTGTCCCCAAGCAGGTCAGGATACACATATGCCCTGACCATGGTGGATCACTATTCCCGGTTTCTGGTGGTCGCCCCTGTCAAAGATCTGACAGCAGAGACAGCAGCAAGAACCTTCCAAGCAAGTTTCTGCAGACCACACGGATATCCGGAGCAGGTGCTGACTGATCGAGGTCCTGCATTCGAAGCTGAATTGTTTCAGGAATTTTGTCAATTGTATGGATGTAAAAAGATCAGAACGACACCATACCACCCTCAGACCAACGGCCTTTGTGAAAAAATGAATCACATTGTCATCGACTTACTGAAAACTGTACCACTGGAAGAAAGAAATCGGTGGCCAGACTTGTTACCTGACCTGGTCGACTTGTACAACCACATCCCAGTAAGTTCCACCAACTGCACTCCAGCCTACCTTATGAGAGCAAGGCCGGGAAGGCTGCCTATGGACTTAGAACTCGGTGTGGTAGAACCAGAGGCTGATAACAACGCTGAAGATTGGGACAAAAATCGACAAGAACAGTACAAGAGAGTACAAGCCTGCATAGAAGATAGTCTCAACAAAGTAAGAGAAAAGCAAGAGATGAACTATAACAAAAATGCTCCTGCTAAGCCTTTAATGCCTGGAGAAATGGTGCTCAAAAGGAAAAGAAGAACACACAAGTTGGATGATCAGTGGGAACAGGAGCCCTATGTCGTGCAAAATTCCAATTTCGATAACAGCAAGGTCTGTACCATCAGCAAGGATGGAGGAAAAACGACGGCAACCGTGTCTAGAGATCATTTGAAGTTGTGTCCTGGCCCATTGAAGCTCCGTGAAGAAAACCCTGTTGTTCATCAAGAAGAGAGTGCTGAAGCGGTTATACACACGGATTTGGGAGATTTACCTGCGGATTGGCCCAGATTAGGAGACGCTGTAATTATTCCTGTGCTGCAGTTTTATCAACCGCAAGAGGAGTCTCTACAACCAGTCATGCCAATTGTGCCAGTAGAGCCCGTCCCAGAGGAACCTCAACCAGAAGAACCCCAAGAAGCGGACCCGCAAGAAGCAGCGCCACAAGAAGTGGAATCCCTTGGTGAAGCTGGTGAAGCAGTACCGCCTCGTCCAGTCACTAGCACGCTTGCCAGATCCATAGAAAGGTTGAGACAGTATTATAGTTTGCCGTTACGCAGAACAGAAAGGTTAGAGAATACCATACCTGATGCTACCCCACGTAGGTCAGAACGTATTACTAAAGGTAAACTACCTATTCGCTATCAGGAGTAGTCCTAGTAGACTAGTTAGCAAGACCCAGATAGGGTTTATTGCATCTGAAAGATTGTATAAAGTTTGAAAAAGTATTAATGTAATTATTTGAAATGTGTTTTAACCATGCCAATGGACTGCGTGGCTGTGGACTGTGCCAGCCCAAAAACTTTCTTGTAAATAGTTGCGCTACGGTGCATTATCTTGGTTTCACATGAAACTACTACTTCTACCTCTGAAGAAAAACCCGTATGGTGGGCCTAGAGTGAGGTCTGCAGTCAGAAGTCCTGCAGCCCACCCAGGACCCACGTGGGAGGTTTTTGGTGCGGGTCCTCCACAAGTATCTTGTATTTATGAACATGTTTGATATTTTGATATTTTTGATACTTTTGTAATTTTCTACTGTACAAAATGTAACGTTCAAGAATTTGTACCTCCCGGATGGGAAGAGTTATAATGTTTATGTTAATGCAAAACAAAATGTTCTTTTTGTCTTTTACAGCCCGGGAGTGCTGTGTTTTACCAAGGGGGGATGTGTAGCCCAGCTTCGCAGGCACACATAAAGTCCAGGAGAGTGCACAGGAAGGTAACAGCAAAAGCTTGATATGCATTCACTGTCACTCACACTTTTTAGACACACCCATCAGGGGTGTAGGAGGTGGTGACATGTAGCAGAGCTCAGTGAAGCTTCCTGTCTCAGGACAGTTCAGTCAGTTTCCTGTCTTCGGACAGTGCAGATCAGTGCCAGTGGAGTCTGGACTTGGAGAGAGTGAAGGGAGGACTGGATCCTCGCAGAGTTAACGTAGCTCACCTGACAAGCAAGTGGAGGCTAGTACGGGTGAAGTGGATCATCCTAGCCTAGTCAGAGCTACCCTTAATCAGTACCTCAACAGAAGCTGGAGGGAGGAGGATACTGAGAGCTGCTCGGCGAGCTCTAGAAGAAAGCTGACATTACCATCGAAGTTACCATTGCTTGTGCTAAGAGCGAGAGCAGGGCGAAGGGCACAGTGGAGAAGATAGAGAAGTGCTTTAGGTATTGGATTGCCTGCACTAAATTGCCGGACACCGGGGTCCGAAGCGTTGCTACTGTTTCAGGCATAGTAACAAGAAAACCGGAGGCATCTGGACTACAGGTCGCAGAGAGCAGCCCAAAGTGTCAATACGTAACCGGAGTCAGGTGGAACAGGGACTTTGAGTCAAGCGCAGACAAAAGTAAGGACTTAGTTTCATCACTCAGAAGGCTCCACCACAACGTTGGCCGGGCAGTACAGCTATAGAGAAAGCTGGAGTTTCAGAGTTAACTTCGCTTCAGGCAAGTTGGACTCACATGTACATTGAAGTTAAGGAGGCCTCTAACCTGCTCAGCTGTTGCCGGAATGTGCACTCTCCACCCCGACCAGCTCCCCGGGATCTGCTTGAACCATCATCAGTAAAAGCTATGAAAAGGAGCTACCTTGTGTGTGACTGAATTATTACTACACCCTGCATCATCATCACCATAGACTTCCAGGGACCCGTCTCACCTGTGGGAGACTTACTACCAAGCTGCCCCATAACATCCCCTGTGAAAGTCCTTAGAGCAGCGCTGGTACAATTTACCAGAAACCGCAGGTGGCGTCACGAACTACCTATCCTAATAATCCCCTGTAAATATCCCCCATTGCATTGACTGCCAGGGCCACGGACCGAGTCCCGCTGCCAGTGACAACTCCCATAGAAATCTATGGGCTCGGCTCCGAGTACCCCATAGCCCTGGTATCCACAATTGTGGTGCGAGTCATAGGCACAAAAGGTCATTTTTAAATTGCAGGGTATATGTTAATTCTTTTAAAGCATTTATTTAGTGCTTTTTCAAGCAGTTTCCAAGGCATACACTACTGAAGAAGACGTTTTGTGCAAATACCCTTAGCCTGTCTTACTAGTAGAAGGCGTGACCAGTTAATGTGCATAGGGAGCATGAATGACTAATGTGGACCTCGCTCTGGGCATGTTCTGCTGGGAAATCTTGGGTCCTGATATTCATCTGGATGTTACAGTGATACATAGTATATATCTAAATGTTGTACAAACCAAGCCTATTCCTTTATGGCTGCTGTATTCCCTAAAGGCAGTGGCCTATTTCATTAGGGTAATGTGTCCTGCAAAGCAGCAGTCGAAGAAAGGTTTGAGGAACATGACAGAGAATTCAAGGTGTTGACTTGGCCTCCAATTCTTAATTTAATTGAGCATCTGGGCTATGAGCTGGAAAAACATGTGTAAAATTCATGAAGTGTTTATGTCAAAACTTCATATAAGATCTGCTGCTAATGTCATGGTGCCAGATACTATAACAACTATTCACTTCTGGAATCCACACCTCAATAGGGCTGAGGTTTTTTTTTGCTGGCATGGGAAGAACCTACAAAACAATAGGCAGGTGATTTTAAAGAAGCGGTCACTTTTTTTTCTATCCTTCAACCTTATCTGATTATCCATGTCACTTTCTACTTATTTACATATGGTGTTCTCACTTCCCTGCAGTTCAGTATCCTCTTTGCTTCTTAAGGGTATGCCACACTGAACAACATCGCTAACGGGATCGCTAAAAAACGTCACTATTTAGCGATCCCGTTAGCGATGTTGTTCTGTGCGGCATCTGCCAGTGACGAGCTTCCTGCTGTGATCTCGCTCGTCGCTGGAATCGCTCCGGACCCTATTTTATCGTCGGCGCTCCCGCTGGGTAAGTATAATCGCTAAGTGTAGCACCTTTTCTTAGCGATTTAGCGGTACTTTTGTACCGCTAAAGTCGTTAAGGAGATCGCTAACCGCGATAGCGTCCTTAACGACATCGCTAAGTTAGGTAGCTACTAGCGATATAAAAACAATCCCGCTAGCGATCTCATTAGTATGCGACGCTAACGAGATCGCTAGCGGGATTGTGTAGTGTGGCAGTACCTTTATCCACCTCCAACTCATTTCATAGATTGCAATCTGGATTTTATTCCTTTTTGATCTGTTATAAATCCCATGATGATTAGTACAGCATCACATGGGCAGCTATAGCCAGTACCATCTAAGTATAATAGATTATAAGCATTATAAGTAGACTGAACTATGATCTTATACATTACAACAGTGTGACAGGAGCTGTGCAGTCACAATCAGTAACTGCGATAGCAGTTTCTGTCCACCTGCCATGCAGAAAGCGTGTGGCACATTTTATACAGTTTCAATAAACAGGAAGATCTGGTGACTGAGATGATGAACCCATTCAGAGAACATCATGCAGTTCCTAGTCACATGGTCCAATTGAAAGGAAGGAATCTATGTTTTGACTGATCAATATACAGTGGCTGCGAAAGAATTCACCTATTTACACTAGGCTTTTTACCTATTTTGTTATATTACAACCTATGTTTAAATATTTTTGTAATCCGATTAGTGGGAGCTGCATCATCACTAAATAGTCTAAGTCTAGTTGTTGAAGTGAAGTGAGAAAAATATAGGCATTAATTAAATTTATGGGATAAAATACAAAAAAATGGCATGTGCATTTGTATTCACCCCTTTTGCTATGAAGCCCCCAAAATTTATGGTCTAAACAATTACCTTCATAAGTCACAAGCTTAGTGAAAGGAAGTTCTTCTGTGTGAAATCTAAGTGTCACATGGTCTTTTAGTATATATACACCTTTTCTGAAAGGCCACAGAGGCTGCAACACCATTATGCTAGAGGCACACCACAAACCAAACAACACCATTAACACCAAGGAGATCTCCAAACAAGTCATGGACAAAGTTGTTGAGAAGTTCCAAGTTAGGGTTGGGTTATAAATTTTTTTCCCATTTTCAGATGATCCACTGGAGCACCATCAAATTATCATCAAATGGAAAGAACATAGTACCACAGCAAACCTGCAAAGAAAGGGCCGCCCATCAAACCTCTCAGCTTGGACAAAGAGGACACTAATCCGAAAGGCAGCACAGCGACCAAAGGTAACCCTGAAGTAGCTGCAGAGCTCCAAGCAGAGACTGGAGTCTCAGTCCATACGACCAAAATATGCTGCACACTCCATAAAGGTGGCCTTTATCTAACAGTGGGCAAAAAAAGCCTTTACTTAAACACAAAAATTGTAAGGATCGTTTTGAGTTGGACAAAAGACATGAGGGAGACTCTCCAAATGTATGGAGGAAGGTGCCGTGGTCAGATGAGACCAAAAT
This sequence comes from Oophaga sylvatica, assembly GCA_033576555.1. NCBI lineage: Eukaryota > Metazoa > Chordata > Amphibia > Anura > Dendrobatidae > Oophaga > Oophaga sylvatica. Next base: position 43,156,657 of record JARQOD010000008.1, read on the forward strand.
TGAACACTTTGGCCACCAAAGTAAACGCTATGTCTGGCGCTAAAACAACACAGCTCATCACCCCAAGTACATCATCACCACTGTAAAACATGGTGGTGGCATCATCATGCTGTGGGGATGTTTTTCGTCAGCAGGGACAGGAAAAATGGTCGGAGTTGAGGGGAAGATGAATGGTTCAAAATACAGGGGTATTTTTTGTGCTGCCGAAGCAAGCACCATACAGGGTTATTCCTGAGCAAAACCTGTTTCAGGCTGTTGGTGATTTGAGACTTGAATGGAGGTTCACCTTCCAACAAGACAATGACCCAAAGCATCCTGCTAAACCAACACTTCAGTGGTCTATGGGGAATGTTTTGCAGTGGCCTAGTCAAATCCCAGACCTTAATCCAATTGATAATCTGTGGTCAGACTTGAAGATTGCTGTTCACCAGAGGAAACCATCTAACCTGAAGGAGCTGGTGCAGTTTTGCTTTGAAGCATGGACAGTAATCCCAGTGGTAAAATGTGGAAAGCTCATAGAGACTTATCCAAAGCGATTTGTAGATGTAATTACTGCAAATGGAGATTCTACAAAGTACTGCCTTTAGGGGGGTGAACAGTTATGCACACTGAAGTTTTCAGTAATTTTGTACTATTTGTTGTTTGCTTCTCATTTTCACAGTTGAAGGCATGTTCTTTACATGAACTGATGCAAACCCTCAAAAAAAACTGTAAAATTCCAGGTTGTGAGGTAGCAAAACAAGAAAAATGAAAAGGGGGTGGTGGGTGAATACTTTTGCAAGCCACTGTATACATTAACATGTAAATGTTTGGGTATCCCTGGTCAAAATTACTGTTATTGTGAACAGTTAAGCAAGTTGAAGATGAAATGATCCCTAAAAGGCCTAAAGTTAAAGATGACACATTTCCTTTGTATTTGAAGTTCTTGAAAACCAAGCAAAATTTCAGTGAGAGATGCTCATAGGATTGTTAGAGAGGCAAATTAGAACACCCGCTTGACAGCAAAAGACCTTCAGAAAGATTTAGCAGACTCTTGAGTTGTGGTACATTGTCCTACTGTTCAGAGACAACTGCACAAATATGGCCTTCATGGAAGTCATCAGAGGAAAACCTCTCCCGTGTTCTCACCATAAAATTCAGTGTCAGAAGTATGCAAAAGAACCTCTAAACAAGCCTGATGCATTTTGAAAACAAGTTCTGTGAACCAATGTGGTTAATATAGAACTCTTTGGCCACAATGATCAAATGTATGGGTGGAGAAAAAAGGGCACAGAATTTTAGGAAAAGAAGATCTCATCATTGAAAATCTGTGGCTCAAAATAACAGTGCAAACAACACGGCTCATGAATCTCACAGAATTGGCTGAATTTTTCAAGGAAGAATAGTTGACAATCCCTCATACCAGAATTGAAAGACTCTTGGCTGGCTACAAAAAGCGCTTACAAGTTGCAAAAGGGAGTGCCACTAGGTACTAACTATGCAGGGTGCCCAAAGTTTTGCATTGGCTCATTTTCCTTTTGGTAATTTTTTAAAATGTGAAATATGAAAATATATATATATTTGCCTAAAGCACATTTGAAATGTGTCATCTTTAACTTTAGCAGTTTTAGAGATCATTTCATCTTCAACTTGCTTAACTGTTCACAATAACTGCAATTTTAACCAGGGGTGTCCAAACTTTTACATGTTACTGTACATGTAGTGGATAGAAAATGCTTACATACCCCTGTTAAGATACTAAGTTTTTGTACTGTAAAATAATCATGCCAAGAAGATTTTTTTCTACTTTTAATGTCACCATTTATTTGTAGAAAGTAATTGATAAATTAAAATAATTTGAAAAAGATAAAAATAGCAAAAGTAAAATAATGTGGTTGCATTCAGAATTAGCCAATCACATTTAAATGGATATTGAATAGTATTCAGTACACAGCTGCCATAATTTACTGTGATTCCAATCGATTAATCTTATATAAAGTTTAGATGTTCTAGTAAGACATTTACTTAGTTGCATGTTACAGCAAAAGCCATACTCCATAAACAGCTTACAACACAGCAAAGGGGGATCTTATGGTTGAAAGTTATCAGTCAGGAGAAGGGTGCAAAAATATTTCCAAGGCATTCAGGCTATGTGCACACGTTGCGGAATTGCCATGGAAATTTCCGCGGCAATTCCGCACCTCCCTGCAGCGGGAAATCCGCATATTATAGGTATGCGTATTCCCGCTAAAAACTAGCGTTTTGCAAGCGTAATTAGCTTGCAGAATGCTAGCGTTTTACAAGCGATCTGACAGGTTGGTCACACGAGTCAAACAAGTGTTTGACTCGTGTGACCAACTTTTTACTATTGATGCCGCCTATGTCGCATCAATAGTAAAAAGATCTAATGTAAAAATAATAAAAAAAATAATAAATAATGATATTCTCACCTTCCGGCGTCCCCCGCAGCTTTCCCGCCTCTCAGCGACGCTCCCGGCCAATCCCGTTCCCAGGAGTCCTTTGCGACAGTCACCCCGATGACGTAGCATCACGCGAGACCGCTACGTCATCTGGGTGATCTTGCAAAGGACTCCTGGGAACGGGAGCGTCGCTGAGAGGCGGGAAAGCTGCGGGGGACGCCGGAAGGTGAGAATATCATTATTTTTTATTTTAATTATTGTTTTTACATGGATATGGTACCCAGGGCCTGGAGGAGAGTCTCCCCTCCTCCAGACCCTGGGTACCACCCGCACATGAACCGCTTACTTTCCGCATGGTGGGCACAGCCACATGCGGAAAGTAATTGGTTCAATGCATTCCTATGGCGGCGGAATCGCCTTGGTTCCGCAAAAAAGAATGAGCATGCTGCGGATTCTCCCGCGATGCGATTCCGCCGCGGAAAAACCCGCAGCATGTGCACAGCATTGCGGAATCTCATAGGTCATAATGAGTTGTATTGTGTATGCGGTTTTGCCGCGGTTTCGCGGCGTTTCCGCCGCGAAAAACCGCGGCAAAACCGCTACGAATCCGCAACGTGTGCACATAGCCTCAATATACAATGGATCAATGTGAAGATGGTCATCAAGAAGTGGCTTCAAGAGTAACCGTCGTTTTAATTTTTACTTCATAAATCAAACCTACACATGAAAATAAGTAGCTTTGGAATATATCTTATCAGAGAAATCTGATTCTTTCTCCTCCTGGACTGATCTTTCATTCTCAAAACCCTCAATTCTTGGGTAAAATCTGCATTCAGTGAATACAGATTGTTACATTACTGAGATAGGAGATGGGATGAGGATAGGAAAGTGAGGATGAAGGAGCTATGGCTCTAGCTCTTCCCTCCTTCTCTCCCTTTCCCTAGAGATAGAATCTTATCAGTAGCAACTCCCATCTTCTATCTCAGTAATGTAACAATCTGTCTTCACTAAATACAGATTTTACCCGAGAATTGAGAATTTTGGGAATGAATGATCAGTCCAGGAGTAGAAATAAGCAGATTTCTCTGATAAGATATGTTACAAAGTTGCTTATTTTCATGTGCACGATAAAACAGAAATTAAAATGACAGTTACTCTTTAACATTAAAAGTGATAAAAAAAACAAGAAAAAAATTGGTCCATGAGGTTGTCAAGAGCCGCATTAACAGGGAAGCAAAGATTTCTGGCAAGTACTGGTTGTGTACTGCATGTGACTATAATCTCCCATAATCTTCATATGTCTGGCCAGTTGGGTAGGGTGGCAAGATGCAAGTCTTTTCTTAGAAAACATAACCACCCAAGCCCGACTATTATTTTGCCAAAACCTACATTAAGTCTGCTAAAAGAATGTGTTAAAATGTGCTATGTTCTGATGATTCCAAAAGATATGTTTGAAGCATAGGCAACACTGCAGCAGCAAAAGAACATCAAACCTACAGTAAGGCATGGTGGAGGCAGCATTATGATTTGTGGCTGCTTTTCAGCCACTGGAACAGGGGCTTTAGTAAATGTGGAGGGAATTATGAACAGTTCAATTTGTCTGTCAATTTTGCAACGAAACCTTCAGACCTCTGCTAAAATCCTGAAGATGAAGAGAAATGTTACCTTTCAGTGCCACAGTGACCCTAGGCATACTTCCAAAGCATTAATAGAATGGCTTCACTAGAAGAAGATCAAAGGAATATATAAAGCAGCATCCAGTCCAGGTGAAAAAGTAAAATACATACCTGAAAAAGGCCACATTATGGCCGAAAAGTTGTATTTGGTGTTTTTGATGGCAGAATAAAGAAGTTTTTTTTACTTTTTCACCTGGACTGGATGCTGCTTTATATATTTTTATGACTTTTGTGGTTCAATTGGGTCCTTGAACTGGAAGCGTGCATCCCAAATACTCCTGTTGTGCTGTCAGCGGCTCTCAATTTTCTAGAAAAAGATCAAAGTCTAGGAGTGGCTAAGCTGTTGCCCAGACCTGAATCCAACTGAAAATCTGTGAGTTGACCTGAAAAGGGCACTGTACACAGGAGATGCCCTCTTAATCTGACAAATTTGTATCACCACTGCAAGGAAGAATGGGTAAAGATTGACAATTCTAGATGCGCCATGCTGATAGACTCCTGCCCAAAAACACTGAATGCTGTCAGAAATTCAAAGGGTGTTTCAACAAAGTATTAGTTTAAGTGTGTGGATATTGATGCAATCGCGTTATTTTAGTTCTTTGCTCTTCTTTTTCCACCCAAAAAGATATCAGTTCATTGTTCAATTGAATTGTACAGATGATAGGTCACATTAAAGGTAGAAAAAATTGCGAAATTATTCTTCTTGGCAGGATTTTTTACACGATAAACATTTGGCGTTTTAACAGAGGAGTGTGGACTTTTTATATCCACAGTTTATATGTATGTACTTACATCCAAATATTTTAACACTAGTATCTGGACTATATATATGTATACATAGTTCAGATACAAGCGTTAACATATTGAGATGCAAGTCATAGTTATTGGGTGCATTATGCTTTCCATCCTTACTCACGTTGATTATAACGTGCTCCTTACTATCAGAGCAGATTTAACATAGTTCAGGAACGAACTTTTGAGTTCAGCTTGTATTTTTTTTTTTTTTTTTTTTTTTGGAGCGCTGCATAATTTTGTGTTCACTGATGCAATGCAGAACTAGAAACAGCTGTTGAGTTTTAGGCTATTAAATGATGTCATTATAGTTAACATGATTAATGCTGGAGGAGGTGATGTTGATATGCAGGCTGATACACGTGGTTATATGATTATGGTTACTACAGGTCACATGTGTCACAGTACACTATTATAAGTATATATTACGTTGTGGAAATAATTGATATTTTTTGGAGTTACTTACCCTCACAAAGCTGGCTGGAAACCATCCTTCTTCATCATCTATCTGACCCCACCACCAGTCCTTATTAGAAGCATCTAGGACCTTGATGACGTCTCCAGCTTTAAATGCCAACTCCCGGTTGGCCATGGTGACGTGATCCCATGCTGCCTCAGCACTGACAATAGATCCACCGCTGATCAGCTGCGGAGAAAAGAGAGGGTCATCAGTGTTATGTAGCTCAGCAGGTTTTGCTATTGTTATATAATAAAAAAAACATTAATTTCAAAACACACAACATACCACAAAATACAGTAGGCGAATGACTGCTGCAGTACGGCATGGGCTAGCCTAGTGCCCACCATCAGAATCCCAATTGGCACATTCACAGGGTGACATGCAAATCTGATGCCAGGCGGCAACACAACATAAAAACAGAGACATTTCAGCTTAAGGGAAATAAGGCAAAGAAGGAAGCAATATGAACGAAATGGCGCGTGCTGATCCATGCAAATATAGTCTCACAATGGAGCGGTGTGCATCAGGGTAATGTTACTCGAGTTACCACTATACAGTTCATAAAGTTTAACAAACTATTTCCAACATACAATCAATTGTACAGACTGCACAATTCATCCAGCCTATTTCAACCAACTTTAAAAATATAAAACTCTAGAAGTGTTTCCCTCTTTCGTCAGAATTATACGTAAAGGAACTTCCTTTCCCTCACTTCCCAAAATTGCTACACCAGCTACTGTTCAAAGGCCTGTCCTGGAAAAAAAAAATAGTATTATGCAACAACTGTCATAGTTTCACAGTTTTTTTAAGATTGAAGGTAGATATCAGTCAATTGAGTTTTATCTATAGCTTAACATGTTGATCCAGAGGGAGGCAAAAAAAACCTATGATGCAGATGGTAATTGCCTAATTGCCACATATTAGGAGGAAAATTGCTTTCCGACTCCATATATGCCAATCAGACTAGTTCCCTGGATGAACGTCCCATCACAGAATCTCGTACCCATAACCTGTAATATTACATTTTTCATAAAAGGCATCCAGGTCCTGGTTGTACTTTTGGAGAGACCCAACCATTACATCATGCGGTAGAGTTCTATAGTCTCACTGCTTTTATAGTAAAGAGATAGAGGACGCCTCCTTGTCACAGGCCTAGGTATAACTAGATCATAAGAAAGATCTCTGTACTATCCCTTCATGTATTTGTACAGTGTAATAATATTGACCCTAAACCTTCATTTTTCCAAACCTAATAACCCAACTTTGATAACCTGTCTTGGTTTTGCAGTCCACCCATTCCCTTAGTAACCTTGGTCGCTCTTGTCTGCACCCGCTTTAGTTCAGCTACGTTCTTCTTATACGTTGGATCCCAAAATTATACACAGGACTCTAAATATGGCTGCACTAGTGACTTGTATAAAGGCAAAGCTATGGTCTCGTCATGAACATCTTTGCCTCTTTTCATGCATCCCATGATGTTATTAGCCTCGGCAGCAGCTGATTTCCAGTGATCACTAAAGTTGAGTTTGCCATCCACCCATATACGCAAGTCTTTTTTAATAATAGTTTTACCAAGTGTTTTTACCATTTAGTACATAATTTTACATTTTATTTCCTCTGTCCACATGCAGTACAATACATTTATTTACATTAAAATTGAATTTCCATTTCTCAGCCCAGGTTTCCAGCTTGCATAAATCCCTCTGTAATATTACATTATCCATCTCTGTGTTGATTTACTTGCAGATTTTAGTATCATCTGCAAATATTGAAATTCCACTATGTATGGACCTATACAAGGTTATTAATAAATTTGTTAAATAGAAGAGGTCCCAATACTGACCCCTGTGGTTCTCCACTGTTATCTGTGACCCAATTCGAGTGTGTTCCATTAATAACTACCTGCTGTTTCCTATAACTGAGCCAATTGTTTACCCACTTGCACGTATTTTACCCTAGTCCCATTACTCTCATTTTATGTACCAACGTTTTCTGTGACACTGTAGCAAAAGCCGTTGAACAGGCCAGGTAAACTACATCTACTGCAAAACCCTGGTCCAGTCTGGAGCCTCGGCTGATGTTGCATGTCTGGGATACATGCACGAGGCAGTGTGATCTATGAGGAGAAGTAAATATATTGTACAAGCCTTGAATCCCTAATATGCGCCACACTCAGTAAAGATGGCAATAGTGATTCCTAGGAATCATGAAGATGGGCCATTTTCATTGCTGTTCCTCACTCTCTGGCATTTATCGGTTTACATTGCTTGCACAATACAATGCTTGATGTGTTATCCCCAGCTCTTCATTCTATAACACAGCAGGAAAGGAGAAGACATGCAGTCAAGGCCGAGCAACCGAGCAGAGCTAACTATCCCTGGGACAGAAGGCAGCACTTGATAATGTCACAGCCCTCCACAGTCTACCCTAATCTGTAATACAAGGACGGGCCAGTGGAGCATGCAGCTTGAATCCGGTTCAAATCCCAAGAGCTTTTCTACTTGACTCCAGATTAAATACGCTAGCTTCACTGTTCCTGTGAGGGCTCCAGCACTACAAATACATCTAATTTATGTGCCTAGGTTACATAGATAGATCATCATACATAGGCTGTTATCAAGGTTAAGTCAAATTGGGTTCTGATGGCCACTAGAAAAAAGACAAATTGTTTTTGGATACTTGAACTTTCTTTTTTTCTTTTATTTTTATCTACTATAATTTGGGTAGAGAAAACAAAGAAAATTAGAAAATGCAAATAGGTTGAAAGCATATCCTAAACCAACCCCTTCCTGACCTGTGACACAGCGTATGTGTCATGAAAGGATCGCGTTCCTGCGGGTCGGGTGACCGGGGTTACTGAAAGGTCACCCGACCCACAGGCACAAGACCCTTTGGCTTAACCCCCACGTGGCTACGATCGCTCTGATTGGCTGTTAAAAGTGAAACAGTGCTCCCTTTATTCCGAGCCCCGACGTGTGCCCAAACAGTGGTTTACCCCCACTTATGGGGTATCAGCGTACTCAGGAAAAATTGCACAACAACTTTGGGGGTCTAATTTCTCCTGTTACCCTTGAGAAAAAAAAATTGGGGACTAAAAAAATTATTTTTGTGGAAAAAAAATGATTTTTTTATTTTCACAGCTCTGCGTTATAAACTTCTGTGAAGAACTTGGAGATTAAAAGTGCTCACCACACATCTAGAGGAGTTCCTTGGGGGGTCTAGTTTCCAAAATGGGGTCACTTGAGGGGGTTTCTACTGTTTAGGCACATCATCGGCTCTGCAAACGTAACATGACGCCCGCAGACCATTCCATCAAGTCGGCATTTCAAAACGTCACTACTTCCCTTCCGAGCCCCGACGTGTGCCCATACAGTAGTTTTCTCCCACATATGGGATATCATCGTACTGAGGACAAATTGTACAACAACTTTTGGGGTCTAATTTCTCCTGTTACCCTTGGGAAAATAAAAAAATTGGGGACTAAAAGATCATGTTTGTGGAAAAAATATGATTTTTTTTCATGCCCGGGCGTTATAAACTTCTGTGTAGTGCTTGGGGGTTCAAAGTGCTCACCGCACATATAGATAAGTTCCGTGCGGTGTCTAGTTTCCAAAATGGGGTCACTTGTTGGGAGTTTCTACTGTTTAGGCACATCAGGGGCTCTGCAAACGTAACATGATGCCCGCAGACCATTCCATCAAAGTCAGCATTTCAAAATGTCACTACTTCCCTTCCGAGCCCCAACGTGTGCCTGAACAGTGGTTCCCCCCCACATATGGGTATCAGTGTACTCAGGACAAACTGGACAACAATTTTTGGCGTCCAATTTAACCTGTTACCCTTGGGAAAATAAAAAATAGCGGGCTAAAAAATGATTTTTGAGAAACAGAAATGATTTTTTTATTTTCACTGCTCTGTGTTTATAAACTTCTGTGAAGCACTTGGGGGTTCAAAGTGCTCACTACACATCTAGATAAGCTCCTTGGGGGGTCTAGTTTCCAAAATGGGGTCACTTGTGGGGGGTTTCTACTGTTTAGGCACATCAGGGGCTCTGCAAACGTAACATGATGCCCGCAGACCATTCCATCAAAGTCAGCATTTCAAAACGTCACTACTTCGCTTCCGAGCCCCAACATATGCCCGAACAGTGGTTCCCCCCCCTCATATGGGGTACCAGTCTACTCAGGATAAACTGGACAACAACTTTTGGCGTCCAATTTATCCTGTTACCCTTGGGAAAATAAAAAATAGCGGGCTAAAAAATGATTTTTGAGAAACAAAAATTATTTTTTTATTTTCACTGCTCTGCGTTTAAAAACTTCTGTGAAGCACTTGGGGGTTCAAAGTGCTCACTACACATCTAGATAAGCTCCTTGGGGGTCTAGTTTCCAAAATGGGGTCACTTGTGGGGGGTTTCTACTGTTTAGGCACATTAGGGGCTCTGCAAACGCAACATGACGCCCGCAGAACATTCCATCAAGTCTGCATTCCAAAATGGCGCTCCTTTCCTTCTGAGCCCTGCCGTGCGCCCAAACAGTGGTTTATGACCACATATGAGGTATCTGTGTACTCAGGAGAAATTGTCCAACAAATTTTAGGATCCATTTTATCCTGTTGCCAATGCAAAAATGAAAAAATTGATGCTAAAATAAATTTTTTGTTGGAAAAATTAAAATGTCCATTTTTTCCATCCACGTTGCTTTAGTTCCTGTGAAGCGCCTGAAGGGTTAATAATCTTCTTGAATGTAGTTTTGAGTAGCTTGAGGGGTGCAGTTTTTATAATGGTGTCACTTTTGGGTATTTTCTACCATATAGACCCCTCAAACTGACTTCAAATGTGAGGTGGTCCCAAAAAAAAATGGTTTTGTAAATTTTGCTGTAAAAATGAGAAATCGCTGGTCAACTTTTAACCCTTATAATTTCCTAACAAAAAAAATTTTGTTTCCAAAATTGTGCTGATGTAAAGTAGACATGTGGGAAATGTTATTTATTAACTATTTTGTGTCACATAGCTCTCTGGTTTAACAGAATAAAAATTCAAAATTTGAAAATTGCTAAATTTTCTAAATTTTCGTCAAATTTCCATTTTTTTCACAAATAAACGCAAAAATTATTGACCTAAATTTACCACTAACATGAAGCCCAATATGTCACGAAAAAACAATCTCAGAATTGCTAGGATCCGTTGAAGCGTTCCTGAGTTATTACCTCATAAAGGGACACTGGTCAGAATTGCAAAAAATGGCAAGGTCATGAAGGGGTTAAGGGACAATGGATCCCTTATATTGTTTCTATATTTTTGTAATAAGAAAACTGCTTGATTTTTTTTGCATTATTTATTTTCTCAATGGAAGATATGGCTTGGTGAGAACTATCATACCCTTCCTTGTATTGCCTTGCCCATAGAACTAATTTCAATTATCATTGTATATACTGCTAATGTACTTTTTAATGCCAATACATTTGGGGTTTTATTTTCCAAGCAGATTTTTATCTTTTCAGTCATATTCACATGATAGCAATCACTACTTGCTGGTGCGTTCTAGGTTATAAGTATGGTATTGGTTACTATTAATAAGTGCTGACCAATCACTATAAGCACAGGTCCCTAGATATAGATATTGTAATTGTGCACATTGATTATTATGCAATGGATCTGTGCTTTAATCCCTTAGTGACAGAGTCAATTTTGTCCTTAATGACCAAGCCAATTTTTACAATTTTGACCACTGTCACTTTATGAGGTCATAACTCTAGAATGCTTCAAAGGATCCCACTGATTCTGAGACTGTTTTTTCAAGACATATTGTACTTCATGATGGTGGTAAAATTTATTCAATATGACTTGCGTTTATTTATGAAAAAAATGGCAATTTGGTAAAAATTTAGAAAATTTTGCAATTTTAAAACTTAATTTTTGTGCTCTTAAATCAGAGAGTCATATTGCACAAAATAGATAATAAATAACATTTTCCACATGTCTAATTTACATCAGCACCATTTTTTAAACATAGTTTTTTTTCTTAGGAAGTTATAAGGGTTAAAAGTTGACCAGCAATTTCTCATTTTTCCAACAAAATTTACAAAACTATTTTTTAGGGACCACCTCACATTTGAAGTGAGTTTGGGGGGTCTATATGACAGAAAATACCCAAAAGTGACACCATTCTAAAAACTGCACTCCTCAAGGTGCTCAAAGCTACATTCAAGAAGTTTATTAACCCTTCAGATGCTTCACGAGAACTAAAGCAATGTGGAAGGAAAAAATAAACATTTTAGTTTTTTCACAAAAAATTTAATTTAGACCCAAACTTTTTTATTTTCAAAAGCATAACAAGAGAAAATGGACTGGAAAATTTGTTGTGCAATTTCTCCTGAGTAAAATGATACCCCGTATGTGGGGGAAAGCCACTGTTTGGGCGAATGGCAGGACTCAGAAGGGAGGGAGCACTTTTTGAATGCAAAATTGGCTGGAATCAATGGTGACGCCATGTCGCGTTTTGAGACCCCCGATGTACCTAAACTGTGGAAACCCCCAATTCTAACTCCAACTATAACACAGCCCTACCCGTGACCCTAATCCCAACCCTAACCCTAATACCAACCCTAATCACAACCTTAACTCCAACACCACCCTATCCGCAACACCCCAACCGTAACTCCAACACAACTGTAACCCCCACACAACCATATTCTCAACACAAACCTAATTCCAACACAACTCTAACCCCAAAACAACCGTAACCCCAACACCACAACCTTAACCCCAACACCACAACCGTAACCCCAACACCACAACTGTAACCCCAACACCACAACTGTAACCCCAACCAAAACTCCAACACAACCCTAACCCTAGCCCCAACTCTAACCCTAGCCACAACCCTAACCCTAGCTCTAACCTCAATCCTAGTTCTAACCCCAACCCTAACGGAAAAATGGAAAAAAAATACTTTTTTTTATATTTTATTATTTTTACCTAAGTAAGGGGGTCATAAAGGTGGGTTTGATTTATATATTTTTTTATTTTGATCACTGTGATAGGCCCTATAACAGTGATCAAAATGAACCAATAGGAAAAACCTCTTACTGTTGCGAGGTGCCGTCCGGCAGATCTCGGCGGGCGCACTGCACATGCACCCACCATTTTCTTCCAGGAAAAAGACGCCAAGGGACGGGGGACAGAGCCGGAGTGTCCAGGGATACCGGAGGTACCAGGAGGGGCTCAGGGGACCCCATTTTTCTCTCCTCTGATATGCTAGATCATATCAGAGGAGAGAGAAATGAATCGGAAAGCAGACTTTTTTTTGCAATCGTCATTATTCTGTGAATAACGGTGATCACGAGATTGGGGACAGTAAAAACCGACCCAAATCATCTTCTCCGGGGTCTCCGCTACCCCGACAGCCAAGAGCCTGGAGAAAGCAGCGCTGAGGAATAAGTACCCTTAACTGCCACTGTTAAAAGGCGTATCGGCGGTCATTAAGGGGTCAAAGGGTTTTTCCACTATTCTTCTTTTGAGTTATTCTTAAAATATACTGTAGCATATGAAGTACAGAAGTCATGAGACATCCGCCAATCTAGAATTAAATTAACGCTTAGGCTAATTTCACACCAGCGTCTGACCGACCTGCGTCGGTCAGCGCACGGCCACCGCTAAGCTCGGCCCCACCTCCTCCCGATCGCTCCACCTATGGGTGCATGACGCTGCATGCGACCTGCGTACCCTATCTTTAGCATTGGGTACGCAGATCGTGCGCAGCTATGCGTTTGCCGCCGCTTGCGTCCTTTTGACGGTGCGCCGAGCGCACCAAAATGCAACACAGTGCATTGGGCGCAGATCGGCGCACCGTCAAAAGGACACAAGCGGCGGTAAACTCATAGTTGCGCACGGCCTGCAAACCCAATGCTAAAGATAGGGTACGCAGGTCACATGCAGCGTCATGCGCCCATAGGCGGAGCGATTGGGAGGAGGAGCGGCCAGGGGCGGAGCTTAGTGGTGGCCGTGCGCTGACCGACGCAGGTCAGTCAGACGCAAGTGGGAATCCGGCCTTACCTAATTTAGTATCTCCAAAATTGTGCTGCTATGTTGGTTTGCTATATGTGTATACAAACATTTATTATTTTACATTTTTTTTTACTATGTCCTATTATATTTGTCCTGGGAGAGTTCAGTCAGTGTGCGAATGTGGAGTTGGTAAGCGATGGTTGCCCTTGCTTTGCCTTTCACTTGCTTGAAATAAATGGACCCAATTTTTGCATATGGTAGCAATGGATAGATCTCTTTCCAGGGCTCTGGATGCCATTAACCCCTTGACTACCCTGATGGTGGCCATAATATCTATATTCCCAATATAGCAGTAGTCTGACAAATTGCTAGAATAAACCAGATGCATCCAAATCATCGCTGATGAAGCAAGGGATTGCACAGGGAGGGCCCAGGGAATTTTATCACTACCATTCATTTCACTTTACATCCCGGACTTGCTTTCCCTTATTACTTCAACAATCCAAGAAACATTCCAGTGGCACAGAGCATAATTATATTGTCAAATGTGCACACGTGTAACACTAAATAACATTGTCAGTAATTCTGGCCTGCCCTGTCCAGCCTTTGTCATGCTTCATAATAAAAGAGGCATTAACTGATGGCCCAGGACATGCAGAGAATAGGACAGTGAAAGGAACAAGGAATATGTAATGAACACCTTCCCAGGAACGAGCCTGCAGGCTGGAGATAACAGCACTTATGCTGCGAGGCCATTGTGGAGACAGCCTGCAACGCTAGCCAAGTGTGCTGCTCGAAAATCAGCTCCAACACTCAACATGAGCAAGACTGTACATGGCTAGCACCTTATATTTTCCCGTTACCTCACTTTACATTCATTTTTTTGTCCTCATCCTTAAAAGGAGTACAAGTAATCATACAACACTACTACGAGAAAGAAGACTATGGCTCGCAATGTAATCCAACACCCATTCAGCAATATGACAATCTGCAGATGGTGCTGTTTGTTCCTACACCACTTTTGGGATGTAGAGTTATTCATAAGGATAAGGTTTGAGAAAGCTTTAACTGAGAACTTTACATTTGCTTAGGTTGGAAACGCGTGTGCCACGATGTACTGAATGAAGAAGTAAAAGTTATATGTTGTTATGGAGTGAGCAAGACAATTTCAACTTGCCATGTACGGCAAATGGCTAGGCTGGATAGACATCTGTCTGGGATGATTTAGAGAATCCTGCTTTGAGCAGGGGGTTGGACCAGAAGGCCCAGGAGGTCCCTTCCAACTCTACCATTCTATGATTCTATGATATTAGCCAAATGATACCTTGACTGATCACTTGGCCACAAGCCATCTCGTCCATTTCTGCCATACACAAGAGCGTTCACTTGGCCAAGCACTCCTGTGTTCTGTATCAGACATATTCTGCAAATGGCTTATTCTGGAAGAACAAAGTGTTCAGCAGTCCAAAATTTGACATATCCGATTGACGTCTCCAACGATTAGTTGGCTGGTGCCCCATATACATTAGACTGCCAGTTGAACCTGTCAATTTATTCATCAGTTAACTACATGGGATTCCTCCTCTCTCGCACCTCCTGAGACTTGAACTGTTGACCCTGGAATCACTATCACACAGTAAGCTGAGATTTATATATGCTAAATGTTGAAAGCCAAGAAGAGAATGCATTCCCCATCTTTGGACCTAAATGTATAGCCCATGAATAAAGCTATATTTTGACTTTGTACATGAGTCCACAAATGTAATGTGGTGTGGGGCTTTCCTACTCAGGGCAAAAATAATATGGGAATTCCCTGGATATTAAACAAGAAATCAACACTGAAATCAGGTGGCCTATTGTCGATTGCTTACATTTCACAATGGCCTCATCAGTCGAAAGCCAGCCATCAAAGCCATCAGAAGGAATAACATTTCCCTCTCTTCTTAATACAAAATAGAGTTGATTGATCTTAAAAGAAGGAGAAAATGCTTTTCCAATTTTGCAATATTTCAGCTTTTACAAAAAGAAAGATACAAGATTTTTTTTTAACTGTCCTCAACTTCCATTTCAAGAACTTTTCTACCATTTAATTAACATAACTTTCCGCCTGAAAGTCATCGTAATCTTCGACGCAACAAATACAGAGTACTTGTCAGGCCGGCTTTTATCTTTGTTTCACTAGATAAAGGGCATTAAGCAATGCACAGTCTGGGCTAAAGGGTATGCCACACTGAACAATATCGCTAACGGGATCGCTAAAAAACGTCACTATTTAGCGATCCCGTTAGCGATGTTGTTCAGTGCGGCAGCTGCCAGCGACGAGCTTCCTGCTGTGATCTCGCTCGTCGCTGGAATCGCTCCGGACCCTATTTTCTCATCGGCGCTCCCGCTGGGTAAGTATCTTATCGCTGTGTGGCACCTTTTCTTAGCGATTTAGCGGTACTTTTGTACCGCTAAAGTCGTTAAGAAGATCGCTAACGGCGATAGCGTCGTTAACTATATCGCTAAATGTGGCCGCACTTAGCGATATAGAAACAATCCCGCTAGCGATCGCATTAGTATGCGTCGTTATCGTGATCGCTAGCGGGATTGTTTAGTGTGGCAGTACCTTAAATGTAAAAATGTAGATTTTCAGGAGCAAATGTAGTGATTTTCCGATAACAGCATCTGCTTTATCAGTCACAAAGGAAGCCTACTGTGATCACTCCATGATCCAATATCACAGGCTGGCTCCTACAGGACAACCTTACCACAAAGACCACTTGCTTGCTTCATACATGCCTTAGGGCCCCGTCTCACATAGCGACACACCAGCGATCCCGACAATGATCAGGATCGCTGGTGTGTCGCTACATGATCGCTGCTGAGCTGCCAAACAGGCAGCGATCAGGACAGCGACACTGCGGGTAACGTCGCCTAGTTACCCGCAGTGTACATTGGATACCAGCGCGCTGATGCAGGGAGCTGGTAATCAAGGTACACGTCAGGTTTCCAGGTTCTGCGCGGTGCCTGGCAACCCGACGTGTACCTTGGTTACCAGCTCCCCTGCAGCAGCGTGCTGATATCCAACGTACACGTCGGGTTTCCAGGCACAGCCCCGCGCCTGGAAACCCGATGTGTACCTTGGTTACCAGTAGATCGCTGGTCTCCTGCCTGTCACACGCAGCGATGCGTGCCTGCCAGCGGGATACCAGCGATCAAAAAAAGTACTGGCATTTCTGACACGACCAGCGATTCACAGCAGGGGCCTGATCGCTGGTACATGTCAGACATAGCGAGCTCGCTGCTGAGATCGCTGTTTAGCAGCGATCTCGCTATGTGAGAAGGGGCCCTTAGGCCTCTTTCACACATCAGTTTTTTGCCATCAGTCACAATCCATCAAATTTTGAAAAAAACAGATCCGGCGACTGATGCCAATGGATCAGTTTTTTTCTCATAGACTTGTATTAACAACGGATTGCGACGGATGGCCTCAAGTTTCGTCTGTCGTTCGCCGGATCTGCCGAAAATTGTTTGTCCGGCGGCCGGAGACGACGGACAAAGGAACGTTTTTTGTGTACGTTGAAAAAACGGACAGCGACAGATCCGTCGCCGTCCGTCATTTGCTAGAATGGAAGCCTATGGGCGCCGGATCCATCAAATGACGGACTCCGACGACGGATTCAGTATTTTTAACTGAGCATGCTTGGATCCAATTGCCAGCCCCCAAGTAGGAAAGGTACTTGCCTCAAATATTGGTGAAAACATATATATATATATATATATATATATATATATATATATATATATATATATACAGTACAGACCAAAAGTTTGAACACACCTTCTCATTCAAAGATTTTTCTGTATTTTCATAACTATGAAAATTGTAGAATCACACTGAAGTCATCAAAACTACGAATTAACACATGTGGAATTATACATTACACTTTACAAAAAAGTGTGAAACAACTGAAAATATGTCTTATATTCTAGGTTCTTCAAAGTAGCCACCTTTTGCTTTGATTACTGCTTTGCACGCAGAAAAGGTGAACGGATGGACTCTACATGCCTGGTTCCCACCGTGAAGCATGGAGGAGGTGGTGTGATGGTGTGGGGGTGCTTTGCTGGTGACACTGTTGGGGATTTATTCAAAATTGAAGCTGTGAGCGGTCAAGCTCACCCCAAACCATCTCGATTGGGTTCAGGTCTGGTGACTGTGGAGGCCAGGTCATCTGGCGTAGCACCCCAACACTCTCCTTCTTGGTCAAATAGCCCTTACACAGCCTGGAGGTGTGTTTGGGGTCATTGTCCTGTTGAAAAATAAATGATGGTCCAACTAAACGCAAACCGGATGGAATAGCATGCCGCTGCAAGATGCTGTGGTAGCCATGCTGGTTCAGTATGCCTTCAATTTTGAATAAATCCCCAACAGTGTCACCAGCAAAGCACCCCCACACCATCACACCACCTCCTCCATGCTTCACGGTGGGAACCAGGCATGTAGAGTCCATCCGTTCACCTTTTCTGCGTGTAAAGCAGTAATCAAAGCAAAAGGTGGCTACTTTGAAGAACCTAGAATATAAGACATATTTTCAGTTGTTTCACACTTTTTTGTAAAGTGTAATGTATAATTCCACATGTGTTAATTCATAGTTTTGATGCCTTCAGTGTAATTCTACAATTCTCATAGCCATGAAAATACAGAAAAATCTTTGAATGAGAAGGTGTGTCCAAACTTTTTGTCTGTACTGTATATGTGTCAGTGAGACACAATATATATATATATATATATATATTTCATAGAGATATAGATAGCAGAATAGGTGAAAATGCAATTGTCAGCATCTGTAAAATCATTACAGAATACGACAGGATATGAGACATGGTTTACATACAGTAAACCATTGCATATCCGTTTTTTTATATGTCCCTCACTAATAATGTTAGTAGTGTGTGTGTGTAAATTTTGGAGCTGTAGGTGTTAAATTAAAGGATTAATTCACGGAAAAAACTGGCGTGGGCTCCCGCGCAATTTTCTCCGCCAGAGAGGGCAAGCCAGTGACTGAGGGCAGAAATTAAAAGCCTAGAGAGGGACCACTGTTTTTGAGCTCCCCCTGGCTAAAAAATCTGCCCCCAGCCACCCCAGAAATGGCGCATCTGTAAGATGCGCCAATTCTGGCACTTAAAAACAATGGTAGTCAATGGTAGTCACTGAGGCTGCGCATACTCCCCGCCTGACCCGCGGTGAACTGACAGCGTGGGAAAATGTTCAGAAACTTTCCCACACTAATCAGTTCATCTCCGCTCAGGCGGGTAGGCTGCGCAGGCAGTTTTTCCTTCATTCCTCCATGGTTTACAGTTGGGCCGGTCGCATTAGCACCGCTCCCAGTTGTAAACTATTTAACCCCTTCAGATGGATTGCAGCGTGGGACTTGACTGTACGGCGGACAGGTATGGGAAAATTGTTGCTTTTTTATTTTTTTTTATTTCGTCTTTTTTTCTAGGAGATTGATGGCTTCAGTATGGAATGAGAGTGTAATAAACATGTAAAAAATGTGTGTATTTATTTCATTAAAAATCTTCATTCTTAATGTGTGTGTGTTTCTTAACCCTTTCACACTAGTGGATTAATAATGGATAGTTGTCTTATTGACAGCTCTCCAATATTAAGCAGGCTTAATGTCTCCTTCCAACAGCAAGGTGTCATTAACCCCTTATTACCCCATATGCCACTACTACAGGGCAATGGGAAGAGAGAGAGTAAGTGCTCCTTTTCTGGGATGTCTGGGGGCAGATTTTTTTAGCCAGGGGGGGCCAAAAACAATGGTCCCTCTCTAGGCTATTAATTTCTGCCCTCAGTCACTGGCTTTCCCTCTCTGGCAGAGAAAATTGCGCGGGAGCCCACACCAGTTTTTTTTCCGTGAATTAATCCTTTAATTTAACACCTACAGCTCCAAAATTTTACACACACACACACACACACACACACACACACTACTAACATTATTACTGAGGGACATATAAAATAACAGATATGCAATGGTTTACTGTATGTAAACCATGTCTCATATCCTGTCGGGTTCTGTAATGATTTTACAGATGCAGACAATTGCATTTTCACCTATTCTGCTATCTATATCTTTATGAAATGTAAATATATATAAATATACACACATCTATACTATGTGTATACATGTATTCTAACCTGTCAGTGTGATTTTACAGTATAGTATAAAAAACTGATTCGTCAAAAAATGTAAGAATCGGATGAAAAAAATTATGCGACGGATCCATTTTTCCACGGATCTGCTAGTCGGATCCATCAAAAAAACGGTTCAGTCGCATCAGTTTTTCACAATCTGTGACGAATCCGTCGAGCCAACAGATTGTGACTGACGGCAAAAAACTGATGTGTGAAAGAGGCCTAAAATGCACAATTTATGAGTTACACAGATAGTTCTTCAGGCTCTGAACATTTGTTACGTGCAATTTGATAGAAGACGCAGTCAGCACTAATACATCCTTTAAGCTTTGCCAGTGTTTTGCCTCTGAATTATTGTATGCTCTGTAGGAGACTTTCAGGCAACTGCTGCTGTGTGAGTCACTGATTGTGATGCCGCCTACGCTCACTGCCTACCATCATCTATATTTAGACATTCAGGCCAAGAAAGTTGGCGGCTTTAACTCCTTTTGGTTCAACATTAACTTCATATGAAAATGTTGCAAAGGCAGATGGGAGAATATGAGGAGCTGGAGAAGAGTCGGTATAGCTAAACCTTCAGCAAGTCCAGCTCACACATAGGACTGGTGCAGGAGAATGTATTTTCGGTCAGAGGTCTGTTCCTGCACACTGACTAATGTAAATCAACATGCGAGTGCACATGAGCAATTTTACAGACGCACCTAAATATCAGATTGAATACTAGCCTCACCTCTTTTGAGGATGCAGTCATGTCTGCAATTTGCCTTAGAGTTTACAAATTTGTGTGAACCAAGGCATATGATGTAACCGATGATGTCCAAATAATAGTAGATAGATGATTCCACATCTAGTATCATATCATCATGATCTAAGGTGCGAACATAGTATATGTGTGACCCAGGGGTGGACATACTATTTTTGCAATCAGTGGCCCAAGAGGTAAGGTGATCTACTTCCACATCAAAAGCAGCAAGCAGTTTCTCACAGTCACATTTTTGGACTGTTCCTGTTCTTGCATATGGGGCCCTCTTCTGTCTGTGTCTGCCTCTGCGAACTATTGTCTATTTTACTGCACATAAAGGACTGGAGCTTTTTACCTTCTTTGTCCACCCTAGATCTAAGGGAAACACTTTACTTCACCTGATGTTCGGAACTTGGCATAAGGTATTGCATTATTTGCCAATAACAAATGACAATAGCAAATGGTCGTTAAATATAGGTACATAGAGGCGATCTCTGCACCCGTGCGGTGACAACGTGCCATTTTTCCATGCTGTCAAAACTGTAGGCCACTCATGCACTAGTGTCACTGGGAATCACTGATCGGAAGCGCAGAGTCTCTCTGGTGCATCGAGGAATAAATATAAAGTGGCAAGAATACTGCTTAGAAACGGCAGAGTGAGAGAAGGCCTGTCAGAGATGCTGTGCCTTTGACAAGAGGACCAGGTAAAGCTTGTGACAGGCCCATCAAATTGCTCCAAGATCATTCACACATCAACTGTGTGACCATGAGCCTCCCTTGTTTAGGGCAGGGTCCTTCTTAGATAACAGTATAGACAATGAGGCCCAATTATGAGCACCATTTCTACATCAGGGAGGAAAACTAACACGTCGACCGTTATCATGTTTTTTAAATTTTTCCTTTTCATGTTATAATCTACTAATAAATGTGATGTTTTAAGACCTTTGTGGTTGCTGGATTTAACCTTTTTTTTCACGGTTCATTTACTCAGGAAACCAGCCTGAAGTCCCTCCCGGTGAGCTGATGGTTAGGGCCCCGTCTCACATAGCGAGATCGCTACCGAGATCGCTGCTAAACAGCGATCTCAGCAGCGATCTCGCTATGTCTGACACGTACCAGCGATCAGGCCCCTGCTGTGAATCGCTGGTCGTGTCAGAAATGCCAGGACTTTTTTTTTATCGCTGGTCTCCCGCTGGCCAGCACGCATCGCTGCGTGTGACAGGCAGGAGACCAGCGATCTACTGGTAACCAAGGTAAACATCGGGTTTCCAGGCGCGGGGCTGTGCCTGGAAACCCGACGTGTACATTGGATACCAGCGCGCTGCTGCAGGGGAGCTGGTAACCAAGTACAGTCGGGTTTCCAGGCACCGCGCAGCGCCTGGAAACCCGACGTGTACCTTGGTTACCAGCTCCCTGCATCAGCGCGCTGGTATCCAACGTACACTGTGGGTAACTAGGCGACGTTACCCGCAGTGTCGCTGTGCTGATCGCTGCCTGTTTGGCAGCTCAGCAGCGATCATGTAGCGACACACCAGCAATCCTGATCGTTGTCGGGATCGCTGGTGTGTCGCTATGTGAGACGGGGCCCTTACTCCATTGTGTTTTTCTTCCTTTTTGTGCACCTCTTTGTTACAAATGCAACTCATGCACCCACTATAGTTATGCGCTTGGGCCCAACTACACGACAAGCTTATTGTTATATTACTATATAGGATCCAACTACTTACAAGCATTTGAAACCAATAACTATATTTTGAGTATTAGTAAATCTATGACACAACTAAAAATTGTTGACAAACTTGATCAGTGATACCTAAAAGCATAACAAATTAGGTGTAGACAGAAGTCTTAAAGAGAAACTATCACCTTCTCAAAAAAATTGAGTCAAATATCTTGTAAAATCCATGAGCTCCCTGGAATCTGCCCCCTTTTTCTGTTTTATGCTATATTGCTCCAATGCAGAGTTATTCACATTTGTTGATTTTGCAGCACTGTATGTGAAATTTCTGCTTGCAATTCATCTGGGCATTTATTTTGATTCTTCTCTTGGGGTGAGAGCTTTTATTCCTCCCTCCCAGATGCTGCCAATCACAGCTTGTCAGTGTCTGACTGCTAGATACACGGATAATCTGTGATTGGCAGCATCTGGAAATACTGAGAAGAAATGCCCAGTTGGACTGCAAAGCAGAGATTTCACATACTGTGCTCCAGAAGAAACACATTTGAAGATCTCTGCAATGAAGTGAAGTAGCACAAAATGGAAAAAAAGGGTCAGAATCACGGGAGCTCAGACATATTTGCAAGGTATTTAACTCAGTTTTTTGAGAAAGTGACAGTTCCTCCTTAAAGATCTCACTACAGACCTGTTGGCATATTACTAAAATGAAGAAGGTAGAGTGAAAGCAAAAGGAGTTGAAGTATAACTTTCCTAGTGCTGCTGCCACTATGTTCTAGTCATGAGATCCAGCATCAATTCCATACAATATGTGAAAATGATAGTATAAAGGCCTCAATTCATCAAGATTGGCATTTTGCATGTCAATCTTGTTGAATAGTATGCTGGAGTATGATGCACCAAATTTATTAAGAGGTGTGGGTCTATTTATGAATTTTGTGAATCCTTCAGCTGTCGTGTGCCACCACAAGAAATGCACTCAAGTCAATTATGATGGCTTAAATTATGATAAATTTGCCGACCGCACTTGACGATGCAACCTACCGGCAAAGCTCCAAGCATTTTTCAAAAAGTTTGTAGAGGTGGCAGGGACTGTCATAAAGAAGGCAAAGTCGCAGAAAAGTTAAAATTTTTCAAAAATTTTTCAAAACTGTTGGATGAATTGGATCCAAATTATGGATGAATAATTTAGGGCTAAAACTGTATCCTAAAAGAATACTACAAATAATGAATTAAACTTGTCCAATGATGAAAACCCCATCAAGCATCTAGATCTACTGTATGACACGGAAGACAGTCTGGGAAGGATTAATGTTGCCCATTTTATTCAAGGTGAAATAATTCTTCACATAAAGATTTTGGACTTCAGGTCCATTTATATGACCCAACTGGTGGCATTACCGACAGCCGATTAGTAAATACTGATTGGTGGTTGTTTAACAGCCAGTTTACACAGGCAGACCTCATTGTACATTATGCACTCAATGACCTGTAATAGATCGCTTCGTGTCTATAGGATGCCTTTGTTCTCGGCAGCGCGAGTCCTGTTTATACATGATAATGTGCTGCTGAGAATAATGAACTTATTTGCAGTACAAAAGATCATTTCACCCAACGAATGAGCGTTTTGCTCATTCATTGGGTGATCAGAAGCCTGTTTAGACCGCATGATTATCCTAGGAATGCTCGTTCTCAAATACTTTTGCAGTGTGAATGGACCCTAAGTGAGCAATAACAGGAACGGGTCTTAGATCACCCTTTACTCAGAGTCAGCACCGAAACCGCCCAGAACAAAAGGCGTTAGAGCAAGAACCTGCTAACACACAGCAGGAGTCTTATTTTACCTCTTGTAATTAACTGTCTTTTCACAACACGTTTTAACAAAATGATCACCACTCTGAAAACATGGCCATATGGATTGATTTTGTGCTGGCAGCCTAGAGGCAGTGGAGCCAATAACTGTTCTGTATTCTCACGCAAGACCATTTACTAGAGCGTACAGGAATTCAATCTGCGGCTTATATGGTGAGAAAGACAAAGATTGGCAAGGTCTCCGCTCCAGGAATCATTTCTACATAAGCACACACCTCACATTCATTCTCCATCACCAGAGGGGGCACCACGTAATACCAAAACTCTTATATTGTAAGAGCTTACGTTTCACACAGCATTTTTTTGATGCTGTGTTGGTTTATGAAAGTGACTTTTCCCAGTTGTCTTTTGGGCGCCAGCTGGTCATTTCAGATGAATACACATTTTCTACCTAAATTAGTCATATTTTTTCAAAGAACATATAACTTTATTTACACAGCCTCAACAGAATGTACAGAACCTGATCTGATAGCATAATAACAAGTACATACACAGCTGAATTATTAGGAATTATGACTTAGTCATGCATATATAGGAAAAGGATGCAAAGAAAACCGGATGAAACATAGGTAATCCCCCAGTGCAAATAGACGACTACTGTGAAATTAAGCACTGCACCCGTCCACTGGATCGCTGCACATTATCCGTTTTTTCAGTGCTAAATCTCTAGCAAGTGGAATGTCTTATTCAACTGTAGTCCTTAGCAAAGTGCGTTTTCACCGAAAATAAGAAATCCCTGTAACTAGAACTAATTGCGTTTCTCTATTCTGTCAAGTAGTTACAAATTCAATGTTGTGAATTCTTACATTCATATCTGATCAGAAGAGTAATTCTCATCTATATCAATGAGAACCTATATGGCTGCCACTATAACTCTCATAACCTACCTGTGACACTGAGTCACTTCTCACAGACAAGCCATGAGTCGGGATAGTCGAGAAGTCCGAGGTCAATTGCCAGTTGGGTACATCATAAACAGAAGAAAGAGACAAAGTCGTAGTCAGGTAATGGTCCGGGGTCAAAATACTAGGAGGACAATGGATTAGAGCAAAGGGGTTAAACAAACAGATGGTCAGAATGAGGTCCTAGGTCAGACAGCGATACATCAACAAGCAAAATACAAGGCACAGAGTTAACCATCTACACTTAGCTGAAGCTACAGCTGACAACTATCTAGTTAAATAGCTGAATAATCAAGGGAACCGCGAAAACCTGATAAGAGCTCAGCATCTCCCAGTCTCAGATTGGATGGCCGAGCTGTCAATAAAAACACAGACAGCTCAGCACAGACACCCTACACCAGACTGGACAACTGAGCTGTCAATCACTGCACAGTCAGTTCAGCACACCCTACACCAGACTGGACAACTGAGCTGTCAATCACTGCACAGACAGCTCACCACACCCCTAAACCCAACCTGGACAACTGAGCTGTCAATCACTGCACAGACAGCTCACCACACCCCTAAACCCAACCTGGACAACTGACCTGTCAATCACTGCACAGACAGCTCACCACACCCCTAAACCCAACCTGGACAACTGAGCTGTCAATCACTGCACAGTCAGTTCAGCACACCCTACACCAGCCTGGACAACTGAGCTGTCAATCACTGCACAGACAGCTTACCACACCCCTACACTAGACTGAGCAACTGAGCTGTCAATCACTGCACAGTCTGTTCAGCACACCCTACACCAGCCTGGACAACTGAGCTGTCAATCACTGCACAGACAGCTCACCATGCCCCTACACCAGACTGGACAACTGAGCTGTCAATCACTGCACAGTCAGTTCAGCACACCCTACACCAGCCTGGACAACTGAGCTGTCAATCACTGTACAGGCAGCTTACCATACCCCTACACTAGACTGAGCAACTGAGCTGTCAATCACTGCACAGTCAGTTCAGCACACCCTACACCAGACTGGACAACTGAGCTGTCAATCACTGCACAGCCAGTTCAGCACACCCTACACCAGCCTGGACAACTGAGCTGTCAATCACTGTACAGACAGCTTACCACACCCCTACACTAGACTGAGCAACTGAGCTGTCAATCACTGCACAGTCAGTTCAGCACACCCTACACCAGACTGGACAACTGAGCTGTCAATCACTGCACAGTCAGTTCAGCACACCCTACACCAGCCTGGACAACTGAGCTGTCAATCACTGCACAGTCTGTTCAGCACATCCTACACCAGCCTGGACAACTGAGCTGTTAATCATTGCACAGACAGCCCAGCATGCCATGGGCGTACCCACCATGGGGCAGGGGGGGGCAGCTGCCCCTCCCTAGAAGCAGGGGCATACAATGAAAGAGAGCGGAGAGAGCAGCACAATGCAGGCTCCCTCTGCCACAGGTTGCAGGGCCTGTCTGTGTGCGCAGAGCACGGAGCTGCTGTCTCACCAGAGGAGCCTCTTCCTTCCTTCCTGGCTGCAGCAGCTGTAGTTTCACTTTCTGCCCTGCAGGCTCTGGTTGTCTCAGCCACACTGGGTCCTAGTGCCCTCTGTGTGCAGACACTGGACACTTCCTGCTCCTGCCTCAGTCACTGCCTGCAAGCTTCATGGTAAGAGGGGATGGAATTTATTAAATTCATTCTGCTCAGGCATGTCATGGTCACTGTGGGGGAATGTGAGAGGATGGGGGTACAGTAGGGGAGGGGTACAGGGCATTGGGGTGAATGTAAGAGGATGGGGGTAGTGTGGGGGCTAGGGCACTGGGGGGGTTAATGTGAGAGGATGGGGTATTGTGGGGGAGGGGTACAGGGCACTGGGTGAATGTAAGAGGATGGGGGTATTGTGGGGGCTAGGGCACTGGGGGGGTTTATGTGAGAGGATGGGGGTATTGTGGGGCTGAAGTGGGGGAGGGGCAACAGGGCACAGAGAGTGAATGTGAGAGGATGGGGTATTGTGGGGGCTGGCGCACAGGGGTTGATGTGAGAGGATGGGGTATTGTGAGGGAGGGTGGACAGGTCACTGGGGTTGAATGTAAGAGGATGGGGGTATTGTGGGGCTAGGGCACTGGGGGTTTACTGTGAGAGTATGGGGGTATTGTGGGGACTGAAGTGGGGAGGGGCAACAGAGCACTGAGGGGTGCATGTGAGAGGATGGGGGTATTGTGGGGTCAGTGGGACAGAACACTAAGGGGTGCATGTGAGACGATGGGCTGTTGGGGTGTGGGTGGGGGACAGGGGAGGTAGGGGGCTTTTTTTTACTTGTGAGCTCCTTAATACTTTAATAATAGATTAATATTTCAGTATTATTATAACAAGGACATAGACAGACAGACGGCCGTATAACTCATGCGAGGATCGCACTGCAATCCTCGGACTTGCTGGTACCGCTCCTGACATGAGCGCGACTGCCATGTATAATATATGGTATATACAGCGTAGTGTCGCATACACTGCTGTATTATACAATATAAAACAGTTCTAATGCTCCATACCTAATATGCAGGATAATGTACAGTGTATATGATGTAACCTGTATAAGATGCGACATTGGCTTGCCCCCCCCTAGTTTTGATCCTGGGTACGCCCATGCAGCATGCCCCTACACCAGCCTGGACAACTGAGCTGTCAATCACTGCACAGACAGCCCAGTACTCCCTACACCAGACTGGACAACTGAGCTGTCAATCACTGCACAGACAGCTCAGCACTGAGGGGTGGAATCATTATACTACCACTTATTTTTCCCAGACTACTGAACAAACCTACTAAGGTATATATAGCAACAGACTTCCAGACTCTCGAGCCATGGCGACTTGATGAATGAATGTTCTGTAGGAAAATGGATCATGTGCTAGACTCTATATTGCTGTATAATATGGAAGATTTTCCATTTAGTGTATGGGTGGCAAAATTTAAGCAAGCTGCAATAGAGGCCTTTCCATTTATACTTTTTGGAATATAAGAGGAAGAGACAAGTAAAATTAACAAATGGCTTGACAGATATTGACCTACTTGACAGATAGGACAAGATATCAATGACCTATTTTTATAGTATTTTTTATCTACAGGGTGGGTCATTTATATGGATACACATAAATAAAATGGGAATGGTTGGTGATATCAACTTCCTGTTTGTGGCACATTAGTATATGGGAGGGGGAAAACTTTTCAAGATGGGTGGTGACCATGGCGGCCATTTTTGAAGTCGGCCATTTTGGATCCAACTTTATTTTTTCCAATGGGAAGAGGGTCATATGACACATCAAACTTATTAAGAATTTCACAAGAAATGACCACTTATAAAATGTGTTCAAAGAGCTGCCCATTGTGTTGGATTGTCAATGCAACCCTCGTCTCCCACTCTTAACACACTGATAGCCACACCGCAGAAGAAATGCTAGCACAGGCTTCCAGTATCTGTTGTTTCTGATGCTGCACATCTCGTATCTTCACAGCATAGATAATTGCCTTCAGATACGAGATAACTCATGAAAGAATAAAGTTACATTAAAACCAAGCACACCATTGTTTTTCTTGTGAAATTCTCAATAAGTTTGATGTGTCACATGACCCTCTTCCCATTGGAAAAAATAAAGTTGGATCCAAAATGGCCGACTTCGAAATGGCCCCCATGGTCACCAACCATCTTGAAAAGTTTTCCCCTCTCCCATATACTAATGTGCCACAAACAGGGACTTGATATCACCAACCATTCCCATTTTATTTAGGTGTATCCATTAAATGGCCCACCATGTCGATCGTCACTGTCATTTCCAAAAACTTAGACTCATCTGATGACCATTGACTTACAAAATTGCAAAGTAACTTGCTTATTTAAACTACCTGTTGTCTAGTACAATCCACCTATAGTAGCAGATTGTAGGAGCTGGTCTTTTTCTCTTTGCTCCTGCTCTCCTGTCTGTCACACTGCATAATGTAGAGGTGAGCTTTCACTTTTTTAAAGGAAAGAAAAGTCCAGCACCTATGGTACTGACAGAATGCTAATTAACAGGAAGTATCCACTGAAAAAAGTGGATTGTAAGTAGCCTTTATATCAGAAGACTGATACACTTTTAAACATAGTATAACAAAGTTTTACAGCTTTTTAAAAAATATTTGTTTTTTTTATTCAATATTCTCTTATGTTTTCTGGATAAATCGCTGCTTGCTTTCATAGACTGCGGCAGCCGAGAAGTTTCTATAATCATATTCAGTCGAGGCAATCATGGTTTCAAAATGTTTTGCCTCTTATAACTTATACATTGCAACAAATCAGGGCAGGAGAGAGATTTGTGCAGCTATTGATGTATTAATTTCATAGATGATTGCTTAAATTGGACAGAATTGTATTCAGGTCCCAGCTAAGGGCTAAAGGAGGTCTCTGAATGTTTTTAAGGTCAGAATGGAAATAAGAATAGTTTTATCTATTGACTGCAAATATATTACGCATAGTGAATAGGGTTGAGCATTCCGATACCGAAACCCGGTTCCGATACCTGAAATCCAATGTAAGTCTATGGGAACAAAATATCTGAATATTTTTAATTCCGATATTTTGTTCCCATAGACTTACATTGGATTTCAGGTATCGGAACCGGGTTTCGGTATCGGAATGCTCAACCCTAATAGTGAAAAATTAAGACACAAAGTATATTGGAAAGTTGTACAAATCTCGTAATAAAAAAAGAAATAAGGGAAGTTTGTGACCGTCGTATGTGTCATTTTATATACCACTGACCAAATCAAAGAACGCAGAATTTTAATGTGGTTATTCAGCTTAGAGGGCAAAGGAGTTATAAACTCCTAGTCAGAAGGAGTTCACTGAATGTTTCTTAGTTGACTCATTCTGCAACCAGCAATGTACAAGAAGTTTGTAAAAGCCTCCTGGTGAAAATTGTTTTATGAAACCCAATTGCAAAAAAAAAATTTTTTAACCCAAAATACATGAATTTATGTAAAAAAAAACAACATGTCACGCTAGCAGACCACAGCACATCACTACACAACATCACAACATATTCAGAATGTGTGCACACTTGTTAAGAAATCTTGTAGTTTTGGATTATCTTGTTCACTTTGGTTCCAGCATCACAAGGTAAATGACCAATATCAAGCTCTGAGTAAAACGACTAAAGAGGCAACTTGCATTAAACATTAGACGTCATGCATAGGAAAATACGTCTGTTCTAATACTGTGAGAGCGGAATGATTTCATATGTTTTATAAGTGCATTTTCTTGCTGAAAATAGCCTTCTTCAAATCACTTTAATGCACCACACTCATAAAATATGTATAGCAGGACTGCATTATTTCCTTTGCGGCACTAGAAAACTACTTTTAAGCAGTTTGCAGAAGTTTGATCACACATTTATGACAGTGTTTGCTTCTGTGAACAGCAAAAATAAAAAAAAAACTGTACAGATCACAAGTGACACAGAAAGTTTCCAGGATTCATCTCTTTTATGCACTGAAAGAAAACTACCAATAAGTAGCCAAAGGCCTGAACAAAACTAACTATAAAAGACCAGCAGAAACAGTATACACAGGACTAGTTCTATAGGAAACCCACTCATGGGACATAAAACTTGTTATTTTGTGACAGTTCTTCACACATCTTAACAGCAGATAATTCCGCAACATGGTGACAACATTATACTGCCACGCACATTTTAAATAATACCAAATATGCAATATCCAAATAACACACCCTTGAGTGGATCTGTCAGTAGGATAAACCCTTCTAATCCATCTATATGGGCAGGTAGGTCATAGAAAGTTAAATAAAATTATATCTGATATCCAATGTCTTATTCCAGAGAAATCCATGTTTTTCTTATATGTAAATGTTCTGTTAAGATCTATGGGCCGGACATAGATCTCCCTGAGAATCTGCCTCCAGAGATTATTATAAATGAAAAGGTGAGTTACCAGTGTAAGACATGTAATGACTGACAGTCCACTCTACAGATCTACATGTCTCACACTGGTAATGTCCCTTTTAATATAAAATAAGCTCGGGAGGCAGATTCTCTATAGATCTATGTCCGGCCCATAGATCTTAACAGCTCATTTATATGTTAAGAAAAACGTTTCTCTGGAATAAGACATCGGATCACAAATATCAAGGTGTCACATTATTCAGCTTTCTATCACCTACTTGCCATATAGACGGCTTAAAAGGTTCCATCCCGCTGACAGATAACCTTTAAGCAGCTCACATTATACGGTCATATTTTTCCCACAGGTTGTGTGATAAAGATTCTGGGGGGCGCTCCAGTTGTCAGAAGGATATTCCAAGATAAAGTAACAGGTGGCCATCAAGAATGATGATAAAAAAAACAAAGTTTTATTAAAAGGTTTTTGGGTCGTGTACTGATGGTACCACAGCTGACAATCATGAAATATATTAAAGAAGGAAAACACAACAAGTTTCTGGTGATGTAGCCTTCATCAGGTATCTCATGATATTTTTCCACAGGAGTTCGAATCTCAAATAATACCATTACATACCATTAAATAATATTTACTGGTAATTGAGTCCTTGAGGTTCCCCTAGTAATTCTGGTCCTGGAGCAATTGCCCTGTTTACCATCCTTAAAACTGATCTTAGGAGTTCCTGAAGTCGGTACACTATCTAGGCAGTTCAATAGTGCCAGAACTAAAAAAATATGATTTACATGGTGTCTAGTGATGTCAATGTAGTGTCTTTCCCATAAGACTAATAAAACCTCCTCTATGACATTCATATGCGCTAACATGGCTGCAACTTATCGCTCATTGGATGAACCTCACCAAGGACAAGATCTCTAAGAAGTTGTTTGTTGTCTCCGTGTTTACGTCGGTTTCCTCGGAGTACTCTGCTTTCCTCCATAGACTTATGGATATGGAATGTAGATTGTGAGCCCCAATGGGGATAAGTGATGTTAATGTCTGTAAAGTAACCACAGGACGAGACCCGGAGGGTTGGAGGGAGGCGGGCATGACACTGGCAGGGAGCGAGGGACAAAGGGACAGAGGGGAATGAATGGAAAAAAGGCAGGAAAGAAGGGGGGGAGGGAGTGGGAAGTGACAGAGGCAGAGGTGGGGTCAGGACCGAAAAGGACGTGAGAGTGGCGATAACCGCCTCTTTGACCACAGACGCCTGGACAGCAAGAGGTCAACCTCTTCAGAGTCAAGCACTGAGGAATATGATGGTGCTATAATACAGGCACATCAGTAACCTATGTAGATACTACATGCCAAGATCAGAGCTGGTGTAATCCGTCATCAAGTACCCAAGATAAATAAAATTGTCTGCTCTTATTCCCACTAGTCAACAACATCATTCTTGACAGTAGAATAATTCTCATTTTTAGCCACATCACTGCACGAGTCTATAAGGCCATGTCCTCGGATGTCTGATGCCCCTCAAGTGTTGCAAAAAAAATGGTAAGGAGCCTAGTAAATCTTGTGTTTGATTGATTATAAAATCTGTGTAGTGCAACTTATGGTGTACACCGCAAAGGCATACGCAGGAGACATTATCTCAGTGCCCCTAAGTAGCCTCTAGTAGGAGCCTGTAGTAATCACCGGTGATACTTTTGTGTAATACCAGTATAATTACTATTGGTTTATACTAGATGATATATTTTATTGTATCATTTTGGGGGTTTTCACGAACACCTAATATTTATCCAGGCTGCTCCTCTTGCCTATAGATGTCTGAAAATTTCAGGAAATGCCACCAACTATTGTGAAGAAATATCTCTGTCACATTTTTTCAAGTTATCAGAAAAATTATTAAACGTGTAACCGAATCGGAAGTTCATTGTTTTATGTCTGCTAATTTCCCCTTTATAAACTTTCAAGAAAAGAATGTACCTCTAATGGGCTCAGTTTCATCATTCTGTCAGAAATTAAGAATCAGTCTTTAATAATTAATTACCCACATGAATTAATTACCATAACAAGTAGCCACGTATTCAACAAGAAACCAGATGTAATTTCACATAATTAAAAGGCAAAAGGATGCTGCCAGTTGGTTTAGAAACACATATTTCATCATATCTATCTATCTATTATTTATCTATCTAACTATCTATATATCTATTTATCTATCTAACTATCTATCTATCTAAAATCATCTATCTATCTTACAGTTGAAACCAGAAGTTTACTTACACTATATAAAAAGACACGTATGCATGCTTTTCTCAATATCTGACATGAAATCAGAATAAACATTTCCTGTTTTAGGTCAGTTAAGATTACCATAATTATTAATATTTTCCAAATGCCAGAATAATGAGAGAATGTTTTAACCCCTTCACGACATGCGCCGTACTAGTACAGCGCATGTCGTGTCTCCCCCTTTGATGTGGGCTCCGGCGCTGAGCCCACATCTTTTCTGGCACATGTCAGCTGTTTTGAACAGCTGACATGTGCCCAGAACAGCTGCGGGTGGAATCACGATCCACCCGCGGCTATTTACCTGTTAAATGCCGCTGTCAAATTTAACATGCGCTTCCGGAAATCCACCCATCGGTGACCCCCCCGTCATGTGATTATGGGTCACCGATGGGTTGGCATGACAACCAGAGGTCTTCTGTAGATCTCTATGGTTGTCAATGCCGGATTGCTATGAGGGCCGCCTGGTTGTCAGCAGTGCACTCAAAGCAAGTGAGTAATTCTGCTACATGCAGGCAATCTGATCGGGTTATGGCAGCTTCTAGTCTCCCATGGAGACTATTGAAGCATGCCAAAAGTAAAAAAAAAGTTTTTAAAAATGTTAAAAAAAAAAAATAAATAAAGTTTAAATCACCCCCCTTTTTAAAAGCCCTATTCAAAATAAAACAATAAAAAAATCAAAAGTACACATATTTGGTATCACAGAGTTCAGAATGGCCGAATTACGTTTTTTTGGTCACAACACTGAATTAAAATGCAATAACGGGTGATCAAAAGATTGCGTCTGCACTAAAATGGTATCATTAAAAATGTCAGCTTGGCACGCAAAAAATAAGCCCCTCCCAACCGGAGATCACGAAAAATGGAGATGCTACATGTCTCGGAAAATGATGCTTTTTTTTAACAAACTTTGGATTTTTTTCACCACTTAAATAAAAAAACCTACATATGTTTGGTGTCTATGAACTTGTAATGACCTGGAGAATCATAATGGCAGGTCAGTTTTAGCATTTGGTGAACATGGTAAAAAAATCCAAAAAAACTTTGTGGAATTGCACTTTTTTTGTAATTTCACCGCACTTGGAATTTTTTCCCCATTTTTGAGTACACTACATGGTAAAACCAATGGTGTTGTTCAAAAGTACAACTTGTCCCGCAAAAAAAAGCCCTCACATGGCCATATTGATGGAAAAATAAAAAAGTTATGGTTCTGGGAAGAAGGGAGTGAAAAACAGAAAAGCAAAAGCGAAAAAGGGCTGCAGCGCGAAGAGACAAAGGCATTTTTATTACTTACTGCAAAGTCAGAAGTTTACATACATTTCATTAGTATTTGGTACCATTTCCCTTAAACTGAATGACTTGGGTCAAACGTTTGGGATATCCTTCCACAAGTTTCTCACAATAGTTGGTCGGAATTTGGGCCCATTCCTCCTGACAAAACTGGTGTAACTGATCCAGGTTTGTAGGTCGCTTTGTTCGCACCTGACTTTTCAGCTTTAGCCATAAATTTTCAATAGGATTGAGATCAGGGCTTTGTGATGGCCGCTCCAAAACATTGACTTTGTTATCCTTAAGGCACTTTGTTACCATTTTGGCAGCATGCTTCGGGTCATTGTCCATTTGGAAGACCCATTTCCGCCCAAGCTTTAACTTTCTGGCTGATGTCTTGAGATGTTGCTTCAGTATTGCCACATAATCTTCTTTTCTCATGATGCCATCTATTTTGTGAAGTGCACCAGTCCCTCCTGCAGCAAAACAACCCACAACATGATGCTGCCACCCCCGTGTTTCACAGTTAAAATGGTGTACTCAGGCTTCCAAGCTTCTCCCTTTTTTCCTCCAAACGTAACGTTGGTCATTATGCCCAAAAAGTTCAATTTTAGTTTCATCAGACCACAGGACGTGTCTCCAAACATTAAGGTCTTTGTTCCTGTGTGCATTTGCAACCATTAATCTTGCTTTTTTATAATGACTTCTTCTCGGCATAGTGGCCTTTCAGCCCATATTGATGCATTACTCGTTACACTGTGGAAATTGACACAATCTTACCAGCTTCCGCCATCATCTTCACAAGGTCTCTTGCTTTTGTCCTTGGGTTGATATGCACATATTGGACCAAAGCATGTTCATCTCTGGGACACAGAACCTGTCTCCTTCCTGAGCGGTATGATGGCTGGACATTACCATCGTGTTTGTACTTGCATGTACTTGTTTGTACAGATGAATGAGGCACCTTCAGGCATCTTGAAATTGTACCCAAGGATGAGCCAGACTTGTGCAAGTCCACAATTCTCTTCCTGATATCTTGGCTCATTTCTTTAGACTTTCCCATGATGCTACACAAAGAAGCAGTGTGTTTCAGGTGTGCATTAAAATACATCCACAAGTGTGTCTCAAATTAACTTAGATGTTGCCAAAAAAACCAGAAGCTTCCAAACACATGACCTCATCATATGGGCAGTCCAGAATTGTTTAAAGGCATAGTAATCTTAGTGTATGTAAACTTTTGACTTTGCAGTAAGTAATAAAAATGCCTTAAAACATTCTCTCTCTCATTATTCTGGCAC
The DNA here is from genome assembly GCA_033576555.1 of Oophaga sylvatica. Taxonomy (NCBI): domain Eukaryota; kingdom Metazoa; phylum Chordata; class Amphibia; order Anura; family Dendrobatidae; genus Oophaga; species Oophaga sylvatica. The sequence goes on from JARQOD010000008.1 coordinate 43,192,162, forward strand.
TTGGAAAATATTAATAATTATGGTAATCCTAATTGACCTAAAACGGTAAAAGTTTATTCCAGTGTTTCTCAACTCCAGTCCTCAGGACCCACCAACATGTCATGTTTTCAGGATTTCCTTAGTATTGCAAAGGTGATGGAATTAATGCTTGAGCAGGTGATAAAATTATCACCTGTGCAATACTAAGGAAATCTTGAAAACATGACCTGTTGGTGGGTCCTGAGGACTGGAGTTGAGAAACACTGGTTTATTCTGATTTCATGTCAGATATTGAGAAAAACATGCAGATGTGTCTTTTTATATAGTGTAAGTAAACTTCTGTTTTCAACTGTATCTATCTATCCATCCATCCTTCCATCCAGCCGTGGGAGACCACATACTGAATATACCATGCATGAAAGAATAATATGCGGCACATGTATTTGTAATGAGTGAGAGCTAATTGCCTGCATGTCACCTGATAAAAGAACATTCACTGTGACAGAGAACAAGTGCCGTCATATATGTGACTGCACAGTAAAAGAGAAATCATTAATATAAATGACACCCCTCTCATCTGTGAAGCTCAGTCTACAGTGAAGGGGCGATTTACATCCGTAACAGAGTTTGTTTTAATTCAGG
>JARQOD010000008.1:43192882-43233809 GCA_033576555.1 Oophaga sylvatica
AAAAAACTTTGTGAATGCAACTTTTTTTGTAATTTCACCGCACTTGGAATTTTTTCCCCATTTTTGAGTACACGACATGGTAAAACCAATGTGTTGTTCAAAAGTACAACTTGTCCCGCAAAAAAAAGCCCTCACATGGCCATATTGATGGAAAAATAAAAAAGTTATGGTTCTGGGAAGAAGAAGAGTGAAAAAACAGAAAAGCAAAAGCGAAAAAGGGCTGCAGCGCGAAGAGACAAAGGCATTTTTATTACTTACTGCAAAGTCAGAAGTTTACATACATTTCATTAGTATTTGGTACCATTTCCCTTAAACTGAATACTTGGGTCAAACATTTGGGATATCCTTCCACAAGTTTCTCACAATAGTTGGTCGGAATTTGGGCCCATTCCTCCTGACAAAACTGGTGTAACTGATCCAGGTTTTAGGTCGCTTTGTTCGCACCTGACTTTTCAGCTTTTAGCCATAAATTTTCAATGGATTGAGATCAGGGCTTTGTGATGGCAGCTCCAAAACACTGACTTTGTTATCCTTAAGGCACTTTGTTACCATTTTGGCAGCATGCTTCGGGTCATTGTCCATTTGGAAGACCCATTTCCGCCCAAGCTTTAACTTTCTGGCTGATGTCTTGAGATGTTGCTTCAGTATTGCCACATAATCTTCTTTTCTCATGATGCCATCTATTTTGTGAAGTGCACCAGTCCCTCCTGCAGCAAAACAACCCCACAACAATGATGCTGCCACCCCCGTGTTTCACAGTTAAAATGGTGTACTCAGGCTTCCAAGCTTCTCCCTTTTTTCCTCCAAACGTAACGTTGGTCATTATGCCCAAAAAGTTCAATTTTAGTTTCATCAGACCACAGGACGTGTCTCCAAACATTAAGGTCTTTGTTCCTGTGTGCATTTGCAACCATTAATCTTGCTTTTTATAATGACTTCTTCTCGCATAGTGGCCTTTCAGCCCATATTGATGCATTACTCGTTACACTGTGGATATTGACACAATCTTACCAGCTTCCGCCATCATCTTCACAAGGTCTCTTGCTTTTGTCCTTGGGTTGATATGCACATATTGGACCAAAGCATGTTCATCTCTGGACACAGAACCTGTCTCCTTCCTGAGCGGTATGATGGCTGGACATTACCATCGTGTTTGTACTTGCATGTACTTGTTTGTACAGATGAATGAGGCACCTTCAGGCATCTTGAAATTGTACCCAAGGATGACCAGACTTGTGCAAGTCCACAATTCTCTTCCTGATATCTTGGCTCATTTCTTTAGACTTTCCCATGATGCTACACAAAGAAGCAGTGTGTTTCAGGTGTGCATTAAAATACATCCACAAGTGTGTCTCAAATTAACTTAGATGTTGCCAAAAAAAACAGAAGCTTCCAAACACATGACCTCATCATATGGGCAGTCCAGAATGTTTAAAGGCATAGTAATCTTAGTGTATGTAAACTTTTGACTTTGCAGTAAGTAATAAAAATGCCTTAAAACATTCTCTCTCTCATTATTCTGGCACTTGGAAAATATTAATAATTATGGTAATCCTAATTGACCTAAAACGGTAAAAGTTTATTCCAGTGTTTCTCAACTCCAGTCCTCAGGACCCACCAACATGTCATGTTTTCAGGATTTCCTTAGTATTGCAAAGGTGATGGAATTAATGCTTGAGCAGGTGATAAAATTATATCCACATACTGAATATACCATGCATGAAAGAATAATATGCGGCACATGTATTTGTAATGAGTGAGAGCTAATTGCCTGCATGTCACCTGATAAAAGAACATTCACTGTGACAGAGAACAAGTGCCGTCATATATGTGACTGCGCAGTAAAAGAGAAATCATTAATATAAATGACACCCCTCTCATCTGTGAAGCTCAGTCTACAGTGAAGGGGCGATTTACATCCGTAATAGAGTTTGTTTTAATTCAGGAAACAATAAATGTGAAGTGCAGCAATCCCCCCTTCTGTATTCAAATGGTTATTCACTTGAAAGGGACCTTTGCGCCCTCCTGACTTGTCTGATTTAGTAATTACTTGCATTTTATTTTAAATAGTATTGGTAGTGCACAGTTTTCCTGAAGTCTCTATTGTACCATTACTCTGCTATTCTTCCCGGAAATGAATCACTTCATTTATAATTGGGCGATCCCACTACTCTTGTTATTAAGGTGTCTTTACTCAGTCTGGGACTGTCAGCACTGATTGAACAGGGTCAGGATGTGTTCACACTTTGCTTTTTTTTATTTGAACTTCATGCCAAAATGTTCTCCTGACATATACAACTGCATGCATAAGTGTGTGCAGCACAAGTGTGTGCAGCACAAGTGTGTGCAGCACAACTCCTATAAAGTGTGAATGGAGTCAGGGAGAACGTTGACCACTTGCTAAAAAGACTTCAGAACACTTCCACAGACACAGAACAGCCCTCCGTGATTAGCTGCTCTGTCTCAGAACATCTTGTGTAGTTCCAGATCCAAAAAGTCAGTGCATTTATGAATATACTTTCTTATGATTGCAACGCCTTTGCCCTGCACATAGCTCCTACTATCCGGCCAAAATTCTACATTATCTGAGACTGAATGTGTCAGTACCTTCACGATCTTCTTATCCCGCCATTCGCTCTGGCCTGATGAAGGGTCTGTGGGCCACAACGTTGCATTCACAAGAATATTCATAAATGCAATGTATATTTTTGGATCTGGAAAAACACAATAAAGATGTTATGTGACAAACCTGCTGATAATGGAGGGCTCTTACATCTTTTTCTAAATGTTTTGACAAAAACAATGTCTCAAGACCTTTCTGTCAGAATGGAAGACATACTATTCTTCTGCTCAGACATAATTGTGATGGCTCCAGCTGATCAGTAGCTGCTGATCGGTTGCAGCAGTCTGAGACATTGTTTATTTCAGGAGATCGGCGGAGGACACAGGGCAGAGGAGCAGCAAGAACTTAGAATAGATTTTCATTAATTTAAATAGCACCTTAGGCCCTTTAATAAGGGGTTGTCAAATATTGGGCAACCCTTTTAATATTGCTTATATGTAAGTAAATCATTATGACCCCAATTTACTCAGGTAACCTTACTGCTTACTGCTTGTCCCAGCAGCCAGGTTCTCGAGCTATATAGGGTGAGAACTCACAGTGGTTGCAGTCCCCAGTCTATGGAGTTACGTCCTCTGAATGGGGCACCATAGACTGGACAAAGAAGACTGAGATCGCTGTGGGGGTAATAAATGGGTAAAATAGGGAATTTGTCGGAAGAGCTTTTTTTTAAAAAAACCTAGCACATGGCAGTTCTTTTTGAAACAAATTAATAATAACTTTGTTTAATTTGTAACTATGTAGACCAGATCTGGTGCATCATCGATGGTCAATGTGAGCCGATGAGGCTTTTTTTATGCGGCTGTAGTGAATTTCTTATCTTGCATCTCATCCACTGTAGCACATGTCAGGGCTCATTCAGACGTCTGTTTTTGGGTATGAGTGCCATGTTTTCTTTGTATAGAACTCTTATCTAGCATAGTCTATGGGGCTGTTGACAAGTCTCATTTTTTTGTCGATTGATTGGTGTGTGCAAAATCACAGAGACATATTTGATATTGATCCAGATGTGAGATCACAATTAGTAATGTAAGTCTATGGGGCAGTTGAAAAAATTGGACCAAACTTGATTGAAACTCTGATGAAAATCTGATGAAACTCTCAACAAAATCACTGATGAAGCCAGAACCATTTTTCTCATACATGAAAAAAACGGTTACCGTTTTGTTCGGACTATAAGATGCACTTTTTTCCTCCAAAAATGTGGAGGAAAATGGGGGGTGCATCATAGTCCGGTGTACTTGCTCTGGCTGTGGATGGGAAGGTGGGGGAACAGCAGCGGCGGAGCGGTGGGTCACAGGAAGCATGAGCCGGCTGCTGCGGCTAACTCCTGTGCCCACTGCTAAAGAGAAATTAATATTCACTGCTCTCCATGCCCATAGTACTGATGTGGGAAACAGTGAGTATTCCGGCAGCTGTCCTCTGCTTGTAGGCAGCGTATGACGTCACTGCCATACAAGCATAAATCAGCCACTAGCATCAGAACAGGATGCTATGAGGAAGTGCAGGTAAGGTAAGTAGAATGGTTTATGTTTTTTTTTATGTTTTTTGATGGAGGCCATGCATACCAGGATGGGGATGAGGGGACCATGCATACCAGAAGAGGGATGAGGAGGCCATGCATACCAAGTTAGGGATGAGGGGGCCATGGATACCAGGATAGGGATGATTTAGCCATGCATATCAGGATAGGGATGATTTAGCCATGCATATCAGGATAGAGATGATGGAGCCATGCATACCAGGATAGGGATGATGGAGCCATGCATACCAGGATAGGTATGAGGGGGCCATGCATACCATTATAGGGATGAGGGGGCCATGCATACAAAGATAGGGATGAAGGGGGCCATGCATACCAGGATATGGATGAGGGGGCCATGCATTCCAGGATAGGGATGAGGGGCCATGCATACCAGGATGGGATGAGGGAACAATGTATACCTGGATTGGGGAGATACATATACCAGGATAGGGGATATCAGTACAGAATTGACAACATTTTTTTGCATCAATATTTTTTCTGATTTCCTCCTCTAAAACCTAGATGCGTTTTATGGTTCAGTGTGTCTTATAGTAAGAAAAATATGGTATATTGTAGAATTGCAAGGGACTGCAGACAATTTATTTTTTTTTATCACTGGTTGCAAAAATAATTCTCATACAATGCAGCCTTAAAATAGTTATATGGCAATATTATTTTCTTGCTTAAATCTTATCTCCCAGAGTTTAATGTAAAATGCAGAACTATACATCATCCGGTACCAGGTTCTTATTATTTGTGCATTTCTTTCCGCAATACTTTACAAAGCAAAGAATACTCCAGGGTTCTACAAAATCATGTCTTCCCCTGCAGGTATACTGCATAATTCCAACCGGATTTAGGTAGGGGTCCTTCTCTCTGCTTCGACCACTGCCGATAGTACAAGAAAGCTTGGGATGGATATCCATTGTGCTCAGCACAGGTGATGCTTTATCAGAGGAGCCTGACTATGCTATTCTTTGATAGGAGTTGAATTCCTCGAGCAGTGTAACCTTTCTGTTTGCTTCATTACTGCAGGTACACGCTGTGTTCGAGGCCTAGGGCTCCCCTTACAAGAACACCCAGGTGTCGTGCTGCGCCAGGATTGCTGCAGAGCTGTCCATGCCCAGCAGATATTCCCCAGGAGTCTTTGTTGCGCCTGTTTTTCATTATCTAACAGTTCATTGTTGTCTGTGTATCAAGCAGATTTGCTGTCAAATTGTAGTAACAGCAATATATCCTTGTCAGTGAGTCAGTGCTTGCTGCTCTGGCACCTGCCTTAGCCTTGGAATATGGCAAGAGCTAAATTCCATCAGTCATATAGTCATGTTTTTTTTTTAAAGATTACTATGTATACCATAAAAGGGTTTGTTTCAGATTAAAAATAATTTTTCTGTTTTTTTGTTTGCTAGAAACAGCTCCTCTCTTGGCCATGGGCTATGTCAGGTATTGCAACTCTGCCTAAGGGCTCGCGCAGATGTCCTTGGGCATCCGATCATGGACTGCAATGCACGGACTGGTGGCGGGTCTCCCGACCAGAGCATGAAAGCTTCATATATTTCTATGAGGCTTTCACTCTCGGGTCAGGAGATCGGCGGCCAGTTCCCGCAATGTGGATCCATGGACGTCTGCACGAGCGCTAAGGCGGCATTCACACATCAGTTTTTCTTATCCGTGTACTGTTCTTTTTAAAAAGACAGTATAATAATTCATAAAGCCATCAGCAGACATACCATGGGTGCAGTCCTATCTACAGGTACCTGCAGTTCTTCTGGCCTATGTAGTCCTCGGTGCCTGTAGGTTGAAGGCGCTTCTCAGGCTCCTGCCACAGATTACTGACCTGACCGCTGGACTGGATCCTGAGAATTGATTTGCACCAAGTCTAGTTAGTTGGGACATTATTTTTCTAGCCAGTCTGAACATTTTGAAAAAAATGATTTTTATGTACTCCACACCTATTTAGGGTATTTGCACATAGTGTTGTCTTTTTCAGGTGGATTCTGCCCTCAAGCCTCCTGAAAATTCACTGTAAAAGTGCCCCCTAAAATGAACATAACAGCAATGTCATAATGACATGGTCAGAAATGCTAAAGTGGTTAAAAGAAGTGACATGCTCATTCTTTGGGCGACTTCCTAACATAAGTCGCCTGCTCTCCATGCTTGAACGTATTGAGTAAAAGATGCCGGTGGCTGAGCCGGTGTAAGACACCATGTGCACACAGCCATAAAGTGCATCTGTCATCAGATTTCACGACACAAACTGCTTATGTTATTAAATATATTTCTTACACCAGATGAGGCAGGAGTACATATTTTAAAAATCTGACGCAGAATGTAGTATGATCTTCAAATTCAACTGAGTTCATAAAAATACAATGCTCCTTTTAATATTAGGCATGGAAACTTTCTCGGAAGATTATATAGCCATTCTTTCACGGATTCTTAAAGGTGCTGTCCCACTACTCAGACAGCCCCTTCTCAATCACTAGTTATACTCACCTACGGTATACCTACGTATTCCTTCCCAGCAGAATTTATAAACCAGTCGTAGCAAACACATTTATTCTCTGCAACTATTCTAGTCATATTTTAAGATTATGAATTATCCTGTTAAAATAGTTTTTTTTAAAAGCAAACTATAAATGTTATAGCTGATTGCTTGGTTCCCAGCAGACGGCCCCACTAACAAGGGGGCCCCACTAACAAAACGATTTTGTCCTAGGTGAAGCACCCCCAGGCAAAAGCGATAAGCCAAATTGCATAGTCACGATAGACTGTACCTAGCGGAAAAACACTGCCATCCCCTATAACAGCTTGTCCGACTCATCAACTACATAGGTGTTCTTGAAAAAGACCTTTGCATAGGTCGAAACGTCGGACTGTATCTGTGCAACTTACTGCAGGGTTAAATAATGACACAAAATCTACAAATTCAAGCAGAATACATTTACTTTGTCTATTTATGCTCTGAGGGATCAGATTGTAGACTGTAAATGAAGTTACAATTAAAGATGAGCAGATCTTTTAAGATTCAAATTTGACGACTTTGCCAAATTTTCTCCAAAAATCAGATTTGCCTCAAATTAATCTGCGCGAACCTCAATACTGGAAATCTTGTACTTGCTCAGAAAATACATAAGGTGGAGAGGAGAGAGCAAGAGCAGGAGAGTTACCCCTGCTGACCATATGAGATTACACTCTACAGGAGAGTGAGAGGACCCTGCTGACCATAAGAGCTTACACTCTATAGGGAGAGAGAGAGGACACTGCTGACCATAAAGCTTACACTCTATCCGAGGAAAAGACGAAAGAGTACCTCTGAGAACTATAAGAGCTTACACTCTATAGAGGAGAGAGAGAGGACACTGCTGACCATAAAGCTTACACTCTATCCGAGAAAGAGAAAGAGGACCCTGCTGACGATAAGAGTTTACACTCTAAAGGAGAAAGAGAAAGAGGACCCTGCTGACCATAAGAGCTTACACTCTACAGAAGAGAGAGAGGACACTGCTGACCATAAGAGCTTACACTCTACAGAAGAGAGAGAGGACCCTGCTGACCATAAGAGCTTACACTCTACAGAAGAAAGATAGAGAGGACCTTGCTGAACATAAGAGCTTACATTTTACAGGAGAAAGAGAGAGCGGACCCTTGTGCTATAAGAGCTTACACACACTACAGGAGAAGGAAGAGAGAGGACTCTGCTGACCATAAGAGCTTACACTCTACAGGAGAGAGGACACTGCTGTCCATATGAGATTACACTCTACAGGAGAATGAGAGGACCCTGCTGACCATAAGAGCTTACACTGTACAGGAGAGAGGGAGGACACTGCAGACCATAAGAGCTTACACTGTGTAGGAGAGAAAGAGATCCCTGCTGACCATAAGAGCTTACACTCTACAGGAGAGAGGACCCCGCTGGCCATAAGAGCTTACACACTACAGGAGAGAAAGAGATCCCCGCTGACCATAAGAGCTTACACACTACAGGAGAGAAAGAGATCCCCGCTGACCATAAGAGCTTACACTCTACAGGAGAGAGGATCCCGCTGACCATAAGAGCTTACGCTCTACAGGAGAGAGACAGAATCCCGCTGACCATAAGAGCTTACACTCTACAGGAAAGAGAGGATCCCGCTGACCATAAGAGCTTACACTGCATAGAAGAGGGAGACTTTCCCAGTGACTCTGGAAATGGAAAACGACTCTGCTGTACAAACTATGCTCCACTGGGAACCTCTGATCTGTGATGGCTCAGGTCCTGACCACCAGTGTACAAAGTGTGATATCACAAATTAAATCTCAAAATATTCAACTTCGCGTGGATCTGCAAATTTCAAGAAATTTGACTTGAACTCGATCTTCCACAGATCGATCTGCTCTTCTATAATTACAACGCTTTACCACACAAATATCAATATGCAGAACTGAAAATACATACTCCATTGTAATCACTGCACAAATAAGTCTGAAAATACGATAATGTGAAGGAAAAAGGTATCTTTTTACAAAGTAAAGATCCATCTGTCTTAGCAGCACAATATTAAGATTTACAGTGATAGCGCTCACTAAGAAATCACATGCTGTACATATTATCTAATATTAATCTCCCGCTGGAGGAAGACACCGGACTTTTTCTGTCTCTCACCAAGATTTAGCTGCAGATACCTGTCACTAATTTACATACAACTCGACAAACGTGTCACTCTGTGTTATAAAATCCAGTCATATTCTATTAACTTCCGCGTATCCAAAATATTAGCGAATTTAGGGACTGTAACCAAAAGAGGCAGATAATGTGATGAAATGGACTATTGAAACCAAAGATACGGATCTTTATTGTTATCACCATTCTCTAACAGAATGTATTTTGATATCCATAGTAGCTTAGATTGTTAATCAGTGCGATAAATCTATTTTATAACAGATATGAATTGTGACAGATACTATTAATGTATAGTGGGGTCTATTGGGTTTACATCAGGGTTCTATGAAGAACAATTTCACAAATCTGTTTTTTTTTTGTCCGTCAAAAAAATTAACAAATTTTCATTAGTGTGCCGGACACAATTTTCATTGTTTTTTTGTCCATGTGTCCTTTTTTACCATCTATCTGTCATCCATTATTTTTGTATGTGACAAAAAAATCAAAAACTGCTGAAGATTTTTCAATCTTCTCCAATCAGCCAGTGAAATTGGACTGATTAAACCTATCTTTATGCTCTTCTTTTTTTGTCTCTTTTTGAAGACTCTTCACTTCAATGGATTAGTTGGTCCATAATCTGGATCAAAGTAGGACAAGTCTTCATTTTTTATGTGGAAAAAAAATGAATAGTCACCACTCACTACACTGTGAGAGCGGTGTAATCACTCACCCTGCACAGTGATTGACAGCGTGTGAGTACAGAGAAGGCTGTCAATCACTGTGCCAGGGAATGACTACACTGCGCTCATTGTATAACGACCAGCGACTGTGACCTCTCCCTGCACTGCCTTCATGACTGGAAGCCAGCGGCTGCAGGGAGAATATAACTTCATTTTCTCCTTGCAGCTGCTGCTCCAGTAATTTGGCTACACAGGGATTAAGCATTATTTACCTACAAATGTCCCTTATATCTGAAGGCAAATATTGCTCCGGGATATGACATATTCCCTTTAAAGTTTTTCAGTGAGATTTTTCTTAATCAGTTAAACAAGGTAAATTTTACATGAAAATTCCAGAATCTGAGAACAATGGTTCAGAGCAGCTGTATAATAAGGTGTGAGCAAAAGTAATAACATCTCGACGCACCCTGTTAATGTAAATGGAGTCCACCATGATTCAAACAGCTCTGTTATATAAAAAACTTAGAATTATAGTGTGAATAGAGCCAAGTCAATGAACAGTGAAGAAGACATGGGGGCTCTGTACCCAAGATGCGGCCACTATGTGGTGTACAGCAACATATGTTTTCCATAGGGTAGTTCCATTTCCAATGCCAAAAACAGTAGGCTTAAAATGAATATTAAATGACAGGAATAGACTAGAACCAAAGAGGTAACTGCTAAGAGCAGAAAGAGCAAGGTTTTCTTCTTTTACATCCAGAGACTAAAGCCTAAGTAATACTAATTTATTTATGGTGTTGGAGATACGGTAATTATGATGACGATAATGAGGATTAGCAATAAACTTACAATCACTAGAACTTTTATTCTGTAATGCTATACAGAGAACATATGCAATCACATCTGTGTCTGCTCCAGTGGAGCTCATAATCAAATGCTATACTAAATGTCATAGCACTCACAGAGGACATAGGGCTGCGCTATATGCAGACATCTGGGACAGGAATGTCTGTATTAATATGGATGCATTTTATGTGATGTGTGCTATTGAGCACTGGCCTAGATGGGATTATTTATTGGGCACAGGGCTATGTCATTGGAGGGTCGGTTAGTCATTGGTAATATCAATGTAATAACGTGTGCTGAGACCTTTTTCTAATAAGGGGATTAAAAATGAAGGCTATTTTATTCCACAATGTGAGTGTTATATATAAAAAACAAATGACTTTTTTCTTTATTCATAGTGCTACGCTTGTCTATTATTTGAGCCCTTCTGAATCAGCAATGAGTCAGGAACGGACATAATATTGGTGCAACCTGTGCGGCTGTACAGGGGCCCAAGAGGTCAAGGGGCCCATTTCCACCTCCAAAGCAAGTGGAATTGATGACCTATTAGGCCACAAAGGGCCCACATATTGTTCTTGCACAAGGGCCCTCTTCTGTCTGACAGTGTAACAAGCCTATGAACATGACTTTATTGGAAAAATAAAAGCAGAAAAACCCTTTTTCTCTAAATCCAGACAATCACACTGAAGAATATTTGCCACTGTGTAGACCCCTTTAACTTACGTCATCTATTAGAAAACTAAGTCAGTGGAGGTTGTCCCTTAAAAAAGGTAAAGATATTGAACGTCATGTATCAGGAACCTACAGTATAGGTTCATTTATTTAGTATAGATAGCAGTATAAAAAAAAAAAAAAAATTTTTCACAATTGAGTCGAAGGAATTATGATAATCTACAGCGCCGTGCAGCCTTAGATATCTCTTCTACTCAAGTTACCCAACCTATATAAATGTTCATAAGTCACCAGCAAACGTCATGTACTGGATGTTCTGCGTACACGATGGTGTACCAGTTATCTGGACTCTCGGGAGTACAGTTTGAGTACATGCCTGCCGCCAGCCCTTAGCCGGCACGATCCAGGCGCAGCTACTACTTGCATGTTTCCTCTAGTACATTCACTAGTGTTCATTTCGCATCTCTTGAATTTTAAAGACATAATTCATGTTCCCCGAGTAGCCGTGAGGCTCACCACAAGCTGACTTTTCATTTGTCATATTCCCCATCCTTCCCTGTAATGTTTTATTACCAGAGAGGTAATGTGATCTATCAACAGCTTGAGAGCCCTTGGCTCTCCTAACAAACCCCTTCACTCCTGGTTGTAATAAATCTTCAGGGGCAAAATCACCTCTGTTATAAGAGAACCGCAATCTTGAGCTATTTTGTGTAATTAATTATATCTGCCTTTACCTTACTGACACCGCTGTCCTTTTATTTTACCGATTTGCTCCTGTAAAATCATAAAGCATGATAAATTATGATTTCGTAAGCATATCTGGGAGAAGGTGCCAGCAGACGCTCCCTTCAGTGCTACAGAAATTCAGATTCATGGCCTCATATCATAGGATTATGGAATTAGTGCCAAACTATTCACAACCAACGGTGACCCATGTGTATGACAAAAAAAGTCCATATGACCGATGGGGTACACAGGGAAAGATTCCTAGTGGCCGGCAATCCGGATGTGGCACCAACAATACATCTAGTGACTGCATCAATATTACATGTATGTCACGCCGGGCAGCTACAATTAGCCCAATATGCTCATAGTCTTCAGTCATTTTGCATGTAATGGACTGTGAAATATACTTGGTCAATGAGCAGCACATCACACAACAAGGTCAGGCACCTTATCAGATTAGTCTCCTGGTTTCAGTAATTACCTTGTACTTTACACAAGATAACATCTGACAGCCTAATATGTGATAGACATAATGAAATAATTGACCACAAAGACAATGGCAGGAGGAAAATATGGTATAAATCGTATTTCCAAGCACCAGGATACAGAATTTGCAGATTACCGCGATTTTTACCATCACATTTACACACAACCTGCAGGACATGATATAGTAACTCATTGTACATATGAATCTCTGAACAGTCCAGTCTGCAAAATGTTGGTTTAAAAACCCAATACATTGTTACAATGAATTAAAAGGGTTGTAGAAAAATCTAACATTTATCACAGATCCAAGGGACAGTTGATATGTTTCTGATCGTAGGAGGGTCTGATCACTGTAACACCCTGAATTCACAAGAACAAGGGTCCCCGAGTCTCCTCTGTAGGGCATGCAATATGCTTCTCTAGTGCTGTACTCTGCTATCAAAATGAATGAAGAAGTAGAACCAGCCTCCCCCCAATATCAGGATCGCTGTCAATCCCAGAGACCAGAGCCTTATCACTTGTCCTTGAAAAGGAAATAAGTTTAATGTGTCAACTAGAATACCCGGTTGCTGATGAGTGATACACACGTACAAGACTTGAGCCGGTGGAGTGATGTACACATACAAGACCGGAGCTGGCTGAGTGATACACACGTACAAGACCGGAGCCGGTTGAGTGATGTACACATACAAGACCGGAGCTGGCTGAGTGATGCACACATACAAGACCGGAGCCGGTTGAGTGATGTACACATACAAGACCGGAGCTGGCTGAGTGATGCACACATACAAGACCGGAGCTGGCTGAGTGATACACACGTACAAGACCGGAGCTGGCTGAGTGATGCACACATACAAGACCGGAGCTGGCTGAGTGATGCACACATACAAGACCAGAGCTGGCTGAGTGATGCACACATACAGGACCGGAGCTGGCTGAGTGATGCACACATACAAGACCAGAGCTGGCTGAGTGATGCACACATACAAGACCGGAGCTGGCTGAGTGATGCACACATACAAGACCGGAGCTGGCTGAGTGATGCACACATACAAGACCAGAGCTGGCTGAGTGATGCACACATACAGGACCGGAGCTGGCTGAGTGATGCACACATACAAGACCAGAGCTGGCTGAGTGATGCACACATACAAGACCGGAGCTGGCTGAGTGATGCACACATACAAGACCAGAGCTGGCTGAGTGATACACACATACAAGACCAGAGCTGGCTGAGTGATGCACACATACAAGACAGGAGCTGGCTGAGTGATGCACACATACAAGACCAGAGCTGGCTGAGTGATACACACATACAAGACCGGAGCTGGCTGAGTGATACACACATACAAGACCGGAGCTGGCTGAGTGATGTACACATACAAGACCGGAGCTGGCTGAGTGATACACACATACAAGACCGGAGCTGGCTGAGTGATGCACACATACAAGACAGGAGCTGGCTGAGTGATGCACACATACAAGACCAGAGCTGGCTGAGTGATACACACATACAAGACCGGAGCTGGCTGAGTGATACACACATACAAGACCGGAGCTGGCTGAGTGATACACACATACAAGACCGGAGCTGGCTGAGTGATGCACACATACAAGACCGGAGCTGGCTGAGTGATGTACACATACAAGACCGGACCTGGCTGAGTGATGCATACATACAAGACAGTAGCTGGCTGAGTGATGCACACATACAATATCGGAGCTGGCTGAGTGATACACACATACAAGACCGGAGCTGGCTGAGTGATGCACACATACAAGACCAGAGCTGGCTGAGTGATACACACATACAAGACCAGAGCTGGCTGAGTGATACACACATACAAGACCGGAGCTGGCTGAGTGATACACACATACAAGACCGGAGCTGGCTGAGTGATACACACATACAAGACCGGAGCTGGCTGAGTGATGCACACATACAAGACCGGAGCTGGCTGAGTGATGCACACATACAAGACCAGAGCTGGCTGAGTGATGCACACATACAAGACCGGAGCTGGCTGAGTGATGCACACATACAAGACCAGAGCTGGCTGAGTGATGCACACATACAAGACCAGAGCTGGCTGAGTAATGCACACATACAAGACAGGAACTGGCTGAGTGATGCACACATACAAGACCAGAGCTGGCTGAGTGATGCACACATACAAGACCGGAGCTGGCTGAGTGATGCACACATACAAGACCGGAGCTGGCTGAGTGATACACACATACAAGACCGGAGCTGGCTGAGTGATATACACTGTGAGACAGTGAGGATATGTGGTGAATGGGGTGTACATTTCACCTAGGTTCTTTGCTAACTATAAGGGAAATGGGTGGCTTTGTAGACCTGGTGGTAGAGAAAGGTCACTACACCTTGCATTCATTGCACACTTGCAGCTCAAACCTGAAGCCAATCAGCTGTTAATTAGGAAGCCAGAAATAGGTGTCTGCGGACACAGTCAGAGAGCTCATTCAGTCTGGACAAGGGGTCCAGGCACAGAAGGTGTCTCCAAGAGTATTAGAGCTGTCTTCAGCCTGGACACAGAGAGGTGTCCTGGCACAAGGAAGCAGTCTCTGTGAGAATGCTCCAAGAGTGTTAGAGCTGTCTTCAGCCTGGACACAGAGAGGTGTCCTGGCACAAGGAAGCAGTCTCTGTGAGCATGCATGCTGATGATTACTGAAGGAGGGGAGCCGTCTCAGTCTGGGTGCAGGAAGGACCCCGGACACAGGAGTGTCTCTGTGAACCTCCATGCTGATGATTACTGAAGAGGAGGGGAGCCGTCTCAGTCTGGGTGCAGGAAGGACCCCGGACACAGGAGTGTCTCTGTGAACCTCCATGCTGATGATTACTGAAGAGGAGGGGAGCCGTCTCAGTCTGGGTGCAGGAAGGACCCCGGACACAGGAGTGTCTCTGTGAACCTCCAGCATAATGACTACTGAATAGGAGTGGATCTTTCTCAAGTCTGGAAGTCGAGTGGACCTTCAGACATAAGGAGGAGTATCTGGGAGACTCCATACTGGTAACATATATCATATGTGTTGTTTTGGGCACAGACTGATAGAGTCTGGGTTCCTGATAGAAAGGGACATTATATAAGTGTAATTAGTGGCTAGACAAGCCCAGGTCTTTTGTTTATGCTTTGTTTTTATCTGTTTGCTGTGGACTTTATAAAACTGGTTGCGGCCAGTTTTCACCAAACTGCTGTCTGAATGAACTGTTTCCGTGCCATTCTGTCTACCCAGACAGCGATCCTAGAGCTAAACCCCCCGGAAGGCTACAATTGGTGGAGAATGCTGGGGCAGCGCAGGGCCTGGTACAGTTAGTGCTGGAGTGTGCATGCAGCACAGTGGCAAGAGACAGCATTAAAGGTGAAGTCTATTGAAATAGCAACAGAGGAAAAAAAAAAAGTGTGTGTCAGCAGAAACGTCTGTTTGGAGCAGTCTTGGAGAGACAGTGGCCCTGATAGGGTCTGCAGAGAGAAAATGTATGCACAGCAAAGCTGAACTTGTTGTGAAAATGACTGTGGAATGTGCAGCAGCAAAAGAAAAGTTTGTGGAGCAGTCTTAAAGAGACAGTAGCCCTAATAGACTTTGCAAAGAAAAAAAAAAAAAAAAGTGGTTGCACAGCAAGGCTGAATTTTCTGTGGAAAAAAGCTGTGTAGTGTGTATGTCTTGAGTGAAGACTGCCGTTGTTAAGACAGAGAAGTCTGACAGCATGGATGACAGCATGGAGGCGCTGTTTGAACAAATGGCGCAAGTTAATGTGCAACATAAAACTGCCGTGGTTGAGACAGATAAGTCCGGCCGTGTGAAGGAGCTCATTGAATACCTGGTACAGGCCCAGCGAAGCATGCAGCAGAGCATGGAGCAGCAGCGCCTGCAGTACCAGCGGCAAATGCAGCAGTACCAGCAGCAAATCCTGCAGCAGCAGCAGGAGAATAACCGGTTGTTTTTTGAACAGGTTGCAGCACTGCAGGGGACTTGTGGTGCATCGTCACAAAGTAATGTTGCAAAGTCACCTGACTTGTCCGCTGTGAAGAGGGCGGTAAGACGGTCCTTGGAAAAGATGACACCTCGTGATGATGTGGAGGTATATCTCACTAGGTTTGAGAGACTGGCAGAGAAGGAGAATCTGCCCCTATCTGAATGGGCCATGATGGTCGCACCATATCTGATTGGAGAGCCCCAAAGGGCATATGCTGACCTGAGCGAGCAGGACAGCCAAGACTATGCTAAGATGAAAGTGGAGATTCTTACCGGCTGGGTGTTACGGTGACAGCCCATGCCAGAGGAGTTCATGACTGGAGATACAGTTGGGAGTCTGCAGTCAGCAGGCCTGATTATGGAGTTGAAAAGGTGGTAGTGAACCACTACACCCGAGCATGTCCTACAGTGAACCGCTACACCCGAGCATGTTCTCCTGAGGTACAGCCGTCTGAGAGGACGTCACTTCAGAGTTCCCGGACGTCGAACTCTCCCGGTAAGAGCGTTCCAGCTGTTGGGGACATGGGGTATGCTGATAAGCGGGTTCAGGCCCGAGGGGACATGTGGGTGGAAGAGTGTGATGGACAGTGTTGGAGATGTCGTGAAATTGCAGCCAACTGTCCACTAGAGGGGGAGCCTATGTGCCGTGATGTTGGCAGATCCCTCTCTCTCTGCGCAGAACCTGTGTGTGTGACCACCGCAACCGAAGAGACTGGACCACAGGTGTCCCGGTGGTTACAAATGGTTGCTCAGCGCAGGCCCTCTTGGACTCAGAGAGTCCAGTGACTTCCGTATGTGACAGCCTGATTGATAGGGACTTCATCCCTGATAAGCACTTGAGTATGGTGTGCATCCATGGAGACACCAAAGTCTACCCAGAGACTGCCGTGGACTTGGTCCCCAAACTCGGGGAGATTTCATGTGAAGTGGGGGTAGTGAAGACCCTGGTGCAACCCGTTATATTGGGTAATGACTTTCCCCGGTCTAAGGATCTCTGGGGGAAGGGTGATTCTGATGGACAGTGTGATGAAGCCCCTACTGAGGGTACGCAGTCCCGAGGGGCGGAACACGATGCTAGTGGGATGTTAAAATTATGTGATAATGATGATGATGAACCTGATAATGATGATGACCATGAAAATGGTGCTGATGCTGGTAATGATAGTGATGATAATACTGATCATAGTCATGATAATGATGTTGATAATAATGATGACTGTGACAGTGATGAAATTCCTTTGCAGGTGATGTTGGGAGACGAGGATGGTGGTTCTCGGGAACCGAGTGTCCCTGACTTGCCTGTGTCCTGTGACGGTTTTGAGAGTGAGCAGTGGCGAGAACCCTCTCTTAAAACAGCACAGGAAAATATGATTGTTCTAAATGAGGTTTCCCAGGAGCCTGACTCTGAGGAGAGGTTCTCTCATGTTGCCATAAACACTGAAGTCCAGGGAGAGGTTGTGAGTCAGCTCCTAGTACCTGAACTATATAGAAGTGTAGTGCTGGGGTTGTCACATACTTGAGGGACCAGATGATGAAGTTAATGTTGTGGATGACATGTTAACTAAGGTTCCAGATCAGGATGTGAATGAGAATGAATTCTATACTCCTGAAAGTGAGCAGGATGAGAATGAGAGTGAAGTGTCTAGCCCTGAAAGTGAGCCGGATGTGGCTGAGAAAAAGGGGTCCGACAGGGATAGTGGGAGTGATAATGAATCATCTGATGACAATGGAGCAACCAGTGCAAGTGAGGAAGGCATGGTGGCAGAGGAGGTTGAGAGTCCTGAGAAGAGGACTGATGCTGACCTTACAGCCAGACAGAAGATGCCATCTGTAGATGTTTTACAGTTGGGACAAAGAGAGCGACTACTTCCAGCCCAAGAAAGGGAGAGACGAGAGGCTTCCCTGGGGATTGGCAGTAGACGTGCTAAAACAACGAGGGGTAGAGATGACGCTTCTGTTAGCTCACGGCTGAGTGTGAGACCCGGTGGCGGACGAAAAGACAGAGAGTCAGACTCAGAACTACCAGTAAATTTGACTGGACGATGGACTCGTGACCGCAACGACGGTAGGAGTCAGTTCAGGAAAGAAAGGTCGGGTGAGGTGACACCGACACAAGGACAAGGCCAACATTCTGACCGCTGGGGGCGGGAGAGGCCTAACAAAGAGGTGATATTGCATAGTGCCCAAAATCAACTGAGACGGGGTGACTGGCAGAGGCGACCGAGGGGGATCTCTGGTCGGGTGGCAGGTGTTCGACCCCACAAATTTGAACAGAGGGGGCACTGGGGTATGGCCCTCAGGATATGCATGGAGGCATGTGATGGATGGACGGTATGTATCGCAGAGGTGGGTGGCCCTGTGATGGAAGCCTGGATATATTTTGGTTCAGCAGATCTACTGCTGAGACTTGTGCTATACGTTGGGAGGCTTCCAGGTGACTTGGAGAGCTGGGCGGGTCCAGTCACCTACAAACCCACCTAAGGGGTATGTGTCTAAATACCTAGGATAAAGCTGTATGCAGAGGGGACGGATGGGTAATGCAGCGCTGGCTGGCATTCATTTAATGGATCAGTATGTATGTTTTGACTGTCCATGTTCCTTCTCCTCAGTTGACTGGTCACATGACTGTGACATCACACAGTGTGTGTGTGTGTGTGTGTGTAAGGGTATAAAAACCCTGCTTAATGGAAGATAAAGATGAAGCTGATGTTGGCTATGACTTGAGCTGTGTTCACTGTCTCTTTAGGTTTGTTGACCAGTCCTCCGGTCTGGATGACCAGCCCTCCGGTCTGGAGAAGAGGGGGGGGATATGTGAGACAGTGAGGATATGTGGTGAATGGGGTGTACATTTCACCTAGGTTCTTTGCTAACTATAAGGGAAATGGGTGGCTTTGTAGACCTGGTGGTAGAGAAAGGTCACTACACCTTGCATTCATTGCACACTTGCAGCTCAAACCTGAAGCCAATCAGCTGTTAATTAGGAAGCCAGAAATAGGTGTCTGCGGACACAGTCAGAGAGCTCATTCAGTCTGGACAAGGGGTCCAGGCACAGAAGGTGTCTCCAAGAGTATTAGAGCTGTCTTCAGCCTGGACACAGAGAGGTGTCCTGGCACAAGGAAGCAGTCTCTGTGAGAATGCTCCAAGAGTGTTAGAGCTGTCTTCAGCCTGGACACAGAGAGGTGTCCTGGCACAAGGAAGCAGTCTCTGTGAGCATGCATGCTGATGATTACTGAAGAGGAGGGGAGCCGTCTCAGTCTGGGTGCAGGAAGGACCCCGGACACAGGAGTGTCTCTGTGAACCTCCATGCTGATGATTACTGAAGAGGAGGGGAGCCGTCTCAGTCTGGGTGCAGGAAGGACCCGGACACAGGAGTGTCTCTGTGAACCTCCATGCTGATGATTACTGAAGAGGAGGGAGCCGTCTCAGTCTGGTGCAGGAAGGACCCCGGACACAGGAGTGTCTCTGTGAACCTCCATGCTGATGATTACTGAAGAGGAGGGAGCCGTCTCAGTCTGGTGCAGGAAGGACCCCGGACACAGGAGTGTCTCTGTGAACCTCCAGCATAATGACTACTGAATAGGAGTGGATCTTTCTCAAGTCTGGAAGTCGAGTGGACCTTCAGACATAAGGAGGAGTATCTGGGAGACTCCATACTGGTAACATATATCATATGTGTTGTTTTGGGCACAGACTGATAGAGTCTGGGTTCCTGATAGAAAGGGACATTATATAAGTGTAATTAGTGGCTAGACAAGCCCAGGTCTTTTGTTTATGCTTTGTTTTTATCTGTTTGCTGTGGACTTTAATAAAACTGGTTGCGGCCAGTTTTCACCAAACTGCTGTCTGAATGAACTGTTTCCGTGCCATTCTGTCTACCCAGACAGCGATCCTAGAGCTAAACCCCCCGGAAGGCTACAACACATACAAGACCAAAGCTGGCTGAGTGATACACACATACAAGACCGGAGCTGGCTGAGTGATACACACATACAAGACCGGAGCTGGCTGAGTGATACACACATACAAGACCAGAGCTGGCTGAGTGATGCACACATACAAGACAGGAGCTGGCTGAGTGATGCACACATACAAGACAGGAGCTGGCTGAGTGATGCACACATACAAGACCAGAGCTGGCTGAGTGATACACACATACAAGACCGGAGCTGGCTGAGTGATACACACATACAAGACCGGAGCTGGCTGAGTGATACACACATACAAGACCGGAGCTGGCTGAGTGATACACACATACAAGACCGGAGCTGGCTGAGTGATGCACACATACAAGACAGGAGCTGGCTGAGTGATGCACACATACAAGACCAGAGCTGGCTGAGTGATACACACATACAAGACTGGAGCTGGCTGAGTGATTTACACATACAAGACCGGAGCTGGCTGAGTGATGCACACATACAAGACCGGAGCTGGCTGAGTGATGCACACATACAACACCGGAGCTGGCTGAGTGATGCACACATACAAGACCGGAGCTGGCTGAGTGATACACACATACAACACCGGAGTTGGCTCAGTGATGTACACATACAAGACTGGAGCTGGCTGAGTGATTCACACATAAAATGATGGGGTGCTGGCTGAGTTATTCGCACATATATAATTGGGGTGCTGGCTGAGTAATGCACACATGCAATACTGGCATGCTGGTTTTTCATTCACACCTACAAGACTGGGATGCTGGTGAGTGATTGGCACATACAATTCCAAATAGTTTAGGTTATTAATATAAAAAACACAAAATTACATAAAAAAGAGTTCAATGGAAGTGCAGCTGGGAAGCCAATGTACTGTAATATCTTGTGAAAACTTTGAACAGATGCACTGTGTTCTGAGTACAAACTGAGCCTGATAATTTGTAGTAGATCTAAATAAAGAAAAATAACACGTTATGTGATCTGGTCTCATTTCGGCACATACAGCACTACTATCAATATAAGTTTTGCATAAAAGTTTGTCTGTCTGAAGATACATGATTATTGCCCAGAAAATCCACACGTATCCTCCCCGTATGATCAAACATAGCCTTAATGTAATGGCGTTCTCTTCACATCACATTTGGACCAAGCAGTTCGGAAAATATATGCCAGCCCACTCTATGATTTTGGATATGACTAATGACACATTTGGGCAGGGGTTGTCGCAATGAGACGACCTCTTTAAACCAAACTTTTACGACAAAAATAGGACTCCAAATGCAAGTTGTAAATAGTATTTATTTGTATTCTTGTTTTTGCTATCAGTAAAGTATACAATCATCTACTAGGGCTAGTAGATAAGCTGGGAACCAAACTTAGAACCAAATGATAATGTTTCGGCTGATTTTGTAGCTGTGGCTGACAGCTGTAACTACAGGGTCCATGCTCCGGAATGAGCAGAAACACTGTTTTCCCTCCTCTATTTTAAAAACAGCTGTAGAGATGTAAGAAGAAGAGAACAAATGTCACTCGACTGCTAAACTGGAGTATATATATACCACTGCACATGCATTATATTTGCATATTATTATTTTAATTTACTGAGATAATGACAGTTGGGTTTTCATTGGCTGTAAGTCATAATCATCAACATTAACAGAAATAAACACTTGAAATACGTAGATTTACTCTGTGTGTAATGACTCTATATAATATATGAGTTTCACTTTTTGTATTGAAGAACTGAAATAAATTAACTTTGTGATAATACTCTAATTTTGTGATAAGCACCTGCATGTATACACTCAGGTACAGTACAGACCAAAAGTTTTGACACACCTTCTAATGTAAAGATTTTTCTGCATTTTCATGACTATGAAAATTGTACATTCACACTGAAGGTATCAAAACTATGAATTAACACATGTGGAATTATATACTTAACAAAAAAGTGTGAAACAACTGAAAATATGTCTTATATTCTAGGTTCTTCAAAGTAGACACCTTTTGCTTTGATGACTGCTTTGCACACTCTTGGCATTCTCTTGATGAGCTTCAAGAGGTAGTCACCCCAAATGGTCTTCCAACAATCTTGAAGGAGTTCCCAGAGATGCTTAGCACTTGTTGGCCCTTTTGCCTTCACTCTGCGGTCCAGCTCACCCCAAACCATCTCGATTGGGTTCAGGTCTGGTGACTGTGGAGGCCATGTCATCTGGCGTAGCACCCCATCACTCTCCTTCTTGGTCAAAAAGCCCTTACACAGCCTGGAGGTGTGTTTGGGGTCATTGTCCTGTTGAAAAATAAATGATGGTCCAACTAAACGCAAACCGGATGGAATAGCATGCCGCTGCAAGATGCTGTGGTAGCCATGCTGGTTCAGTATGCCTTCAATTTTGAATAAATCCCAAAAAGTGTCACCAGCAAAGCACCCCCACACCATCACACCTCCTCCTCCATGCTTCACAGTGGAAACCAGGCATGTAGAGTCCATCCGTTCACCTTTTCTGCATCGCACAAAGACACGGTGGTTGGAACCAAAGATCTCAAATTTGGACTTATGAGACCAAAGCACAGATTTCCACTGGTCTAATGTCCATTCCCTGTGTTCTTTAGCCCAAACAAGTCTCTTCTGCTTGTTGCCTGTCCTTAGCGGTGGTTTCCTAGCAGCTATTTTACCATGAAGGCCTGCTGCACAAAGTCTCCTCTTAACAGTTGTTGTAGAGATGTGTCTGCTGCTAGAACTCTGTGTGGCATTGACCTGGTCTCTAATCTGAGCTGCTGTAAACCTGCGATTTCTGAGGCTGGTGACTCGAATAAACTTATCCTCAGAAGCAGAGGTGACTCTTGGTCTTCATTTCCTGGGGCGGTCCTCAAGTGAGCTAGTTTCTTTGTAGCGCTTGATGGTTTTTGCAACTGCACTTGGGGACACTTTCAAAGTTTTCCCAATTTTTCGGACTGACTGACCTTCATTTCTTAAAGTAATGATGGCCACTCGTTTTTCTTTACTTTGCTGCTTTTTTCTTGCCATAATACAAATTCTAACAGTCTATTCAGTAGGACTATCAGCTGTGTATCCACCAGACTTCTGCACAACACAACTGATGGTCCCAACCCCATTTATAAGGCCAGAAATCCCACTTATTAAACCTGACAGGGCACACCTGTGAAGTGAAAACCATTTCCGGTGACTACCTCTTGAAGCTCATCAAGAGAATGCCAAGAGTGTGCAAAGCAGTCATCAAAGCAAAAGGTGGCTACTTTGAAGAACCTAGAATATAAGACATATTTTCAGTTGTTTCACACTTTTTTGTTAAGTCTATAATTCGACATGTGTTAATTCATAGTTTTGATGCCTTCTGTGTGAATTTACAATTTTCATAGTCATGAAAATATAGAAAAATCTTTAAATGAGAAGGTGTGTCCAAACTTTTTGGTCTGTACTGTTTATTTATATACAAAAACATTTTAAAAGCATAAAAGTCACAATAGTGGCCACATTTTGATACTTAGTGCTAACACAGTACTATAATCCCATTACAGGATGGTTTAAGATTTGTATCTCCTCCATCATAACCGATCACTGCTACAGTCACACAGAAGAGCTTCTTATTTCTTAATCAAGTTATCCCCATGTTATATGGATAAAAGTACTTGTAAAAAAATATCCTATTCGTTCTCAAGAATGGAGTGATTTTTAATTTTATTGTGTTAACAGAGGCAACGACGTGCCTGTTATAGCCGGCACCGGTCATTGACCGCTCCTGCTGGAGATTCACCTGCGCTTTGTCAACAGAAATGCAGTTTGTCTTTCTGTTGACAAGAAGGGACTACTGGCATCATGCTGATTGACAGTCGGCTTCCCCCAATTAGGCAGCGAGGAGCCAGCTTTCCATCAGCATGACACCAGTAGTCCCGCCCTATCAACAGGAAAAGAAACTACTGCTCTGTTGACTTCAGCAGAAGTCTGTGACCGCTACGTGCTGCCGGAGGACGGCGCCAGGCACAACAGCCGGTAGATTGCAACTACCTGCCTGTTAGTGCTTAGGCACATTTTTTTTTTAAAGTCCCGGACATCCCCTTGAAGGTGCATAGGATAAATGTTGATCGACCCTGCTGATTGAAATGTGTTCAGACGACCATCTAAAGTGTTAGGAGGTGTTGAATTTTAATATGCCCAATCTTTTTGTTCTCAGGGGAGAAAGGCTGACACTGGATGTACCTAGGAGTGGCTCACTCCCCTTTACCCATTGAGAACACATGCATGCTCATCTGAACTGTGCATATATATGTATGGAGTGGTTGAATGGCAAAGCTTTTGAGCCACCCTTTCATTACCGCTTCATAATGTATTGTGATTGCTTGGCTTGTTACTGTAACATGCAGCATCTCCCTAATACATAGGTTAGATATTATTTAATGCCACAAGCGAAGTCATTTAACACAGGTTGCTGCTTTTGGCAAGGAATGGGCGATTGCTGTGTGACTGTCCAACAAACCCTTTGGCCTCCGAGATGTAAGGACATGAGTTACTAGTGCAGAGTAAGGAAGGGTATTGTTTGCCAAACAAGGCTCCATATTTCTACACATGTGGAGTATCTAAAAGCAAAGTCTTCTCTGCTACACTGTTTTGTGAATGTTCCTGAAAGCCAAAATTAAATGCGTCTTCCTGACTCATCTATATCACCCTTCAAACAATCTGCAGAAAATGAAGCTAAGGATAAAGTGTGATCTATTGGTTTCAAGATAGAAAAGGTTTTGCATTAGGAACAAAATATCACTGTAATAGCAATTGGGTTTTTGAAGAGACTGCAGGAAAAGTATGTACGCCAACGAACTCATTACGCGAGCCTCCTGTGGCCGCACACTACATAGAACTCTATAAGACAGTTGACTAGCAAGCCACCGAGTGTCCATGAAGTTCAAGGCATAATGAGTTTAGCTGCTTTCCTGATAATCCACACACACAAGAGGAATAAGGAGATTGCCGCCTAATAGCAGCTTGGAAATGTGAACATTTTGGAAAGCGCGTAGGAACGTATCTATGAAACTTCATGCCTCTTGGGTACTGCATACTACAGGAGACATGATAATGAAATATCAATGGAAATGCAGTAAGTAGGTCAGATGTACATGAATTTGCATTATCAAACAGACCATTTGTTCATTATCCAACAAAACGAGAGACTACATTTATATCCAGAACAGAATACTCAGCCTAAGTTGGTAGTGACGTTGCAGAGCTCGGCTGCCACCAGACTTCTCTGTAAATCACAGACAGACAAGAACCTTAATCACAACTGATTTATCCTCCAATCCTATTACTTGATTAGATTAATACACCAAGATCTATTAAACAGGAATCACCCGGCAGAAGTCTATTAATATCTCGTAATCATGGCATATGGTACGAAAGACTAATTGATATGGAATTACTTTAAGAATGGCTAACATTACTGCTATGTCCAAATTCATTAAAAATATTGGTGTTGCTGTCATCAAGCTTACTATGAGTTACATGGCATCCACAATAGCCTCCAAAACTTTAAGGGTATGTGCCCATGATCAGTAAACGCTGCGGGTTGCACACTATGTACTTGCGCAGCGTCCAGATGTTACAGCATAGTGGATGGGATTTCAAGACGCCCGCGGCTCACCCACAGAGACGGACATGCGGCACGTCTCTCCAGACCGCAGCATGTCTATTTATCTTTCGGAGACGCTAGTCTCCTCAAGATAAATGTCACCCGTACAAGATATTGGACGTGGTAAATCCGAACGGTTCAGTGAACACATGCGGAAACACCTGCGTTGAATAGACGGCAGCGCTTTGGACGCAGCGGACATGTACTTGACGTTTTTATTGGTACCATTTTTGACCACATGACATTTTATGATCGCTTTCTATTCCGATTTTTGGGAGGCAGAATTAAGAGAAACCAGCAATTCAGTACTTTTTTTGGCTTTTTTTTTATACTGTTCCGCGTGTAGTAAAATTGATAAGGCGGTTTTATTCTTCGGATCAGTACAATTACAGCGATACCACATTTATATAATTTTTTAGGCTTTGCCGCTTTTACACAATAACAACAATTTTATAGAAAAAATAATGATTTTTGCATCGCTTTATTCTGAGAGCTATAACTTTTTTATTTGTCTGCTGACGGAGCAATATGGCGGCTTGATTTTTGCGGAACAAGATGACGTTTTAACCTGTACCATTTTTATTTACATTTGCCTTTTTGATCGTGTTTTATTCCACTTTTGTTCACAGGGAAAATGAAAAAGCACAGTTTTTGCCTTGTTTTTTTTTATTTATCTGGTAGTTCTGGATGCAGCAATACCAAATATGTGCATTTTTTTGGTAATTTTATTTTTTACATAAAAATACAGTGGCATGCTGCTCAGCAAGATCCCTACACTATATTCAGTCTGTGTACAGGAATTCACGACGAGTATTTGACGCTGAGTTGACTGAGTGTCCTAAATCTACTGTCTGATGTTGAAGCCTAAGGGTCCTGAGTACTATAACTCTAGTCCACAAATTGTTGAAATACTGTAGTTTTGAAAACAATAAAAAAGTCTCCTTATTACCCACAGCAGATCCACTCCAGCACTGATCTGTGAGCATTCTTTACCCGTGGAGGTGGGTGCTCTCAATCACTGCGTCCCATACCACCCTGGTCACTTCTCCCTTGTATATCTAGATGTTCAGAGGAAACTCTATGCCGTAACAAAACAGGGAATATCCTTCCCAACATCCTATCAATCATACTATTTCTTGAATGAATATTTTACTTTATGCAATCTAATATTTACTGATACCATTTATGAAAATTTCTCCCTGTTTTATTGTTTTTTTTGTGTATATTAATGCATATCCTGTAGACATTACAGGCAAATTTAATTAAAAAAATGGTAATAGAAGAGAAAAGAAGGGTTAATTCAGACAGTTCCTTTCCTCGTCGTGATCCAATGGCTGTCTTTCCTAATTAGCGTGTCAGACTGAAATAGAAATTCAACATATGATGCTGCTCAAGCTGATATGTAGGAAGTGTCAAGCCAAAACAATTTGGTGTTTATTGGGTAGGAGGGGCAGTAAACAAGAACATAAAGGGAATCTGTCAACCCAAACTGACAGTACCAGCTAATCATGCAGTCTTGTAGGGGATACAGCCCCTATTAAAATGACATTTTTAGTGTTTAAATCGCTGCCTCCATTTTTGAAGTTTAATCAAATGCTAAATACAGTGCTCATTGCACCCTCAGTGTGACCAAGAGATTCCATGCGCCATCCAGCCCGCATTCTGCACGCCTCCGCCGCCCCCAAAGTGATTGGTTTGCTTGAGCTTCCTCTGCAGATAGTGCTCACTCCAGGCAAACCAGCGCGGCCAATCAGGAGTGGGAGAGGCGGGGGCATGCAAAACCAATAGGCAGCCTGGGGCACTGAGCTTCTTGGCCACACCAAGGGTGCACCAAGCTCCCTAAATAACATGTTTGATTAAACTTCAGTTTCTGCAGTATGTAGGGACCGATTTGAACAGTAAAAGTGCTATTTTTATAGGGAGCTATATCCCTTACAGGGCTTTGTGATTGGTTTATATTGTCAGTTTGGACTCCCTTTAACTAGAAGTGATAAGTACAGTAATTACTGTGTAACTCAATGCTAAATCCCTTTGTTTGTCACGACCATACTGATAGCTACATATGGGAAATCCCCATATGAAAAAAGAAAGGAGTGACAGGCTATAGCGTAAAAAAAGAAAATGCTGTCTGAGGACATGTGCTCATTTACATAAGAAAGTCAATTATTCTACAGTATATCCAATAAAGCATACATCTAGTTCCCACTCATTGGTGTGAGAAGAATAGAAGAGATGGGGCTTTAGTCCTGGAGAGACCGCACACTGACGATGGCTTTGAATTAGTGATGACTGATGAGCAAAAGTATACTCGTTGCTCGGGTTTTCCCGAGCATGCTCGGGTGATCTCCGAGCATTTTGGAGTGCTCAGAGATTTCGTTTTTTGTCCACTAGCTGCATGATTTATGGCTGCTGGACAAGCCTGAATACATGTGAGGATTGCCTGTTTGTCTGGGAATCCCACATGTATTCAGGCTGTCCAGCAGCCATAAATCATGCAAATGCGCCAAACTAAATCTCCGAACACGCCAAAATACTCGGAGATCACCCGAGCGTGCTCAGGAAAACCCAAGCAACGAGTATACTTTTGCTCATCACTACTTAGAATAGATGCAACTGTTGTGAGGATTATTAAAGAGAATCTGTCAAGGGTATTTACCCTTATATTGTATTAGGGGTGTTTTATTCGCCTCCTAGTAACTTTTTCAACGATGCCTTTATAACATCAAATATTGTTTCATCCCATTGCCCGTGTGCTCGGACATTTCACTGATCTGTACAAATCGGTGATATTATTCCCATAGCATCATGATGGACATACGTGTGTGTGCGGGGAAAGTGGGGAATAGGAGAAAATGGACTCACGTTGGTTTGTCAATCACTTTGCTTTGGGTGTGATACCATTGAACTGCATGGATGTGTGATGGAGCTCCCGAATCACTGGAAACAAACACTGTTTTTACATACTCCACCAACATTTTGGTGTAATAAAGAGATGATTAAAAACATCATTAGAAAACTGATAAAGACCCCTAAGTAAATTGGCGGGTAAATCCCCTTGTTACGTTTCTTTAAAGTCTTTACAGATTTACATCCTCTAGAATTTCCGATTCATTGAAAGCAACTAGAGATCTTGAAAATGGTGAAGAATTCAAACAGATATTATATTGCCAAGCTTTTTATTGTACAATGGCTAAGCTTAAGTTACATAGAAACAGAAATCCCCTTAAATGTGCGAACATAAATATACGCAATGTGCCTGTTCGCAGAAAACCTGCCTAGAAACATCTCTCTCACTACTGAATGAATGACATAGGCTGTAGCAGACCTGAATGCTAAGTGAGCCAATTACAACTACATGATTCAGTCATGCATGACGCAGAAGGTAGGTGCGTAACACGAATACGCGCTTGGGTAGAACGAATCTTCAATACACACTGTGCCATTGAAGTCCAATTTTCTGCTTTTAAGTGAAAGAAATGCTGGTTTTTAGTTGGGCATTATTTCTTTTCCCCCATCATTTTTTTTAACCTTTTTGAAAGAAAAAAAATTCTTAGTTGCTCATACGCAAACATTTTTTAGAAAAGTAAGTTTTACTGAATGAGCGTTCATTATTCAAATGTGTCAATACTGCAGGTGCGGAAGCAGGTGCAAAACCACATAATCGTAGGCTTTTCATTTCTAAATAAAAGTGGAGCAAAGTGGGAACAATTAGAACAAAGCTTTCGGTATAGCAGAACAAAGGCAAACTGGTCTCAATAGTCATTTATCATAGACCAAAACCTGCAGCAAAATCTGGGGTCTCTCAGCAGTGAAGCAACAGTGAAGAACCTTGACACCTGAAGCTTTAGAACAATAAAACACAATGAACAGTAATAAAATAATGCAAAGCAATATTCTATGATGTAGAAGGCTGGACAAAAATGACTTATCCAAGCTCACAAAGCAATGGACCGATGCAGGTAAAATAACCCCTACAGAACATTGCACAAGCAGAGCAACCTAAACCCACAATTAGGGGCTACAACTTTATTATAGAAGGGCTTTTCTAAATTACGGTAACTATGCTTCCATTAATATTTGCCTCATTATTATAAACATTGTCAGCCAACACACGGATATATGGTATAACATTTTTGAGAAATTATTCATTGGAATACTTCACCATATTAAAGAAAAATAGGCATGGGTGCATCCGTGTAATTTGCTTTTTCGTATCTTTTGTTACAGTGTTTGTAAATAAAATAAATAAACATATATATATATATATATATATATATATATATATATATATATAAATATATATAGTACAGACCAAAAGTTTGGACACACCTTCTCATTCAAAGATTTTTCTGTATTTTAATGACTATGAAAATAGTAGAATCACACTGAAGGCATCAAAACTATGAATTAACACATGTGAAATTATACATTACACTTTACAAAAAAGTGTGAAACAACTGAAAATATGTCTTATATTCTAGGTTTTTCAAAGTAGCCACCTTTTGCTTTGATTACTGCTTTGCACGCAGAAAAGGTGAACGGATGGACTCTACATGCCTGGTTCCCACCGTGAAGCATGGAGGAGGTGATGTGATGGTGTGGGGGTGCTTTGCTGGTCACATTGTTGGGGATTTATTCAAAATTGAAGCAGTGAGCGATCCAGCTCACCCCAAACCATCTCGATTGGGTTCAGGTCTGGTGACTGTGGAGGCCAGGTCATCTGGCGTAGCACCCCAACACTCTCCTTCTTGGTCAAATAGCCCTTACACAGCCTGGAGGTGTGTTTGGGGTCATTGTCCTGTTGAAAAATAAATGATGGTCCAACTAAACGCAAACCGGATGGAATAGCATGCTGCTGCAAGATGCTGTGGTAGCCATGCTGGTTCAGTATGCCTTCAATTTTGAATAAATCCCCAACAGTGTCACCAGCAAAGCACCCCACACCATCACACCACCTCCTCCATGCTTCACGGTGGGAACCAGGCATGTAGAGTCCATCCGTTCACCTTTTCTGCGTGTAAAGCAGTAATCAAAGCAAAAGGT
This sequence comes from Oophaga sylvatica, assembly GCA_033576555.1. Lineage (NCBI taxonomy): Eukaryota > Metazoa > Chordata > Amphibia > Anura > Dendrobatidae > Oophaga > Oophaga sylvatica. The sequence goes on from JARQOD010000008.1 coordinate 43,223,702, forward strand.
GGCTACTTTGAAGAACCTAGAATATAAGACATATTTTCAGTTGTTTCACACTTTTTTGTAAAGTGTAATGTATAATTCCACATGTGTTAATTCATAGTTTTGATGCCTTCAGTGTGATTCTACAATTTTCATAGTCATGAAAATACAGAAAAATCTTTGAATGAGAAGGTGTGTCCAAACTTTTGGTCTGTACTGTATATATACATAATATATAGATATATACACACAAATGAATGAAAAAATATATGTTCTATGTTAGTGGAAACATTTCAAAATGAAGCAATATCTTGTCTTCTGCTCTGCTCAAAATCATCACCAAACGCGCTACAAAGTAACTAGGTAATAGTCAACACATTAAACGCTGGTATCAAGTTGATCTCTAGTGAGAAGCTGTGCTAGCCTAATAAGGTGCATGCAGCTAAAACTGAACCAGCTCAAAGCAGGGTGGATAAAAATCAATGATTTTTTAAAAAAAATCAAAAAAATCGGATTTTTTTTGATTTAAATCGGATTTTTTTGATTTAAATCAGATTTTTTTGATTTAAATCGGATTTTTTTCAATAAACTGCTTTTTGAGGAAATATTTTACCATCCAAAGGTTCTTCCATCATGAGATAAAGCTGAGTTGTTTAACTCAGTAGAATAAAGGCTGTATATGTGTAACATTCACAATGCCATGCTCTTCCAGAGGTTTCTGTAGGATTAGTGGGCAGTTTCTCTCCTATATTATCACATTGATGATGAAGATGACGACGAGTGAGCTACAGAGGACAGCAGGGACAGTAGTATTTAAGTTTTTCATGTGTCGGCTGGGCTGACAGTCTAAGTTTCTTAAAATATATATATATATATATTTTGTTTAGCCAAATTAGTTAACAAACATGGATGTTTGTTTAAGCAAATAACTTATGCTGTAATGTTGTTATTATTTCAGTTGAATAAATCTATTTAAATTGTTATTAAGGTCAGGATTATTTTTCTCCTTCCTAAGTACAACAGAACAGTGGTGTCCAAATATGAATGATTAACCCATTAAACTGGGGAGAAAAAAGTAATATAAAAAGTGATTCTAAAAATCTTCATCTACTTGCAAGTTAAAGTAGCAAGAACTACTGCCGGTGATCGAGAAATAAAATCTGAAAAATAATTTAAAATGTTTGGTATTTCCACTTTTAAGCACTAGGCAGAGCAGCTGCTGAAATATAAACTGCTAGCTCGTATTGCGACAGTAGTAAATGCAGGCGGGGTCTGATCACGTGTGACTTCTCTCCTCCGTTACTAGGTGTTTGTAATAACAGAGGATGTAGTTTAGGCTCACAGAGCGGAGCCATTTTGTTGGGGACTGCCAGTGATACTGACAAGTAGGCTGTCACTGAGGACGACCGGCAGCATCTATTCTGTTAGTTCATGCTGCTCGCTGTATTATAAACTGAGCACAGATACGTGGAGAGTATCACACACTGGATTATTCACAGCACATGACACACTGCATGTATCTAGATACAGGGCTGAGTGTAGTGTATCGCATTATGGGATTAGATACACCGGTCTGGGGCATATCGCGCATGATGAAATTAGATACACCGGTCTGGGGCGTATCGCACATGATGAAATTAGATATACCGGTCTGGTAGAAACTTTGATTTAAATCACTGATTTAAATCAAGCCTTACTGACTAGTGATTTAAATCGTGATTTAAATCGTGATTTAAATCAGTTTGATTTAAATCAAATCCACCCTGGCTCAAAGTATGAGATGATTCTCCCGAGGACACAACTTCTGAAACTTTAATGAGACCCAAAGTTTCACACAATGATACTGGAGCTAATCACTTGTTACTATGCTCGGTTTTTTTCTTCACAGTTGACCTATAAGACCTAACTTCCATCATGTTACATGTGTGAAATGATAACAAAGTTTATGATGATGAGGATAAATGTGTATAAGAAAATTTTCTTTACATGTAGAAGATTAGGCAGTAAGATATTTTTCGTAGCCTGCCAATGGGCGGCACGGTGGCTCAGTGGTTAGCACTGCGGACTTGTAGCTCTGAGGACCTGCATTCATATCCCATCAAGAAGGACATCTGCAAGGAGTTTGTATGTTCTCCCCATGTTCCCTTCTCCCACACCCCAAATACATACTGATAGGGAATTTAGGTTGTGAGCCCCAATGGGGACAGTGATGATGTCCGTAAAGCGCTGCAGAATAAGGTAGCACTCTATAAGCAATGCAGAATAATAAATAAATCCTTCCAAGACACATCATAGTCATGCTTTATTGCCAAGGCGAATAAACAGTCAATCAAAGCCTATCTTTTCCAATACTTCAGCATTCTCAATTAGTGAGCAGAACAGTATGGATCTAAGTTGATAAGCAAAAATAATACTTACATCAGGTATTTTTAAAAAAAAAAAACCCTAAATTAAAAACAAGGTTGCCAGAAGTCACCATAGTCACGATGGAAAATATATTAGAAGGCAACTTTAATGTGGAGGTATTTATAGAGTTGTTACTGTACGCTGACCCAGTCAACCGTACTACGACTCCTGATGTGCAACAGACTTGTATTGCTTAAAACACGCAATGCACAATGATAATAGATGCAAAAATGTGTTAATTTTTTGGAAACATATAAGCAACAAACGCACAATTGTTTACGCTATCTCCCTGCAGGACGGTCAAACAATACAGTAGCTATACCACCCGCATTACGGCACATTGTAGTCTTGTTCTCTGCATTCCCCCATACTTTATTTTTAGGACTCAGCACAGTAAATGCTACAACAATTGATGTTATGGAATATGATACGACTGTCACTCAGGAAAAGTCGGATAATTTAAGTGGATTATCACACGACAACCAACCCTGGTGATTACTGAATTCTAGAGGCATTGCGCCATCCAGATCTGCAGGGATTATTAAGGCTGGGGATATGCAAGTACATGTGTCCTATGACAGCAAAACTCAGAAAAGTTGCATGGTCAAAAAATATTTGTGTAAATCAGCAACTTGCTGTCGTGTAACTACTTTAGCACTGTACGTTTGCTGTAAAAGCATGGCCAAAACACAGACAAGTCACGGTCACATGAGACTTGACATTAAGTCTACACCAAGTGAGGCGTATGCGGCTGGTGACCGACAACAGAAAATCCAACACATTTGGAAACATTTTGTTCTTGTGTTAAATTAATTCAAAAGTGGCAAAGTGACTCCATGGAAATCTTAGATGTGATGTTACTGTATAGCCTGACCCTTAGAAACAGCAGACTAGGCTAACTTTACAATAAACTGTGAAACTGAAATCAGCCAGAGAAGTACTATTTCTAATGAGAAGTACTATTTCTAATGCTCTTATTCACCTCTGTTGAGAGGGACCATACATGATTTTTCTACTCGCCAGACAAAAAATGGGGATTTAGGAATTTTAACCCAAATTTAACAAACATTCTAAATTCGGTTTTATAGAAAAATTGCTAGGAATGGTTCCATGTAATCCTCAACCATCCAATTATTACGCTGACCATTACAGTTCATGAAACTAATAATGATAAAACTAAAGAATGTATTTAAGGGGATGCGCACATGTTGAGTATTTGGATGCATATGTGTCGACCCGCCACCACAATTGTGGGTTACCAGGGCAATGGGGTACTCAGGGCCGAGCCCGTAGAAGTCTATGGGATTGTCACAGGTAGCTGTGGCTCGGTCTGTGGCCCGGGCGGTCTGGCGTATGTTGTTGGGGGATATTTACAGGGGATAACTATATACAGTTCGTGACGCCACCTGTAGTATTCTGGTAATGGGTACCAGCGCTGCTGTAGATCTCTGAGGGGATGGTGTGGCAGCTAGATGTCAGGTCCCCTACAGGTGGGACTCTTCCCTCAAAGTCTGTTAAGATGGTGAAGTCGGGTGCCGGCAAATAACACAGTCTCACACAGTCAATGTCTTTCCATACCTTTACTTGCTGAATGTCAAGGCAGGTCCCGGGGAGGCTGATCCAAAGGGAGTGTATTTTGAGACGGCAGCTGGACAAGTTAGGGGCCTCCTTTAACTCCAATAAACGAGTACAACCAGCCTGAAGCGTAGTTCCCTCTATGATTCCAGCTGATCTTAGCTGTACCTGCCCAGTCAGCTTAGTGTTAGGGGCCTTCCTGTGAAGGAGCTGAATACTTATGTTTGTCCTGCAGAACGCCAAAGTCTTCACTCCCCCTGACCCCAGCTACGTACCGACTATAAGGGGCTTGTCTGCCGCGACCTAGGGTCCGGTAGATTCCTGGTTTTCCTGCCTCTGTGCCTGAAACAACAGCGACTCTTCGGTCCCCAGTGACCGGTAAACAGGGCGCTGGACTTATGCAATCCTGTAGCACCAATTCTATAATCCACTTGCCTTTCGCCTTGTCCACGCTGGTAACATAAACATTCTCACTAGCCAGGGGTCGAGCAGTCACTTCCAATCTTTTTCCTTCCAATCAAGTTCGCCACAGATGCTCAGTTATCACAGGCAGGAGCGCGTCTCTGTACCTGATACTGTCCTTGAGACAGGAATGCTGAAGACTTTCTGGGTTACACTTGTTCCTTCCTTCAATGTATGCTGAGGAGATGACACAGCTCTGACCAGACTAAGGTGTATTCCAACACCTATACCAGACTCCACTTTCCAAGCTGATGAGATAGCAATCTAGACTCCTTCCTCCCTCCAGATGCAGACTCTCTCACTGTAGTCTAGACGCAGACTCTCCACGTCCTTACTGCCCGAAGACAGGAACTACACTCACTAAAATGACTCCTACACATACCTTCTTGACCACTCCCTAGAGTATCCTTCACTACCCCAAGGGTGTGTCTAGTGTGTGTAGAATGAATGCATATTGAGCTTTAAGCCGCTGCCTCTCCACACACTCCCCAGGGTACTGCGTGTGCCCACCACCAGGGCTACACATTCCCCCATGGTAAACGACAGCACTCCCGGGCTGTGAAATACAAAAGACAGAAAAATTTTGTTTATGCAATAACATTGGAACAATAACATCTTCCCATCCGGGAGGTAAGAATACTTCGAACGTTACAAACTTTAATACAAAAATACAAATAGTATCAAATGTCATTTTCAATAAATAAATTTACAAGATACTTGTGAAGGACCCGCACCAAACCTTCAACGTGGGTCCTGGGTGGGCTGCAGGACATCCAAGTGCAGACCTCACTCAGTGCCACACCACACGGGTTTTGTTTTTCAGAGGTAGATATGTATGGCTTATGTAAAACCAAGATAGGGCGCCGGAGCGCAACTATGTACAAGAAAGTTTTTAGGCTGTCTCAGTCCTCAACCTACGAGTCCATTGTAAACCAAAGGCATATATCAAATCACATTATGATAAAGTGCAATAACTTTTTATGGTTCTATTCACCATTTACCCAGCCGGGCATTCTATAATTAGGAATATATATATATACATTATATATAAACTTGTGCAAAAACTTTATAAACATTTTTCAAACTTTGACTGATGGTAGATCCTTTATGGACCTTACCAATTCTTTCTATATATTTATTCATCAAATAGTACGCTTTCCACCCCGGGGGCTGGAACAACGCAATGGGCCCTAGATCCTAAGACCAGCAAGTCATGTGCTGCGATCAGGGTTTGGGTTGCGACATCTCTGGTTTGAACCTCTAGGGGCGCAACCGGTACACTTTCTTCACACGACACCGATTGCGTCTCCATTACTGTTAGCGATATAGACCGCGTCAGGGTTTGCGATTTATACTGGGTCGCATTTGGCGATATGGAAGTGGCTTTCACTTGCGATGAACTTTGGGTCGCATGTTGCGATGATTTTGACGGGGGCGATGCTGGGGCACGGCCGGATGCTGCTGAAGCTGGAAACGGGGACGCTGCGGTAATGGTGACGATACCTGCGTCTGGGACGGGGTCGCGGACGATGGCGACGTTCAGGGCATACCACCCCTTCATTCCCCAATGCCGCGTATAGGTGACTATGTCGCCGTTTACTAAGTCCCCTCCGGGATGGCCTTGTGGCAGGTGAGATTCCACGTCACGCCTGCTGACGAAGACCGCTGGGTAGAGGCCCGGTTCACGAATAAAGCCCCAGCCCTTCCGGAGCTGGAACTCAGTCACACACCCCTGCCGCCGCGGTTCCCGTAAGGTACCTTTGTCGCGACGGACAGTCTCCTTATCAGCAATCAGCTCGGCAAACTGTCGCTGGCGGTTCTTCTTGATTTCCCGCGCTTCCTCCTGCTGGCGCCTCTTTGTCTCCTCACGACTCCGCCATTCTTGCTCCCACTGGGCGGTGTAGGCAACGTCATCCAGGCGCGCCATTTCGTCCCAGTCCACATCTGGTAGTGACGGACAGGACCCCTCCGGTGTCCCTGCCGGGGACCGATAATCTGCTGCGGCCTCTTGGCCGGGCGGGCGTTCCGGGATCGGCTGTACCTCCTCAACCTCCTCCGCATCCACCGCTTCACCAGTGGGATCGGGAACGGTAATTTCGGGGGCAGCCTCCGGTTGCTCCTTCGCCTTGGGCAGCAGACTGTTCGGTACTTTGAATCGTGGGGGTTCGTTGAGGGGAGGAGACGCCGTGTTCGTCATCCGCCATTTCTGCAGGTTACAGCGGCGTCTCTCAATCTCCTCCAGTCCAGGTTGGAACAACTGCTTTAGTCGTGAGTTCTCCTCCTGGACCTCTAACAACGCCTGTTGCAGGTGCAGGATCGCATAGGCCTCGGATGCCGATGGCAGCTTGGCGGGGGCCCGGGGCCTGCTTTCCTCCGCTGCTCCGCTCGGCTCCACACGTCCGGCCTCCATCATGTTCCAGAACAATCTCCTTTCTTTTGGAGACATCCGGTCTCTTCCGTGGAGGTGGGGTTTGCGTCTCCTCCTCCTCGCAGGGAAGGTGAAGAGGAGGCGGACCTCCTTTGCTGTTGGGCAGGACCGCATGTTATAGTAGCACTTTGAGAGGACAGGCATTTTCTTCGCGCCACAGGGGGGTAGACGCCCACGAAGGTACGCCCACCTTCTTCTCCAGCGCCTGAGGGCGCGAATATGGCGACAAAAATGGCGATTTTGGCGCCAAAAGTGCAAACAGTCCTTTTTACAAAAACAAGTCCTTAGGCACACAGGGCTCGCAATTTCGCGAGTTTGGTATCCTGTTCGTGACGCCAAGTTGTGTCGACCCGCCACCACAATTGTGGGTTACCAGGGCAATGGGGTACTCAGGGCCGAGCCCGTAGAAGTCTATGGGATTGTCACAGGTAGCTGTGGCTCGGTCTGTGGCCCGGGCGGTCTGGCGTATGTTGTTGGGGGATATTTACAGGGGATAACTATATACAGTTCGTGACGCCACCTGTAGTATTCTGGTAATGGGTACCAGCGCTGCTGTAGATCTCTGAGGGGATGGTGTGGCAGCTAGATGTCAGGTCCCCTACAGGTGGGACTCTTCCCTCAAAGTCTGTTAAGATGGTGAAGTCGGGTGCCGGCAAATAACACAGTCTCACACAGTCAATGTCTTTCCATACCTTTACTTGCTGAATGTCAAGGCAGGTCCCGGGGAGGCTGATCCAAAGGGAGTGTATTTTGAGACGGCAGCTGGACAAGTTAGGGGCCTCCTTTAACTCCAATAAACGAGTACAACCAGCCTGAAGCGTAGTTCCCTCTATGATTCCAGCTGATCTTAGCTGTACCTGCCCAGTCAGCTTAGTGTTAGGGGCCTTCCTGTGAAGGAGCTGAATACTTATGTTTGTCCTGCAGAACGCCAAAGTCTTCACTCCCCCTGACCCCAGCTACGTACCGACTATAAGGGGCTTGTCTGCCGCGACCTAGGGTCCGGTAGATTCCTGGTTTTCCTGCCTCTGTGCCTGAAACAACAGCGACTCTTCGGTCCCCAGTGACCGGTAAACAGGGCGCTGGACTTATGCAATCCTGTAGCACCAATTCTATAATCCACTTGCCTTTCGCCTTGTCCACGCTGGTAACATAAACATTCTCACTAGCCAGGGGTCGAGCAGTCACTTCCAATCTTTTTCCTTCCAATCAAGTTCGCCACAGATGCTCAGTTATCACAGGCAGGAGCGCGTCTCTGTACCTGATACTGTCCTTGAGACAGGAATGCTGAAGACTTTCTGGGTTACACTTGTTCCTTCCTTCAATGTATGCTGAGGAGATGACACAGCTCTGACCAGACTAAGGTGTATTCCAACACCTATACCAGACTCCACTTTCCAAGCTGATGAGATAGCAATCTAGACTCCTTCCTCCCTCCAGATGCAGACTCTCTCACTGTAGTCTAGACGCAGACTCTCCACGTCCTTACTGCCCGAAGACAGGAACTACACTCACTAAAATGACTCCTACACATACCTTCTTGACCACTCCCTAGAGTATCCTTCACTACCCCAAGGTGTGTCTAGTGTGTGTAGAATGAATGCATATTGAGCTTTAAGCCGCTGCCTCTCCACACACTCCCCAGGGTACTGCGTGTGCCCACCACCAGGGCTACACACATACATTTCTGCGCCATTTCTGCATCTCTTGAAAGAAAAAATTCAGTGGCAAAGATTTTTTTTTTTGTAGCATTTTCAATGCGTTTTTGCAGCGCTTTTGCCGTGTTCTCAATGCATTTTTGCATGCGTGTTTGGAAGATAATAATAATAAAGATAATAGATAGATAGATAGATAGATAGATAGTAGATGATAGATAGTAAACAGTAGATAGACATTACTAAGTCTAGACAATGTCAAATAACATACAGCATAGGCCATGCCCAAAACTTCCCAATGTGGTATGTGCATTGCCACGAAGATCTCGGTTGCACATTGACTTTCCCCACAGTGAGTTGCTTTTTTCTTTTGTTTGGCAGCTGGGGAGTTAATTCGTTTTGGGCTCGGTGCTGGACTGGTCATTTCCCCCGGCTGAAATTTGATTATTTTTTTGATTGGTTTCCCTTTTAAATTTCCCGGTTGTCTGCTTGGGGGTTGCCGTGAAACCTTATGGACCACAGATAGGAATAAAATTGTTTAATTTTGTTGTGGCCCCTTATTTTTTTAAGTAAACTGGTTGGGTTTTTTTTCCCAGACCATTTATTTTCTTTGGTTTTTTTTGGTGTGTATGCAACGAGTGTTATCCTTCTGTCTTATATGCTAATCTGTGTTTTAGCTGAGATAGCCCATATCGCTTTGGTGTAGTCAGGATTTTTTAGGACTGATTACGGGGCGGGGTCTGATGGGAGACAGGGTTAGGTTGGGAAATTGGACCCTGAACCATTTTCAGTACCCCCAAGGTGAGGGGTTATTAACCCCAGTTTTTGGGTCAGGTTAGATCCCGGTCCACCTTTTCTGTTTCAGCTCATAAGTCCTCAAGATTAACCCCGAGTTCAGCAGATATCTGAGGTAAACATTCTTACTACATTTAAGTTTTCATACTAGTTGTTTATAGAGTGTTTTTTCCCGTATTAAAAGTTTACTGACATTTAAAATATCATTAGACAGCGTGGACATTTTCACTGGGGCCCTAAAAATTATCTCCCGTTTCCATGGATCCAGTAGCCCGCTGGCTTGCAGTTAGGATTTTTCCCGGGACGAATTAAAGTCCCAAAATTTTGTCTCCCCCGGACAAACCCCGGTTGAACCTAAAATATTCCCCGGGCAGGGCATGGTGGGGAGACAATTTTCACCCTTTCCGGGAGGCATGTAAATTGGGATTTTCGGCTTCGCCCCGATCCGGGGGTGATGAGCAAGAGGGGAATTGTTATCTACTTCTGCAAGGGGACCCTCAATCCGGGGATTTTCCCCTTTCCCCGGGAACCCCGGCTCACTGTCCCGAATCAATTTTTTTTTGCCCTGGGATTGGTAATGGACCCAGATCGGGTTCCTTGCTGAGACAAAATTTGTAAGAACAGCAGGGAGATCGTCCTGCAGAGGGAAATTTTCCTAGTTTCGAGATGGGCCACAGATACTTAAATGGAATGACCCCCGCTCTTAGGACCAGTTTTTTGTCATGGGCTTTCTGATAAATTAAAAACGTTTTTGTCAATGGTTCCTCATTCACTGGAGGGTGCTATGCTTTGCTATCCGTATGAAGCGGCTTCG
>JARQOD010000008.1:43233909-43280026 GCA_033576555.1 Oophaga sylvatica
CGTTTTTTGGGGTTTGCTAACTACTACCGGAAATTTATTTGTAATTTCTCATCTGTCGTCAAACCTCTCACTGACATGACAAGAAAAGGGACGGATTTTTCTAAATGGTCGGACAAAGCTTGCCAAGCCTTTTCCTCTTTGAAGAGATGTTTTGCTTCGGCACCCGTTCTCATCCAACCAGATGCATCTCAGCCGTTCATTGTGGAGGTGGATGCGTCTGACGTAGGGGTGGGTGCTATATTGTCCCAGGGTCCGTCCCTGGTAAATGGCATCCGTGCGCTTTCTTTTCTAAGAAATTGTCGTCCGCCGAAAGGAATTATGATATCGGCAATAGGGAACTTTTGGCCATTAAGTTAGCTTTTGAAGAATGGCGTCACTTTTTGGAGGGGGCAGTCCACCCGGTTACCGTTATTACTGATCACAAGAACCTGTTGTATTTGGAATCCGCTAAGCGTCTGAATTCCAGACAAGCTCGATGGTCTTTGTTTTTTACCAGGTTTAATTTTGTCGTCACTTATCGCCCGGGGTCTAAGAATGTAAAGGCTGATGCATTGTCTCGCAGTTTCCCAGGGGCCGGGAAAACGGATGACCCGAGTCCTATCCTTCAGGAGGGGGTGGTAGTGTCGGCTGTATTTTCTGAGCTTGAGGAGGAGGTGTTAGAGGCTCAGGAGGACGCCCCTGCAGGACCTCCAGGGAGACTGTTTGTCCCAAATCTGTTGAGACAAAAGGTTATTGAGGACATCATAATTCTGCTCTAGCAGGACATCCAGGGAGTAAGGCTACCTTAGATCTCCTTTCTCGCCGGTTTTGGTGGCCTAATGCTAATAAGATGTTATAACTTTTGTCGCGTCATGTGGGGTGTGTGCTCGCTCTAAAACCCCTCATACCCTCCGTCTGGGACCCTTTTACCCTTGAAACTTCCGGAGCGTCCATGGACTCATTTATCTATGGACTTCATTACGGACCTTCCTCCGTCGTCAGGGAATACTGTCATACTGGTGGTTGTTGACAGGTTCAGTAAGATGGCACATTTCGTTGCTCTTCCTGCACTCCCTAATGCTAAAACTCTGGCGCAGGTGTTCATTGGGAGATTGTGAGACTTCATGGGTTGCCTTCTGATGTGGTGTCAGATAGGGGGTCTCAGTTTGTGTCCAAATTTTGGAGGGCATTTTGTTTACGTCGGGGGATGCAATTGTCATTTTCCTCGGCTTTTCATCCGCAGACCAATGGTCAGACAGAGCGTCTGAATCAGAGCTTAGAGACATATCTCCGGTGTTTTGTTTCAGAGAACCAAGAGGACTGGTCTTCTTTCTTGCCTCTGGCAGAGTTCGCTCTTAACAACAGGCGGAGCGAGTCCACTGGTAAGTCCCGTTTTTTGGAGGCATATGGTTTCCATCCCCAGTTTTGTACTTTCAATGGGGGGGCCCTTCTGGGGTTCCTGAGGAGGAGCGTTTCTCGTCGTCACTTGCTTCTGTGTGGAGAGGTGTATTGAATAATCTGAGTGCGATGGGGAACCGTTACAAACGTATGGCTGATAGGAGGAGAGTTTCTGGTCCAGATCTGAATGTGAACGATCTGGTATGGTTGTCTACCAGGAATATAAAACTTAAGGTGCCCTCCTGGAAACTGGGTCCCAGATTCATCGGGCCGTACAGGATCAGTTCCATAATTAATCCTGTGGCATTTCGTCTGGACCTTCCTCCTACGTTTAAAATTCATAATGTGTTCCACAAGTCATTACTTAAAAGGTATGTGGCACCAGTCATACCGTCACCTCTACCTCCTCCTCCTGTGTTGGTCAATGGTAACTTGGAATTTCAAGTATCAAAGATCATTGACTCACGTCTGAATCGCCGGTCCCTTCAGTACTTGGTGCATTGGAAGGGGTATGGTCAGAGGAGAGGACGTGGGTCCCTGCGTCTGATGTTAACGCAGATCGTTTGGTTCGGACCTTCCACAGAACTCACCCGGGCAGGCCTGGCCCTGAGGGTCCGGAGGCCCCTCGTAGAAGGGGGGGGTACTGTCATGTTTGCATTGCCACGAAATCGTCGCGGTTGCACATTTTGACTTCTCACAGTTGATCTGCTGTTTCTTTGTGTTTGGCAGCTAGGGAGTTAATTCTGTCTGTGCTCGGTGCTGGGACTGGGTGCAGTTTCTCCCGGCTGCAATTGATTATTTGTTGATTGGTTTCCTTTAAATTCCTGGTTGTCTGCTTGGGGAGTTGCCAGTGAAACCTTCATGCAGACCACAGATAGGAATGAATCTGTATAGACTTTAGTTGTGAGCTCCTTAGTTGTTCTAAGCTCAACTTGGTTAGAGTTTATTTCCCAGACCATTTATGTTCCTTTGGTGTTTGAGTGTGTATGCAAGCGAGTGTTATCCTGTCTGTCTTATATGTCTAATCTGTGTATTTAGCTGAGATCAGCCCATATCCCTTTGGTGGTAGTCAGGATCCTTCTTAGGACTGATTACAGGGTTCAGGGTCTGATAGGAGACAGGGTTAGGTTGGAGACTTGGACCTCTGAACCATTATCAGTACCTCCAAGGTGAGGGATTAGTTAGGACCCCAGTTTAGGGTCAGGTTAGATCCCGGTCCACCTCTTTCCTGTTTCAGCTCATCAAGTCCTCAAGATTAACCCTGAGTTAGCAGATATCGTGTCAGGTAAATCTATTCTATACTTACATGCTGATGTTGCTATACTAGTTGTTGTATAGAGTGTTGTTCCTGTATTAATAGTTTACTGACATTGTATACATATCATTAGACAGCGTGACAGTGTGACACCGGCCATAGACTGACACTTCTGGGGTGGCTGCAGACTAGTATTTTTAAGCCAGGAAGTGACAAATAACCATGGATCTTCCCAGTCTGATAATGTTGTGGGGATCATTCTACTATATGGGGGCTGTGAGGTGGACCATCATACTATAAATAGGACTGTTGTGCAGACCATTATACTATATAGGGGCTGTGGGGTGGACCACTATACTATATAGGGGGCTATTGGGTGGACCATCGAAATATATAAGGGGCTTTTGAGTGGACCATCATACTATATAGCGGGCTGTTGGGGGGACCATTATACTATATATGAGGCTATGGGGTCGACCTCACGCTATATAGGGGACTGTTGGGGGGACCATTATACTATATAGAGGTTTGTGGAGTGGACATTCATGCAATATAGGGGGGTTTTGGGTGAAGCATCATATTATATAGGGGGCTATGGGGTGGATCATCAAACTATATAGGGGACTGTGGGGTGGATCATCATACTATATAGGGTGCTATTGGGGAACTATAATATTATATAGAGTGCTGTTGGGGTACCATCATACTATATAAGGGGCTGTGGGGTTGACCATCAAACTATATAGGGGACTGTTGGGCGGATCATCACACTATATAGAGGGCTGTGAGGTGGAATGGTGGTATTATCAATCCTGTATATGCTCATTTGGTTATGGTTTGTTGGTATTTGTTTGATATATTGCTATATTATTATATACTAGCTGTAGTACCCGGCTTCGCCCGGGTTAATTAATAACTGCTGTTAGCTGTAACAAAATAGACTATGTTAACAAAAATTTATTCTGCACATAAAAATCACACACCAAAACGTGCGGGGGTTAAAATTTCCATTCAACACATAGCCTATGATGCTCCTGGGGTTGAGATGTGCGGGCATGCAAAATTTCATGCCCGTAAGTACAACGGTGCAGATTCCTATCCCGGGCCAAAATTATTTGCCGATTTGGAATGCGCGGGGTTAAAATTTCGACTCAAAACCTAGCCTATGACGCTCCCGGGGTCGAGACGTGCGGGTGTGCAAAATTTCATGCCCGTAAATGCAGATTCCTATGCCGGACATACACACAAGCATTCAGCTTTCTCCCCATTATGTAGATAGGGCCAAAATTGTTTGGCGATTTGGAACGCGCGGGGTTAAAATTTCGATTCAAAACATAGCCTAGGACGCTTTCGGGGTCGAGACGTGCGGGCGTGCAAAATTTCATGCCCATAAGTCGACGGTGCAGATTCCATCCCGGACAAACATACCCAAATACATACACACATACATACATTCAGCTTTATATATTAGATTATTGCTGTGTTGTTATTATTATTGTTCAATCTTACATAGCAGTATTATTAGAAATATTGGTCTTGTAGTACATCTTCATTTACCTCCAGGCACGGTAACATTAGTAACAGATAATCCGATCTAAGGACCGGGGGTGAGGACAGCATGGCCAGAATTTTCAGTCGCGGTAGGGTTGTTTGTTAATAAGAATTAAAACTTTTTTGTAAAGATCTAATGTGCCAGTCTATGAGGAATCTGACTTAGAAGCCATGCGTAAATAAAGCTGGAAGTGCACTAGGACGGTGGCAATATACTAGGACTGATTGCTTCTTCCAAGTGCATTGATACACCCCAGTGCACTTCCATCCTGATTTGCATATTGATTTTGCACTAAATTTCACACAATTGGCACATCCGATATCTGCCAAAAACTGTCTTTTTTATTGGGGAACAAGGACCTATGAAGCCATATCACTAATTTCATATGTAAAAACGTATGCATGGTCATAGTATGATCCGATTCCCTCGAATGAGGAGAAATTGGAGAAAAGGATTTCTCTGTCTTCTCCATTCTGTCAGTCTATAGAAATAAGACTGCACTCAGATGTCATCTGAGTGCAGTGCGATGGTTTCCATGGACTCATTAACTCATTCATGGCCGAGTGTGACCCGTATATTGGATCAAACTCGCCCATTCAGCAATTTATTTTATTCAGAGCTGACATGTGCACGGCCCCATAGACTAACATTGGTCCCAGTGTGATCCGATGTTTTGTTTTGGTCGGACAGGTATATAAGGCAGTTTCTTGAGTAAAATGATCATTTCTAGAAAGGAAGATGCTTCCTACGACTGGTCCACACACGTGACCAAAAATAATGTGCTACATATAATTCAATAACGTTATAAAGCTGCTGCAAAGTCTCCAAGAGGCGTCAAGAAAAGTCACAGGGCCTCATGTGTCAAAGCTATCAACCTTGACAACGGTCTTCGTTGCCCATGGCAACCAATTAGAGCTCAGCTTTCATTTTGGCAGAGCACGTAATAAAATGGAAGCTGACTGACTTCTGGTTGCTACTGGCAACAAAGACAGTCTCACTGGTTGACAGCTTTTATAACAGAGGCCCATATTGCGTTGTTACAATGGATTTAGTGTACCACAGGGTAACCTTTCAACCCCCTATATTCTCTCTATAATTCCTTATTATTACTTAATCCCTAAAGTGCTCAAAGGAAACAACAAGTAGCCCTGAAGACACCAAGAGCTAATTGGCCAGGAACCCTGCAATGGCAGATCTGCAGCCTCCTGTACTCCTTTGTGCAGATGCTGTGAACACTTCTTGAGCTACCTTGTGTTGCTGTCTATAGGGAGAAGCAAATTGCCATGGCAACAGGTTTCTGTGAGGGGAGAAATGCCATATACATCTCACTGGAAAAATACTTCCAACCAACATTGGAACCTCATCCCTAGATGTACATAAGATTATTATTAGAAAGTGAATATTCGAAGAAATAACAAAAGAAAATGTATTAAACCACATAATTTGCACCCGTTATTCTGTACGGATTCTGCCATACCTGTCATGGCTTGGCAGATCGCTGAGTACCCTGAGATACATTAGATGGCTAATAGGAAAATTGAGTCCTGTTAGGGGAGAGTCAGACGGCCATATAACGCGGAAGGGGATCGCAACACAATACTCGGACTGGCCGGCAGCTCTACCCACTCGAGCGTGACAGTGTCATGTGTTTCTATGCAGCGGTCACGCTCGGGTCCGGAGAGCTAACGGCGAGTCCGAGGATTGTGTTGCGATCCCTGTCCGAGTTGTATGGCCGTCTGACTCTTCCCTTGCTCTTTATACATGAAATATAGCACTATTGTCAGGGATAGATATACCATTGGTGAAACCTGTGCAGGCGCACCGTGCCCGAAACATAAGGGAGTCCATGTTCACTTCCAAAACAGCAAGGAGTTTCTGTCACAGATACATGCATTCAGTGGCGGAACTTGAAACTCATGGGCCCTGATGAGAAAGCTCCAATGGGGCCAACAAATATTTTAAATCTTTAACAGCAATAGTCTTTTTCTATAGGCCAAAGGGATTTTTAGTGCCCCCTAGGCTCTAGGGCCCGGGTGCGATTGCAGTCCCTGCACCTGTTGTAGTTACACCCCTGCATGCATTACAATTCACTACTGGACTGCCCAAATAGAGGGCCCAAATACTGTTTTTGCCCTGTTCTGTCTGTCTTCCCCTGACAACTGTATATGTCTGCTTGTAAGTTGCAGGTGTGTTACTAAGGGTATGTTTCCACGGTCAGGAAACATTCCGGATTAGCTGCGTGTTTGACGCTGTGCGTTGGCGCAGCGTCAAACACGCAGCGTCCAGATGTTACAGCATAGTGGAGGGGATTTCAAGAAATCCCGCCTCCACTATGCTGTGAAACACGCAGGCGGAAGACCTGCGTTTCCGGACATGCGGCGCGTCTTTTCAGACCGCAGCATGTCCTAGCCTGTTGCGGCGACGCTGCGTCGCCGCAAGGGAAATAACACAGGGCTATGTAGCCCTGCGTTCTTTCCGGAGGTGTCCGGAACACATCCGGAATGAGCGCACGTCAAAAAGGGGCGGGGCTTAGGACAGAGCAGAATTTCCGCTCCGTCAAATGCGCTGTGGTTACGGACCATGGAACCACAGCCTTAAGCCTCATTCAGGTGTCCTTTTTTTCACTTCAGGTATATTTTCATCAGTGATTTGGATCTGAATCAGATCCATCAGAGTTTGGTCAGTGTCAGTTTTTACCATCGGTGTTTGTTCAGCACATGGATGTCATCTATGTTCTGCCCGTGATTTTCACGGACCCATGGACTTGTATGGTCATTTTGATCTGTGACCCAATAAAAAATGGACATTTTTTATGGACACACGATCTGCAAAAAACTTGGAAGTGTAAGCAGCAGCAAAGACTATACTGGGTATGTGTTCTATTAATGAAAAAGACAGAAAAGGGTGCATGAATGAGGCCTAAATTGTAAGCTCTGTGTGATGGAGCAATACTCAATAAAATATCACAGCTACAATGTCTGACATAATGAACTGTAACGCAAACTACTGAACATCCGGAAAATATGCAAAAAAATATCATCCATGCTTCATAAATATGGTGCATGCACTAACACAGGGTTCCCCAACTCCAGTCTTCAAGGCCCACCAACAGGTCATGTTTTCAGGATTTCCTTAGTATTGCTTAGGTGATAATTGCATCACCTATACAATACAAAGGAAATCCTGAAAACATGACCTGTTGGTGGGCCTTGAAGACTGGAGTTGGGGAACCCTGCACTAACACATATTTTAGTCCAGATATATGCATTTTATTAATGGGTCCCAAACTGTAAACCATAGCATTGACTCTGACAAACTAACACGTAGCAGAAGGTATTACCCAGATATGGTCTAAAATTAATATTAATAAAAATTTTCTCGGTAAGAACTTACAGCTCATAGAAATGTATAGCGATTAGCGAATAGAAACTAAGTGTTATTCAATGTAATAGGGTGAAGCTTTGGAAATTCATGTATTTGCTAATGCTGTGCAAAGTTCATGAGTTCCATTATATGTTTACTCCAGAGCTGAATTCAAAACTTTTCAGGCCTCAGAGCTGAAATCTACTGATGAGCGAGCGTGCTCGGATAAGGTGTTATCTGAGCATGCTTTGGTGCTAACCGGCGTGCTGGAATACTATATTCGAGTGCCCGTGGCTGCTCGACAGCTGCAACACGTGCAGGGGTAGCCTAACAAACAGACAATCCCTGCAGGTGTTGCGGCTGTCGAATAGCCACGAGACATGCAGCCACGGGGACTCGAACATATTATTCGAGCATGCCAAAGTCACTCAGTTCGTACCCAAGCTTGCTCGGATTACTTGTAGTATAAATGCATTACAAATGGAAACATCTACTAGACATGACTATGAAAACAAGATGGCACGTCTGCCACCGCTGCTTTTACAATACCAGGGTATTGTCAGTGTCAGTCTAAAGCAACTCAGTCCTGAATTTTCTATGTTCTCTCCAAATGCAAAGAGGGTTCTACAGGTTCTCAGGACTTTAGGGTTTGGCACGAAAGTGGACACCAGAACTACAGGCCCTTCAAAATCTGGATCAATGGGAACCCCAAAGGTCTTACTTCTATTAATATTAAAGTGACGGCAAATCTTAGTGATATGCTATTGGGTTTTAAGATGAGGACAGTCCTTCATGTTAACAAATTAGACCTGGAGTAACTTAAATGAATTAAATCAATTAAAATAGAGAATAACTCAGAGGCAATAAATATAGTAATTATTACTCATAGGAGCTTTTTGGAGTTTTTTAGTGCTACATAAATAGAAATTAATGTTTAAACACATTATGTAGATTTGACAAATCAATGCCATTTAAAAAATATGCAGTCTATATGGGCATACAGCATCTATACTAGACGGATTTAGTCCATATGAGGAGTTTATGCATTGCACAACCCAAGAAAATGACTACAATGTCACTTCTCTATTGCCCCATCCAGGAATACAGTACAGGTCATATTTGGATTAATGTTCTCAGGACAGAAGAAGGTTAGTATTGGTTAGTACAGCACTGTGCATGTATAGAATTGAAAGAATAAAAAATCACCGGAGAGCTACTTTACCATGAAGACTGCATTTAGTTGTCATGAGACCCTCCAGGTAGTGCTGCACCGTGAAGGTGCGTGGATAATTTGCCATCGATACGAGAACACATGTTGTAATTTAGGTGAACACATTGGATCCAGTAGGTTGTGGCCTCCTTGCAGCCCTCAATTTAATTTTTGCAAGGCGTTGTGGCTCCTTCTGGTTCCAAAGCAGTTAAAATATTGAACACCGCTTGCCGCAATCTGACTCACGGAGAACACCAGGTAACAAGAGTCGAGATGCAGTTGATTATACTTCTGCTGAACACTTTTCAGGTAGATGGCAACTTATTATCATGGCTACAGTCAGCTAACAAAACCCAAGGCCCGGCCACATCGCAGCAATGGAGGAGATATAGAACTGGAAGCTGAGAGCATGTCATTCCTGGGCGGACTAGGTTCACCAATCTGTCCGTCAGGACATCACCGTCTCCATATGTGCAAGTGTTTCTACTCAAAGCTTATCATCATATTTAATTTGGGACTCCATTTTCCAGGAAATCAATATAAACTAAGTAAAGAGCATAGAGTGAGTCTTGGTGCCGAGGGGCAGGAGGCAGTACTGATATCTAGTACGGCTCACTAAGTCACTTGACCCAGGAATGTCTACTTGTCACATGGTTGCAGGTAGGGTGCATCATCCATGACATGGGGTCTCACAGTCTCACACGCCATCCTATCTCGAATGCAACATTTTGACAGATATACCAGCCATCCATGGGCTTTCCAATACTAAGACTTGGGTCACACCACTGTATTTTCTCTCAACCAAGAGAATGGGGCCAATTATGCTAATTACACGCTGATCAAACTTCGATCAGTGCTTGTTCTGATTTTCTCGGATAAGGATAAGACGAAAGAAAAAAGCCTCCGTCTTCTCCATTACGTCAGCCTGTGACTATTGGACTGCACTCAGATGTCATCCGAGTGCAGTCCGATTTTTTTTTCCACAGGCTCATTGACTTGCATGGTCAAGCCTGAGGGTGCTGCAATTTTCCCTCAGGCACACTCTGTTTCTAGGAAACAAAATGTGCACGGTCCCATAGAATAACATTGGTCCGAGTGCGATGTTTTGTCAGATTGACGAAAATACGGTTGTCTGCACAAGCACTGATGTGTATCAATTAACATATTACATAGGCTGAAAAAAGACCTAGGTCCATCAAGTTCAACATTTCTCCACCAACATTGGACAAACTCAGATCAGCTATGTTAAAAGCAAATTGCCGTTCAGATGCGTCTAACACGTCAGCTCGGCTGAGAAAGGCAGAGCAAGCTTATCACCATTATTATAATAATATCCAAAGGCATTTTCTCCATCTAAGCACATCACACATAATAAACATGACAGTCTGAGATGCCGTTCAGCTCAGCAATACCTATCAGGTCACATTTCCTGGGCTTGAGTGATTTCATTCTTTTCAATACATATTGATAAAAAGTTACATCTACTACAGGTCAATCATTGTCACACAAGTTACCTGAAACATTTCCTGGGCGCATCACACAAGAAAACCAATTAGATGACAGCACAATGGTCCAAAGCTTGCCATTACCGAACATTTCCCATGAGCGGCCTTCAACCATCTCCTATAGTCATTAAAGGAAGACTGGAAAGTCTACACATAAGGAAAAGCTCAGGAAGTTAGTGAGTTTCCACGGTCAGGAAACGCTGCGTGTTTGACGCTGTGCGCTGGCGCAGTGCCAAACACGCAGCGTCCAGATGTTACAGCATAGTGGAGGGGATTTCATGAAATCCCGTCTGCACTATGCGTTAAAACACGCAGGTGGCAGACCTGCGTAAACGGACATGCGGCGCGTCTTTTTAGACCGCAGCATGTCCTAGCGTGTTGCGGCGACGCTGCGTCGCCGTAACAGAATTAACACAGGGCTATGTAGCCCTGCGCTCTTTCCGGAGGTGTTCCGGAGGTGTCCTGAACACCTCCGGAAAGATCGCGCGTCATAAAGGGGGCGGGGCTTAGACGGAGCGGAATTTCCGCTCCGTCCAAAGCGCTGTGGTTCCGGACCGTGGAACACAGCATTATACAGGAACTTTAGGTAAAATATTATCATCACCAGTGTGAGATGCATGAAAATACGTTTTGTATCAAAGTGAACAGACGCCCCGTCACTTCTCAATCTGACATGCATATTAGCTTAACGGCGGAATATCTCGAAAGAAAGTTTATTTTAGACAAAATGGATGCACTAAGTAACATTACATACAGTATGTGTACAGTAGAATACACAGATGTGGCAGAGCTCAGGACGATATTGTGTGCTTCTGCTTACTGCAGTACCTCATACCTGAGGAGGGCAACAATGCAGCCCACAGATGTTTGGCAAATTCAGCTCTGCTTTATAATATCTATCTATCTATCTATCTATCTATCTATCTATCTATCTATCTATCTACATCTATCTATCTATTTTATCTATCATCTATCTATCTATCATCTATCTATCTATCTATCTATCTATCTATATCTATCTATCTATCATCTATCTAATCTATCATATCTATCTATCTATCTATCTATCTATCTATTTCTATCTATCTATCATTATCATCTATCTATCTCTTGAAACAAAGATATGCAAAAAATGTGGACGTTATTAAGCCCAAGGTTTGAAAAAGATTCTGTGAACCGAAACGTTTCCATTTAGGCTTAATAAAGTCAACTTTTTTTACATTTGAACTGGAGTGCTGCCTCCCTTTTCATATTTTCTATCTATCTATCTATCTATCTATCTATCTATCTATCTTCTATCTATCTATCTATCTATCTATCTACCTATCATCTATTGTCATATTTCTTTATCTATCTATTATCTATCTATCTATTGTCTATCTATAATCTATATTCATATTTCTTTATCTATCTAATCTATCTATATCTATCTATCTATCTATCTATCTATCTATTATCTATCTATCTATCATCTATCTTCATATCTATCTATCTATCTATCTATCATCTATTGTCATATTTATCTATCTATCTATCTATCTATCTATCTATCTATCTATCTATCTATCTATCTATCTATCTATCTCTCTATTATCTATCTATTTATCATCTATCTTCATATTTCTTTATCTATCTAATATCTATCTATTGGCCTGGGGCAACTCATAAAGTCCCATGGATTTCAGTACCACCTTTACGCTGATGACACTCAGATCTACCTCTCTGGCCCAGACATCACTTCTCTGCTATCCAGAATCCCGGAGTGTCTATCAGCCATATCCTCCTTCTTCTCCTCCCGCTTCCTCAAACTCAATGTGGACAAATCTGAACTCATAATCTTTCCCCCATCCCACAGATCTTCCTTACCTGACCTATCTACCACAATTAACGAATCACGCTTTCCCCTGTACCAGAAGTCCGCTGCCTCGGAGTAACCCTTGACTCTGCCCTGTCCTTCAAACCGCACATCCAAGCTCTTTCTACCTCCTGTCGCCTTCAGCTCAAAATATTTCCAGAATCCGTCCTTTCCTCAACCCTCAATCTACTAAAATGATTGTGCACGCCCTCATCATCTCCCGCCTCGACTACTGCAACACCCTTTTCTCTGGCCTCCCTGCTAACACCCTCGCACCTCTCCAGTCCATCCTTAACTCTGCTGCACGACTAATTCACCTCTCTCCTCACTACTCTTCCGCTTCTCCCCTCTGCAAATCTCTTCACTGGCTCCCACTCCCTCAGCACATCCAGTTCAAATTACTAATACTGACCTACAAGGCCATCATAACCTGTCTCCTCCATATATCTCTGAACTAATCTCCCATATCTTCCCTCACGTAATCTCCGATCCTCCCAAGACATCCTTCTCTCCTCCACACTTATTCGCTCCTCACCCAACCGCCTCCAAGACTTCTCCCGAATATCCCCCATCCTCTGGAATTCTTTGCCCCAACACATCCGACTATCAAACTCATTCAATCCTTCAGACGGAACCTGAAAACCCATCTCTTCAGGAAAGCCTACAGCCTGCAATGACCCTGCTACCTCCTCACCACTACCGGAGATATCGCCTCAACCAACACCGGAACTGCTGCAACCCCCGACCTACTGTCTCCTGCCTCACAATCCTGTAGAATGTAAGCCAGGAAGGGCAGGGTCCTCTCCCTCTGTATCAGTCTGTCATTGTTAGTTTGTTTACTGTAAGTGATACC
Organism: Oophaga sylvatica; assembly: GCA_033576555.1. Classification (NCBI taxonomy): domain Eukaryota; kingdom Metazoa; phylum Chordata; class Amphibia; order Anura; family Dendrobatidae; genus Oophaga; species Oophaga sylvatica. The sequence continues at coordinate 43,246,880 of JARQOD010000008.1, forward strand.
TGTAATTTGTATGTAACCCCTTCTCATGTACAGCACCATGGAATCAATGGTGCTATAGAAATAAATATTAATAATAATTAATAATAATAATCTATCTATCCATCTATCTTTTTATCTATTATCATCATCTATCTATCCATCTATCATATCTATCTATCATCTATCTATCTATCTATCTATCTATCTATCTATCTATCTAATCTATCTATCTAATCTATCTATCTACTATCTATCTAATCTATTATCTATCTATCTATCTCATATCTATCTATCTATCTATCTATCTAATCTATCTATCATATCTATCTATCTATCTATTATCTATCTATCTATCTATCTATCTATCTATCTATCTATCTATCTTCCATCTTCATATTTCTTTATCTATCTAGCTACCTCATATCTATCCATCATCTATCTATCTAGTAAAATGAAAAGGTACAAGCACTAGTCAGGGGCAATCATTTAAACCTTTTTTCCAGGGAGCTCACCATAAACATTAGTCTAAAAACAGTCAGCACTCTAATTATCTATCTATCTATCTATCTATCTATCTATCTATCTATCTATCTATCTATCTATCTATCTATCAGTCTATCCCATATCTATCTATCTATCGTTATCCATATCTATCTATTATCTATCTATCTATCTATCTATCTATCTATCTATCTATATATCTATTTGTCATCCAACTATCTATCAGTCTATCCCATATCTAATCTATCTATCTTATCATCTATCTATCTATCTATCTATCTATCATCTATCTATCTATCTATCTAGCAATCATCTATCTATCATCTATCTATCTATCTATCTATCTATCTATCTATTATCTATCTATCTATCTATCTATCTATCCATACCATATCTATCTATTATCTATCTATCTATCTAGAAAAGTGATGATGCAGCGAGACTAGTCAGAGGCAATAATTTGGTTGCAAGTCATGTAATCCTCTTTCCCGGGGAGGTCACCAATAAATCCAAAAACCATCAGCACTCTATCATCTATCTATGGGCACAAAGAAATCATGACACCATACAGTACAGGCAGCTTCGCGTCTGCATGTATCTCAGTAAAAGCTTTCCTTCTGTAAGAGAAATAATTCAGACGATTTTTATATTCAAATGATTTGTGTTGCCTCCATTATCTCTACCGTTCCATAAATATTCATATATCATGATTTCTCCTATTCCGAAATGAAGATAATCACTGGCACCGAATGAGCTCTGCTATTTATGGCACAAAAACTTTTGCTGCACTGTCAGTCCAACATGGAGACAAATGGAATGAGACGCAGTAGTGAAGAGCCATGGCAGCCAAAGCGTTGTTCCCATGTGTGTGGCAGACCCCAGAGTAAAGGGCATGTACATACAACATACAGGCATTCGCACACAGAGTATAGAGTAGCTGGGGGGCTGCCGGTAAACCTTGCATTTGGGATGCGAGTCACAGACCCGGTGCGGCCCCCACTGTGTACTCTGCAAAGATTAAGGTCTGCATCGCTTTTCTAAATAAAAACCCAATCCTAGATCCAATCACCTCTGGAACACACACAGCCCCTTATCAAGGGGTCCCAGGCTTATTCCTTCATACCAGATCGCTCTATTTCCAAAGCTGATTTGCTCATTTAACTATTCGTACCCTGGGATACTTTACAGAGTTAATATTATGCCATAGGATTATCTGCAGTCCTATGATCTTACCTCGGTTACCAAGTTACAAACTCCATTGTAACACCCGGACAATCTCAGCTCTGCTATACCGCCACGGCACACTTGCTATATCAGTATTTTACCGTTCTGCGCCCCCCACCCCATTAATTCTTATCATGCATAACTTTTTTGCTCTTTTATTGCTTGACATCTGCCATCAGGGCTGTCAATATAAATTCTCATTAAGGCTAGTTTCACATTTCCGGCGGGCGCCTTGCGGCGCCCCCGGCATTTTGCCGCAGCGCCGCATGTGAAAACCTTTCACACTTCCGGCGGCCAAAATGCGTTTTTTTGCCGGATGGTTTCTGATGCTTGGAGAGATAAGAAACCATCCGGCAAAAACAAAAAACGTTAGATGCAGCGTTTTTTCCGGACGCCGCAATGTACATTTGCGCCGCATCCGGACAAAACCGCATGCAACGCATTGACATGCGGCGCCATCCGGCGCTAATGCATGTCAATGCGAAAAAAGCCGCATGCGGCGCATCAGATTTTCAGATGCGGCGCTGCGGCAAAATGCCGGGGGCGCCGCCAGGCGCCCGCCGGAAATGTGAAAGAGGCCAGAGGCCTCTTTCACACTTCCGGCAGGCGCCGCCAGGCGCCCCCGGCATTTTGCCGCAGCGCCGCATGTGAAAACCTTTCACACTTCCGGCGGCCAAAATGCGTTTTTTTGCCGGATGGTTTCTGATGCTTGGAGAGATAAGAAACCATCCGGCAAAAACAAAAAACGTTACATGCAGCGTTTTTTCCGGACGCCGCAATGTACATTTGCGCCGCATCCGGACAAAACCGCATGCAACGCATTGACATGCGGCGCCATCCGGCGCTAATGCATGTCAATGCGAAAAAAGCCGCATGCGGCGCATCAGATTTTCAGATGCGGCGCTGCGGCAAAATGCCGGGGGCGCCGCCAGGCGCCCGCCGGAAGTGTGAAAGAGGTCTAAGTCCACGGGTTTTATCTTGATTAATCATACCCCCTTTTAGTTTCAGGATAATATTTCTGCATTGGCACATGCATTGGTGGAGTAAAAAAAAAAACTCTCACGAATAGATTGGCTCGAAAGCAAATTGTGACAATCTAAGATTTGTCACCCACCGCTAAAGGAAATGTGCTTATCTAAGTAAAGATTAAATATAAAAGGCGATGACGAGGAGGATGCAATGATTTCCATTAGAATTCTGCAGGCTTCTTTCCTATTTATACACATCTAAGACCGAACACTGAGGGATTACACCGCTAGGAAGTCTTAACCCTCAACGCCCAAGGGGTAACATGCAACGTTGGCCAATGCATTACAAGCCCGCTCTCCCGCCTCCCCACCCCGGCAGTGGAAGGGTTTAATATGACACACACACACAAAAAAAAAGATTAAGGCACAGATAATATAGCAACGTCATACATATCACGGTGAGTCCATGATGAAGCTCGATGGCATTGCGAGCTCGGTACTGTGTCGTGCTCTCTTTCTCTCGCGGGGGTTCCTGCCGACGGCTCGGAGGGAGAAATCCTTTTAACGAGTGCCCAGGAAAAACATAAGAATCACGTTCACCAGCAGCAAGACCACGATCACTGCGAAGACCACCACGCTTTGGACATCCAAGGTCATAGTGCAGTGCAAGACATTATAATGGTCGAGGCGGGGGGCCGGTAGGTTCTGATGTGTCAACCTTTGCTCTGCGAAACTGTCCATACATCCAACATGTTAGAGTTGAAGGGGGGCATAAAGCTTCTTTGTTCCCCCCCTTTCTTTAATCTTAATTTTCTTCCCTCTTTATTTTACGCCTTGGCTTAAAAAGCACTTATGGAGTGAAAAGAGAGGGGGGACGTCAGCTCGGTACTTGAAAATGCAGAAATCTTTTAGCAGAAGGGGGGAAAAAAAAGAAGAGAGAGGAGCTGCTCGTGTCTCGGCGTCTCTCCTGTGTTTTAATTGGATTCCATGCAGATAGGGCTGTGCATGAGATGAGCCCTCCACAGATTTGGAAGCTGCTTCTGGTGCTGCTGCGGCTCTGCGAGAGAGGCAGTGGCAGTGTCATGCAAGGCGGGCTGGACGCATGCTAAGCAGGAGGCATAGGGATTTAGCTGTCAATCAGGGAGCGGGGACCAAGGATGGCGATTAATCCCTTTTTTTTTTTTTTTCAAGGCACCAGTGGGTATGATAAGATGGATGAAGCTGCTGCAATGCATACAGAGCATCTCTTTATATCAGCAAGGGAGGAGTGCTTGGGCACCGAGTAAGAGGAATGAGTGAGAGGGCCAAGAGGGTGGAAAGAAGAAAAACTGAACGGGGGTGTTTATGAATTAGAATAATAGACGGAATGGGCAAGAAAAACCTCAACAAATGAGCAAGATAGATCACTGACAATTCACTGTACTGCTATCACCAAAAATGGAAGCCCAAAATCCTATTATTAAGGAACATCTGTCTACAACACGCGCATTTGAGCCAGGATATTAAAAAGGATATGTCTGGTTATTTTTCTTGAATTATACTATGATCCAGGGGCAGACATAGCATTGGTGCAACCTGTGACCCAAGAGGTAAAAGGGGTCCATTTCCACCTCTAAAACAGGTGGAATTGTACATTATGATGCGCTATTAGACTGCAAAGGGCCAATTTATTCTGCATGCACAAGGGCCATTTTCTGTCCGTGTCCATCAGTGCCCTGATCCAATTTGTCATCAAAACTACCACTTATCAACATTCATTAGATATTTCACCCCTGTCCAGCCCTCTTATAATACATAAATACATCATTTTGCAGGTTTCTTTACATGGAGACAATTGACTGACCTGTCATACAGTGACTTGTAAAAGTTTGGACACCCCTGGTCAAAATTACTGTTATTGTGAACTGTTAAGCAAGTTGAATATAAAATAATCTCTAAAAGGGCTAAAGTTAAAGATGACACATTTCCCTTGTATTTTAGGCAAAAAAATGTATATTGTAATTTTTTACATTTTAAGTTACAAAAAGGAAAATGTGCCGATGCAAAAGTTTGGGCACCCTTGGTGATTTGTGTGCTCAGATAACTTTGACCAAGGTTTCAGACCTTAATTAGCCTGTTAGGGTTATGCCTTGTTCACTATTATCATTCAGAAAGGCCAGGTGATAGAAATTTCCCAACTTTATAAAAACCCGGCCTCCTCTAACCTTGTGCCAAAAAACAGCAGCCATGGGTTCTTCTAAGCAGTTTCCTAGCACTCTGAAAATGAAAATGGTGGAGGCTCACAATGCAGGAAAAGGCTATAAGAAGATAGCAAAGCGTTTTCAAGTTGCCCTTTCCTCAGTTTGAAATGTAATTAAAAAATATCAGTTACCAGGAACAGTGGAGGTCATGATAAGGTCTGGAAGACCAAGCAAAATGTCAGTGAGAGCTGCTCGTAGGATTGCTAGAGAGGCAAATCAGAACCCCTGCTTGACTACAAAAGACCTTCAGAAAGGTTTAGCAGACTGGAGTTGTGGTACCTTGTTCCACTGTTCAGAGACACCTGTACAAATATGGCCTTCAAGGAAGAGTCATCAGGAGAAAACCTCTCCTGCGTCTTCACCATAAAATTCAGCATCAGAAGTATGCAAAATAACATCTAAAAAAGCATAATGCATTTTGGAAACAAGTCCTATGGACCCATGAGGTTAAAATAGAACTGTTTGGTCACAATGATCAAAAGTATGTGCAGATAAAAAAGGGCCCAGAATTTCAGGAAAACAACATCTCAACAATCATTAAGCATGAGGGTGGATTAATCATGCTTTGGGGTTGTGTTGCAGCCAATAGCATGGAAAACCTTTCACAGGTTAGCAGGAAGAATGGATTCAATGAAATTTCAACAAATTCTTGATGCAAATATAACACCATCTGTAAAAAATCTGAAGTTGAAAAGAGGATGGCTTCTACAAATGGATAATGATCCTAAACGTCAAAATCCACAATAGACAACCTCAATAGGTGCAAGCTGATGGTTTTACAATGGCCTTCACAGTCCCCTGATCTAGCATCATTGAAAATCTGTGGACAGACCTCAAAATAGCAGTGCATAACCCAGAAATCTCACAGAACTGGAAGAATTTTCCAAGGAAGAATGGATAAAAATCCCTCAAGCAAGAATGGGCTGGTTACAAAAAGGGGGTGCTACTAAGTACTAACCATGCAGGGTGGCTAAACATTTGCATTAGCCCATTTTCCTTTTGTAATTTTTGAAATGTAAAAAACGACAATATATTTTTTTGCCTAAAATGCAAAGGAAATGTGTCATCTTTAACTTTAGGCCTTTTAGAGATCATTTCATCTTCAACTTGCTCAACTGTTCACAATAACAGTAATTTTGATCAGTGGTGCCCAAACTTTTACATGCTGTGTATGTTCTGAAACTCCATCCTTCAGACTTATTCAAAGACAGATAAATCTTAGACTCATCTGCATCACATGGTCAGGTTTATTTCACTCATGGTTGCGCAGCAAGGAATTTAAATACCTGCTGTCAATTTTTTTTGCATATTATAACTGATTACCAGGGATGATCATCTTACCGCCCACAGGCCTTTGCAACAAAAAAATCATTGGCCAACATAACCAACAAAAGGATCCATCACCAGATTTCACAATACACACTGCATATATTAATTAATAGATCACTGTCCGCAGGCAGAAATCTGCCAATCAGTGGTGTGGCTGGGGTTATACAGAGCTCAGCATTCAGAGAACTGGTAAATCTGCAGCAGATAAAATTAAAATCACATATCATACAGCCAAGTACCGTATTTTTCGGACCACAAGACGCACTTTTTTCCCCAAAAAATTTTGGGGAAAATGGGGGTGCGTCTTATGGTCACAATATACTTACTAATTCGGTGGAGGCGGTCTCGTGGCGGCGGTCCCGATGCAGCCTCCCTCTGCTCTGTGGTGCGGTGGTGTCCGGGCTCTGTAGTGTGGCGGCAGCGGTGCTCTGTGCTGCGTGGGGGGCTCCGCCGGCATTTCGTCATAGCTGGAAAGCCCCCCAAAGCTCCGCTGCTGCGACGTGGTGGCTTCCTGAAAGATGGCCGGCAGGGGCCTCCGGAAAGATGGCCGCTGGAGGCGGCGCATGCTCAGATTCAGATATCGGCTGCGAGATCTAAGAGATCTCGTTGCCGAGATTTGAATTTGAGTATGCGGCGGCCATATTTCCGGATTAGTAAGTATAATGCCACCCCACAGAGCACAGCCACCCCACAAAGCACAAGACACCCATGGACCACAGCCACCCCACAGAGCACAGCCACTCCACAAAGCACAAAACACCCCATGGACCACAGCCACCCCACAGACCACAGCCACCCCACGGACACAGCCACCCCACAGAGCACAGCCACCCCACAAAGCACAGCCACCCCACGGACCACAGCCACCCCACAGACCACAGCCACCCCACAGACCACAGCCACCCCACGGACACAGCCATCCCACAGACCACAGCCACCCCACAGACCACAGCCACCCCACAGACACAGCCACCCCACAGAGCACAGCCAACCTACAGAAAACCACTGCAACACAGAGCACCACCACCGCACCAGCCTGGACCACCGAACGACCCCTGTGACCACTCCTCTACCTGTGCTGATCCCTTCGCTGGTAAGCTGAATTCGGACTGTAAGACAGACCCCCATTTGAAACATTATTTTTTTTTTCCTATTTTCCGTCTGAAAATTTGGGGTGCGTCTTATGGTCCAGTGCATCTTATAGTCCGAAAAATACGGTAAGTGAATGATTGCTGGAATCAGGGTCTCTGTCTCTACATTATGATGCTCTCAGATTAGATGGCAAAAACCCTGAGACAGATTCCCTTTAAAAAATATATTAAAGAACAGCATAAGTGATAAAACAAATTAAAAAAAACAGCTGTGTGGAGGGGTTCATTACCCCACCGCTCCAGAGCTGTTGTTTTAGTGGTTCCCTATGATGATTGTTTACTTTGCTGCAGCAATCATGTGCCATACAATCCATGTGACCGCTGCAGGCAATCACTGGGCTCAGCAATGATAGTTTCGTGTACAGCACAAAACTGCTAAGGTCCGTGATTGGCTACAGCAGACACTATGGTAAACTATGCGCAACTTCTGCAACAAAGTAAACAAAGACAGGCAGTGACAATAGGAAAAAGGTCTCTGGAACCGTAGTAGAATTTAACAATTACATAGTAGTAATTATTTTATTGTATTACTGCTGTGACACATTTTTTATTATTTTTCCTTTTCTAATTTTTTTAATCCCCAACATTACTCCTCGAGTGGCCTTCTGAAGTCAGGGGATCAGTATATAATACGTCGTACTTTATCAGCCCTTTACTGTATATGCCCTCATCTGAGCTAAAATGGGTCAATTGACTCAACTCTACAGGCTTAATCATTAGATACAGGGAGAGACATTTTGGGGACCTAAATTCTTTATGCTACATGGAACTTGGGTAATCAACACTCCTGGAAGGGAGAAACCCTTTTCCCGGCACCTATTAAGAGCTGTACAATGCCTACTATAGACATAAATATTGATGCAGGCAGCAATTACCAATCATACCATCCATAAACATAACTTGAAGGTCAATGTGGTTAATTTATGGTTAATATTTCATTGGTGATTGGTAGAGATGAGCGGACCAGTGGAAGCTCGAGTTCTGGTACCCGAATCAAATGTTATTTCAAAGTTCACTGTATCCAAACTTGAACCAGAACCCAAACCCTATTGAAAACAATGGGGACCCGAACTTTTGAGCTGGAAAATATTCTCTCTCTCTGCAACGGACTTCCCCCCGAACTGCGAACATAGCAACGGACTTTCGGGAGAATTCCGAGATCGGTGTTTAGCACCGGACACTAACTTTTAAGTTTGGGTTCTCTCATCTCTAATGATTGGTCTTTTTTATTTAGAAATGTTCTAATTGTTTCAAATCCTAATAATTACTAACCAGATCCGAGTTTGCAAAGAAAACTTTCTATAACAGTTTTGCATTTATTTAACCAACCTTCGTCGTTCCCCACCATACTCCCAATTAGTCCATGTACATGTGAGGGGACTGTGTGGACTAATCAGAAAACTTTGGATCTTCTCAAAAAACAGCCACTGAAATACCCTAATTATATCCTGAATTCTGCTATGACAAACACTGCATGAGAAATACTTAGGGAAAAGGCTGTTGTGGCAAGAATATGTACTGCTATAGCAGACAAAATTTCTAATCAGGTTGCCTTTGTAGGCCAAGTAATGAGAGGGGGCATGTTCTACGGAAACGCTACATAGGCAAGATTTATACAAGCTTCACGAGCCCAAGAGCAGAAAGCAGGTCAGGCATTGCAACAGCACGATATTTATCTATTGAGACAAAACAGAATGCTGTAGTTTTTTTAACATGGGACATCACTTAAGGATTACCGTACGTTAGTGTGCGGTACTGCAGTAGTTCTAAAAAAGGATAATATTGAAAATATTTTCCAATTTTAGGACCAGTTGATGTGGCAAGTAAATGATTTATCTTGATAGGAAAACCACTTCTTTCATTGTGGCCAAGCTCGGACTGGCCCACAGGAGAACAGGAGAATCCTCCAGTGGGCCCCTATGCAAGAGTAAGCTATATACCCCAAACATGAGCAATAGTTGGCCAATACATTAATTCACTCTGTACAGACAAAAGCAGGATCTTGTCATTCATTCAACAAACTACCTAGTTTATGTTTATATAGAAGCAGAAGTAAATTTGCGAAACAGGGTAATATAATATTTGCATGAAGCTGAACAGTGGGACCCCCAAATCAATGTTACTAGTGGGCCCTTGCCACCGCAGTCCAACACTGATTGTGGGTCAGAGGGGTCTCAGCTGAGAGCCCCATGATCCGCTTCCATCTACCATGGACTCGTGATGTAAATATACATTTTTCTTACAGTGATGTTTCAGGGAATACTAATCACGACTGACATCAGCGCTAACCATTGTTATCCATCAATGGCTATAGAAATTACAGTGTCAAGGGATATGCCTCACATGAATATAGAGTATAGTTTATGGAGGGGAGTCCTAAAGGGAAGGGATTTCTGAAGGAGACAACTGATTGAAACAAAAGTGACTAAAGCGTTTGTTGATGTGGGTGGGAAATGACATAAGACTAAACAGACAAGCCTACATGACGCATGTTGCATGACTTATACTGAACTGATCAAAAATGAAAGTTTTTCAAACTATCTGCCTTCCCAAAACTTTGGTGAATCGCTCACAGTTAGGAAAACTCCTCCAGCAAAATAAATCTCTGAAAAAAATTGTAAGCAATGACAATGACACATCTTGCAGACACTCTTTATAAATGGAGAAGAAAGTGAAAAAAAATGAGACTGACAAAGTTTGTTATGTTACATAAGAATGTATGGTAATTGGTATAATTGAGGCATGTCTCCTGGTAACAATAGTAACTGGCTTGTGGAGATGAATATTGGATGAATCATGTGCACGATTAGTCAGAATGTAAATTCAGTCTGTCTCAAGAAGGAAAGAATATGAAAGCAGGACTTATGGGCAAAACTTCACTAAGCCAAGTCACATATGGGTCTCCCAAAAGTTTAGAAAACAAGTATAAGTGGGCATTATCTAGTGGAAAGATCCACACTTCAGAGTCATTCTCAAGCTCATGCAGATGAATACAAGTTTAGCTGAAGGCTGTGGCATTACAAGAAGGAGCAGTGCTACACAATAAGTCTTTGATAAGTAACGACTCAAATCTGCCTACTCACACACCACTGCTTCACCCGATTAACATTAAACATCAGGGTCTCCCAAACCATGGACCCCATTGTTTCAAGAACAGTTGGATACACAGTAAAGGATTTGTCAACTTTTTTTTTAAATAAATCAGCTTTACCTATTTGTAAAGTATTAAGACCATTAAAGGGATTGTCCACTACTAGGACAACCTCTTCTTAAACTAAATGTTCTGCCTTGATAAAATAATACAGCCTATATTCAACTGCCGTGCTGGCGCCGTTCCCACGGTGTCGGCACTTTCTCTCCCAGGGGCCGGGATGCGGTGTTGTTGACACGTGACGCCGGCGCCAAATCAGCGCTGGCGTCACTGTCTATGCTTTCAAATAAACTGAACATGAAGAGAAAGCCAGGGCTGCAGCTGATCCCGGACGTCCTCTTCATGTTCAGTTTGTGCGAAGGTGGCGACAGTGATGCCAGTGCTGATTCGGCGCATGCATCACTTGTCATTCCACCGCAACACAGCCCTGGGACTGCAAGTGCCGACACTGCTGGAAGGGAACTGGCACGGGAGGGGAGTATAAGCTGTATTATTTATATGCACTGAACAATTTATTACACAATGTTCAATGGAAATTTGAAGAGCGCTTTGCCTGTGTGAACCGGCTATTAAGCCACCGCCGATCAGCAAACAAGTGCCGATAAGTCCGTGTAAGCGAACCTTTAGAGTTTTCTAATGTAATAATATGGTCCTTCTATCATAGAACATTACAAATGCAAAAAAAAGAGCTGTTAGATTGGTTCGGTGGGTATGAACTCCTCCACTAGTGCCTAAAAACTCATTGGGCAGCTAGGATTCACAGCTTAGTATCGAAAACGTTATTAAAAGTGGTAACGGATAACCGGACACTCTCACACTGTGTGCGTGGTCTGATCCTCACTATTTGGGGAGCGAGTACACTTTTTCCTTACTGCTCGGTCAAGCCACATACATAGTCATAGTTGTATCGATGAACATGTGTATAGAAATGCATATAGTAGATGCTGACATCTGATCTTGGGTCAAATTGTTCAAGCAAGCAAATCTAATTGTACAACACTGACTGCTCAGTCTATAAGATCCTTTAAAAAGGCACATAGCAGAACAGTTCAAAGAAGAGAAAAGCCAAGAATGAGAAACTGTGTAGCACTAAAAATAAAGATGTACATTTACTGGAGGGAAATTGGCTTACATGTATGTATATTTATGATTGACGTCAGAAGAAAGCATTTTTTTTCTAAGAACCTCTAGGATTAGATAATGCAGTGAAATAGGTCTGCAATAGCAGTCATTCCATTGCTACATAAAAATACATTTTTGGCTTCTGTTTAAAGGGTGGTTTTGCTTTCAGATGGCAATTAGATTGGTCATGGTTTTGCATCGTCCTTGCTCCTTCCTTATCCTTATGAGTTTTTCAAAATATTCAAAATGGGGCCTCGTTCTGATGCTCCATACGCTTACACTATAAAAGCCCCTTCCGGGTCACACAGAGCGCAGTGTGACCCATAGAGCCTGCAGAGCGGTGACGTCACTGAGAAGAGGAGCAGAACGGCTCTGGACACTAGAGAGAGCGGCGGTAGGTAATTATACTAATATACTCACACTACATTACATGCACATATACACACATTTAATGAAAAATAATATTCATGGGAGGGCATCTTTAAATATAAGCTGATCTTCAGCTCTTGACAGCGGCCATACCACATTGACCCGACCTGCTGTTCAGCTCTGTGGAATGCTTACATGAGCCAATGGGTGGGAGTCAGACCTCCATCATACTGATATTGATGACCTATCCTAAGCCTAGGCCATTAATATTAAATGCTTGAACAACCCCTTTAAATTGATCCATTTTCTTTTTTTAAAATCCATGCCTGAATGGCTGTATGTATAATTATTATATTAAGATGTAGGAAAGATGTAAATCTTCGTACCATGTTAGCCAGTAGATAGAAAAATAGCCATTAAAAGGTATCAACCACTGAGGACTCTCAAGTCTAAATATTTTTCTATATTAAGATGAACATTTTCTGAGTCCAATTATAGAATAAATTGCTCATGAGTCTATGCACATTTAATTTCAGTCCACCGAGCCTAACTGAGAGCTGCAGCTTGTACTGAGCCACGTGAGATCTCAGCAGGGAGGAGGCACACTGAGGAGCTGTCAATCAGACTAGGTGGGTGGAGATGTGGATATACATTCATAAAGCATTATATAGTCATTCTAACAGGGATTTTCAAAGTAAATATATCACCCTAACCAGGTCTAAAAAGTCTATGTAATAATATATGCAATTAGTATTGTGAAATCCTGTAACAAATCTGCTTTAAGCAAAAAATGTATAAGTCAGACTTATTTGGTAAATTATTGTGAAAATCAATGTTCTCTGCATAATTTCTATTACTTCTATCCATTTATATAACAACTAAAAATGTGTTGAAAGTAACTTATGGATTAATACTTCCCTCCATATTACCTCTAGCGATCATATATATCCTCTGGACAGGTGATAAATGTTGTTATAAGTCTAAGCCATTCAAGCACTGTTTTTTTTTACCTGTAGGTCCACTTTCCATCTATGAGTCTGCACGTATCAACTACATTCAACCACAATGTTTAAAAATGGCCTAACTCATTCAAATTGCCATAAAACGCTCATTATAAAACTGAGGGATAAGAAGAAACTCATTTGCCGGCAAAAGAATCTTTAGAACCTGAAGAAACTCTGCATTAACCTTCCACCTCCAGCTAAAGAACCAGATGACTGTAGACCGTTGTGAAATTCAAGGATATGGGATCAGTTTTTTTCACATCAGTCTAATAAAAATGATTAAAGGTATTGCTGTATAGAAAAAAAAATTAGCGACAAATTAGATTACTGGTAACTTAGAAGTATTTTAATACCAAGTATATGTGTAACTGGACACTTACTGTATGCTACAAAATCATTTAATGAAGGATCCAACTTTAATGGATTCATCAGATATGCCTAATAAGGAGGGCACTTAAATGCTCCTTGTGTTGATACATAAGCTCCATTGTTGCCCTGTATTTTGCATACTATCATATATTCAGATGAACTTTCACTTGTTATTCAGTGTATACAGTACAGCTATTAGCTAGGATTGGAATCACACTCTTCTTCTGTTTCTTAAAGTTTTACACATGTATAAGCGTCATGCACTTTAGAAAATAACATACCGTAATACAATGTGTTCATGTTGTTAATAGCTCTAAAAAACAATGATCACAAAAGACAGATCTCAGAATCAGGAGATTCATTGGAAGTTTCATTGGGAAGGGTAAATACTAGTGCATACAAGTATGGTCACTCTATTAAAATTAAAGGGTTTTACACTTTCAGGAAAGTGGACCCCAAACCCTTTTCAAGACCTAAAACAACAAACAGAGCCAGTACTCATCATCTCTTGGACCAGCGCTAGCTGTTCGCCCCTCCTACAGTCTTGGCTGCAGCAGTGACATCTTGTCAACAGTGCATGTCACCAATGTAGCCAATCACTGACCGCAGCGGCTCATTCCATCTACTGAGCTCGCTGAGTGGCAGCAAGTCAAGCGTTAACATCACCGCTGCAGCCCACACACCTAAATTAGAGCAGCGATGGGGAGCTGGCTCTGGACCCAGGGAATATCTGCTCTGTTTGTTGTTTTAGGTATTTTAAAGCATTTGGAGTCCACTTTCTAGAAGGTGGAAAACCTCTTTATAAAGGGTTGGCCAGTGGCCACTATTAGGACAACCCCTTTTCGGTCTGAATGTTTGGCTAAGTTAAAATAAAAACACCTATACTCACCTACAGTGCCGGCGCCGTTCCGGCGGTGACAGCACTCGCGTTCCCGTGGCTGAAGTGAGGTTGTTATGTCACATGAGCCCTTTCACCCAATCAGCTGTCACTGTCACCATGTTCAGACATACAATCAAGAGAAAGTGAGAGCTCGACTGGCCAACCACCTCCTCTTGATTATGTGTTCAAGTTGTTAATAGCTCTAAAAAACAATGATCACAAAAGACAGATCTCAGAATCAGGAGATTCATTGGGAAGTTTCATTGGGAAGGGTACATACTAGTGCATACAAGTATGGTCACTCTATTAAAATTAAAGGGTTTTCCACTTTCAGGAAAGTGGACCCCAAACCCTTTTCAAGACCTAAAACAACAAACAGAGCCAGTACTCATCATCTCTTGGACCAGCGCTAGCTGTTCGCCACTCCTACAGTCTTGGCTGGATCACCAGTTTTCTCCTAATGGACGTGTAAATACTGTATATCACTTGGGAGCCATGTTTTCTAATGAAGATCTATGAAGAACTTTTTGTATAAAAAAAATGATGTTGTTATATATAGTATTTTTAATTATGTCACAATGAGTCACCATCCGCTTTTTGTATTTTTTTACAGACCCATTGACTCACAAAGTGGAACAAAATTGGAAATGCCTGAGTTTATATTTGTGGTTGGTGAAAATGTAAAAATGAATAAAATAAAACATGTAATGGAAATATTGTGGATGGAGGCCCTATTTGTAGGTTTCAGTAACTTTGATTTAATTGAAAATGGCATGTCAGCATCTGTACAGTGATTTCTCCAATGAAGCCAAAAACCAAAAAGGTCCAGCGCAATCAGTGAGATTGTTGGAGACCATCTAGCCTCCACTAATGACTTTAATAGCATGTTACACAAGTTTAACATAAACGGTAATTTACCAAATATAACTTAGCTCGGTGTATATACTTTTATGCGCAGCACAGGTGTATTCCTATGTGCTGTATATAACCTACAAGGAATCATATCTATTTAATATAGGAAAAATCCAGTAACGATAAGATAGGAAACAGGAGAATTTCCAGTCTAACACTGTGTAGCCCTGGTGGTAGGCACACGCAGTACCCTGGAGAGTGTATGGCGAGACGGCGGCTTAATGCTCAATAATCATTCACTCGACACATACTAGACACACCCCTAGGGTAGTGGAGTATACTCTAGAGGGAGTGGTCAAGGTAGTAGGTGTTAGAGTGATTAGTCTAGTTCCTGTCTTTGGACAGTGAGGACGTGTGGAGTAGAGCTTAGATTTCTGTGAGAAGACGTTTGGAGGAGGAAAGAGTCTAGCCTGCTTCATCCCAGTTCATTTAGTGGAGTCTGGTATAGGTGTTTGGAATACACCTTAGTCTGGTCAGAGCTGTATCACCCTCTCAGCACCCACTGAAGAAAGGAGAAGTAATAGCACGGAAAGTCTTCAGCATCCCTGTCTAGAGGACGGTATCAGGTTCAGAGACGTGCTCCTGCCTGTGATAACTGAGCATCCGTGGCTAACTTCATTGGAAGGAAAAGGAAAGAAGTGACTGCTCAACCCTTGGCTAGTAAGAGTGCTTATGTTACCAGCGTGGACAAGGCGAAAGGCAAGTGGATTATAGAATTAGTGCTACAGGATTGCAGAAGTCCAGCACATTACAACCGGTCACTGGGGACCGAAGAGTTACTGTTGTTTCAGGCACGGTGACAGGAAAACCAGGAATCTACCGGACCCTAGGTCGCGGCAGACAAGCCCCTTATAGTCAGTACGTAACTGGGGTCAGGGGGAGTGAAGACTTTAGCGTTCTGCAGGACCACATAAGAATTCAGCTCCTTCATAGGAAGGCCCCTAACACTAAGCTGACTGGGCAGGTACAGCTTTGGATAAGCTGGAGAATTGAGGGAACTACGCTTCATGCTAGTTGCACTCGTCATATTGGAGATAAAGGAGGCCCCTAACTTGTCCAGCTGCCGTCTCAAGATACACTCTCCTTGGATCAGCCTCCCTGGGACCTGCCTTAACATCTTGCAAGTAAAGGTATGGAAAGACGCTGACCGTGTGAGACTGTGTTCTTTATTTGCACTCGACTTCACTACTCACATAGACTTTGAGGGATCAGTCCCACCTGTAGGGGACCCGACATCTAGCTGCATCACCATCCCCTCAGAGATCTACAGCAGCGCTGGTACTAATTACCAGAATACTACAGGTGGCGTCACGAACTGTACATAAATCAATCCCCTGTAAATATATCCCCAACATACGCCAGACCGCCCGGGCCACAGACCGAGCCACAGCTACCTGTGACAAAACCCCCATAGACTTCCATGGGCTCGGCTCTGAGTACCCCATTGCCCTGGTAACCCACAATTGTGGTGGCGGGTCGACACAAAAACTTTGGCGTCACGAACAGGATACCAAACTCGCGAAATTGCGAGCCCTGCGTGCCTAAGGACTTGTTTTTGTCAAAAGGACTGTTTGCACTTCTGGCGCCAAAATCGCCATTTTTGTCGCCATATTCGCGCCCTCAGGCGCTGGAGAAGAAGGTGGGCGTACCTTCGTGGGCGTCTACCCCCCTGTGGCGCGAAGAAAATGCCTGCCCTCTCAAAGTGCTACTACAACATGCGGTCCTGCCCTACAGCAAAGGAAGTCCGCCTCCTCTTCACCTTCCCTGCGAGGAGGAGGAGACGCAAACCCCACCTCCACGGAAGAGACCGGATGTCTCCGCGAAAAGAAAGAATCTTCTGGAAAATGATGGAGGCAGGACGTGTGCAGCCGAGCGGGGCAGCGGAGGAAGGCAGGCCCCGTGCCCCCGCCAAGCTGCCATCGGCATCGGACTCTTATGCGATCCTGCACCTGCAACAGGCGTTGTTAGAGCTCCAGGAGGAGAACGCCTGCATAAAGAAGATGTTCCAGCCTGGACTGGAGGAGATAGAGAGACGCCGATGTAACCTGCTGAAGTGGCAAATGACAAACACGGCGTCCTCTCCCCTCAACGAACCCCCACGATTCCAAAAACCGAAAAGTCTGCTGCCCAAGGCGAAGGAGCAACCGGAGGCTGCCCCCGAAAGTACCGTTCCCGATCCCACTGGTGAAGCGGTGGATGCGGAGGAGGTTGAGGAGGTACAGCCAATCCCGGAACGCCCGCCCGGCCAAGAGGCCGCAGCAGATTATCGGTCCCCGGCAGGGACACCGGAGGGGTCCTGTCCGTCACTACCAGACATCGACTGGGACGACTGGGACGAAATGGCGCGCCTGGATGACGTCGCCTACACCGCCCAGTGGGAGCAAGAATGGCAGAGTCGTGAGGAGACGAAGAGGCGCCAGCAGGAGGAAGAGCGGGAAATCCAGAAGAACCGCCAGCGACAATATGCCGAGCTGATTGCCGACAAGGAGACTGTCCGTCGCGACAAAGGTACCTTACGGGAACCGCGGCGGCGGGGGTGTGTGGCTGAGTTCCAGCTCCGGAAGGGCTGGGGCTTTATCCGCGAACCGGGCCTCTACCCGGCGGTCTTCGTCAGCAGGCGTGACGTGGAATCTCACCTGCCACAAGGTCATCCCGGGAGGGACTTAGTGAACGGAGATGTAGTCACCTATACGCGGCATTGGGGAATGAAGGGGTGGTATGCCCTGAACGTCGCCATCGTCCGCGACCCCGTCCCAGACGCCGGTACCGTTACCATTGCCGCAGCGTCCCCGTTTCCAATACAAGCAGCATCCGGCCGTGCCCCAGCATCGCCCCCTTCAAAGTCATCGCAACTAGCGACCCAGAGTGCATCACGAATTAAAGTCACCTCTTCATCGCAACGTGCGACACAGCCTCGATCGCAATCCCTAACGCGGTCCATATCGCTAACAGTAATTGAGACGCAATCGGTGTCATGTGGAGAGACTGTACCAGTTGCGCCCCTGGAGGTTCGCACCAGAACTGTCGCAACCCAGACCCTGATCGCAGCACATGATTTGCTGGTCCTGGGATCAAGGGCTCATTGCATCGTTCCAGCCCCCGGGGTGGAAAATGTAGTGGAAAAAGTATTTGCAGAAAATGAATAAATAGTAAAGGGTTGGTGAGATCCATATCGGGTCTACCATCAGTACTATAGCAAAAAGTTTAAAATGTTTTTGAAAAAGTTTTGCACAGATTAAAAATAGTGAATACATATTTCTAATTATAGAATGCCCGGCTGGGTAATTGGTAATTGATAGATGATAAACAGTTGCACTTTTATAATGTGATTTATTATGTCTTTCTTTACAAATGGACTTTTGAGGTTAAGGACTATGCTAACCCAGAACTTTCTTGTACATAGTTGCGCTTCGGTGCCCTATCTTGGTTTTATAAAAACCATCCATAACTACCTCTGAAAAACAAAACCCGTATGGTGTGGCACTGAGTGAGGTCTGCAATCGGACGTCCTGCAGCCACCCAGGACCCACGTTGAAGGTTTGGTGCGGGTCCTTCACAAGTATATTGTATATTTATTTACTGAATGCTATTTGATACTATTTGTATTTTTCTATAAAAGTTTGTAACGTTCAAGGTATTCTTACCTCCCGGATGGGAAGATGTTATTGTTAAAAGTTTATTGCATAAACAAAATGTCTTTTGTATTTCACAGCCCGGGAGTGCTGTCGTTTACCATGGGGGAATGTGTAGCCCTGGTGGTAGGCACACGCAGTACCCTGGAGAGTGTATGGCGAGACGGCGGCTTAATGCTCAATAATCATTCACTCGACACATACTAGACACACCCCTAGGGTAGTGGAGTATACTCTAGAGGGAGTGGTCAAGGTAGTAGGTGTTAGAGTGATTAGTCTAGTTCCTGTCTTTGGACAGTGAGGACGTGTGGAGTAGAGCTTAGATTTCTGTGAGAAGACGTTTGGAGGAGGAAAGAGTCTAGCCTGCTTCATCCCAGTTCATTTAGTGGAGTCTGGTATAGGTGTTTGGAATACACCTTAGTCTGGTCAGAGCTGTATCACCCTCTCAGCACCCACTGAAGAAAGGAGAAGTAATAGCACGGAAAGTCTTCAGCATCCCTGTCTAGAGGACGGTATCAGGTTCAGAGACGTGCTCCTGCCTGTGATAACTGAGCATCCGTGGCTAACTTCATTGGAAGGAAAAGGAAAGAAGTGACTGCTCAACCCTTGGCTAGTAAGAGTGCTTATGTTACCAGCGTGGACAAGGCGAAAGGCAAGTGGATTTATAGAATTGGTGCTACAGGATTGCAGAAGTCCAGCACATTACAACCGGTCACTGGGGACCGAAGAGTTACTGTTGTTTCAGGCACGGTGACAGGAAAACCAGGAATCTACCGGACCCTAGGTCGCGGCAGACAAGCCCCTTATAGTCAGTACGTAACTGGGGTCAGGGGGAGTGAAGACTTTAGCGTTCTGCAGGACCACATAAGAATTCAGCTCCTTCATAGGAAGGCCCCTAACACTAAGCTGACTGGGCAGGTACAGCTTTGGATAAGCTGGAGAATTGAGGGAACTACGCTTCATGCTAGTTGCACTCGTCATATTGGAGATAAAGGAGGCCCCTAACTTGTCCAGCTGCCGTCTCAAGATACACTCTCCTTGGATCAGCCTCCCTGGGACCTGCCTTAACATCTTGCAAGTAAAGGTATGGAAAGACGCTGACCGTGTGAGACTGTGTTCTTTATTTGCACTCGACTTCACTACTCACATAGACTTTGAGGGATCAGTCCCACCTGTAGGGGACCCGACATCTAGCTGCATCACCATCCCCTCAGAGATCTACAGCAGCGCTGGTACTAATTACCAGAATACTACAGGTGGCGTCACGAACTGTACATAAATCAATCCCCTGTAAATATATCCCCAACATACGCCAGACCGCCCGGGCCACAGACCGAGCCACAGCTACCTGTGACAAAACCCCCATAGACTTCCATGGGCTCGGCTCTGAGTACCCCATTGCCCTGGTAACCCACAATTGTGGTGGCGGGTCGACACAACACCATGCACATGTACGTCATTCATAGGTGACCCACATAGATAAAGGCATTCTGTTCTGTGGGGATTCTCCAATAGTGCATAAGTGTGCACAAATCTCCAGCTATACAACCCCATAGGGATCAATGATTTATATTACCGCTTGGTGGATGCTAATTAAAGCAGTAAGACACTTGCACAAGGTTATAAAAAACATACATGCTGCAAGACAAATTGTCCTCTTTTCTGCAACAACTATTCAGAATACATTAGGCATACTGCCCGCATAGAAAAGTAGCATATAAGAGAGTGCAGAGGACTGTTATATAAGCTATCGGTACCTGTACAAGTCTAGAAAGGATCGTTTTATAAGATTATGGACAGTCATCGTGGTGTCAGATACAGACCCGGGAAATATTGTAGCTGGCGATGATGGAATCGATTTGCAAGGTTCCAGATTTGCAGCGAATCGGAGTGATCCGCACTTCAGAAAATCAATGGAGAGGAGAACAGTTAAAGATTCCCCGTTCTTCAGTTTAGCCAAAGTCATAGCGGTTGTATCTGATTGTTATATAACATTGAACATGCTGTGATAAGAATCATTGCATTGCTCCTGTGCAGAATGCACGAACAAACTGCAGAGCCCATACTCTATATAATGTATAATACACTTTATAATGCACAGTATAAATGAAATGTTTCCTTACCTCAACACAAATTACCTAACTGCTTCTCCAACCATTCCCCATAGTTTACACAAGGTGAACATTTGACCTAACGTGGTAACAACTACTACATGGACCAGTGTTTTCAATGTATCAGCAGCGTAAATCTACAAAAGACATGTTACCTACTAGTGATGAGCGAATATGAGCGAAGGTGTTATCTGAGCATGCTCGGGTACAGAGTGTCATCAGCGTGCTTGAGAAATATGTTTGAGTCTCCATGGCTTCATGTTTTGCCACTGTTAGACAGCCCCAACACATGCAGGGATTGCCTAACAGGCAGCCCCTGCATGTGTTATGTCTGTCGAACAGTCGTGGGCACTTGAACATATTTTTTGAGCACGTCAAAGTCACTCGGTTAGCACACGAGCATGCACGGATTACACCTTATCAGAGCACGTTCGCTCATCACTAGGCAGGTCGTTACTTTGTGTTCCCCCAAAATATAGACAGTACAGCACCATCATGTGCCATAGCATTTACAGACCTCATACTCACCTTCTAGATTCCTTATCAGGAAGTCTTTGGAGATGAGGAAACCCACAAGAACCCACAAGAACCCAGGGAGAACATAGAGACTCCTTTGCAGATGGTGCCATTGGTGGGATTTGAACCCAGAACCCCAGAGCTTAAAGGCTGCTGTGCTAACCACTGAGCCGCCATAATGTGTAAAAACAGTGAAAACTATTAAAAAAGTTTTTGATGTTCCCTAAAGACCCATGTTGCACTTGTGCCTCCTCAAATTTCTTTTAAGGCCGGAGTCACACTAGCGATAAATACGGACGAGTGCTATGAGATAAAACATCACAAAGCACTCGGACCAGTATTCATCTATGGGGCAGCTCCCATCAGCGTTTTTTTTCTCGGCCGTATTCTCACTCGCACCCATATAAGCCCATGGGTTCAAAAAAATACACAGGTATATGAACAGCTCCAAAGATTTTAATGGGTACGTGTTTTGAGACAAAAAAAAACAGAACACATACGATACACAGATGTCTAAATGAGACTTAGGCCGGCGTCACACTAAACGTATGGAAAATCAGTCCGAGTCTCCCTGCCGAGAGTCGCGCAAGAGTTCTCCGTATGGTCATCCGTGTGCAATGCGTTTGCAAAGCGATGATGCGATTTTCTCGCACCTATGTATCCGTATGACATCTGTATGACATGCGTATGGCTTTAAATTTCTCACTGATTTTCCTCATTGAATTTAATGGCTCAATGGGCTGAAATGAGGAAAATGAGTGCGTATTTCTCGCAAGCTACACTGATGGTCCATGTGGTGTCAGATTTTTTCTCACACTCATAGACAGGCATTGGCGAGACTCGGCCGATACACGCTTACAGTCGCAGCATGCTGCGATTTCTCTCGCATGCAGAATACTCCCGAGATTAACAATGGTCCGAGTGCTATGCAATGTTTTCTCGCATAGCACTCGACCGTATTCAACACCAGTGTGACTCCGGCCTTAAAGAGATTGTCCACTACTAGGCCAACCCCTACTTAAACTAAATGTTTGGCCTCAATCTAATATATACTTACCTTGTATGTCTTCACATCCTGCTCCGTCCAGATGTGTCCGGATCCCAGAATTCCAAGCAACGGAAGTACACCGACCGCCATATTGGGACACCCAACTGATGGGTGTCTCTATATGGAAACTGCTGGTGGTACCAGCCTCTTGCGCAGTACCACCAGCGGAACACTGTCGCACCACACACACATACACACTGTGTATGCCGTACGCACCACACAAACACACACTGTATACGTCGTATGCACGACACACACACACACAGTATACAGTATGCCGTACACACCACACACACTGTATATGCCATACACACCACACACACACACACACACTGTATACGCCGCACGCACCACACACACACTGTATACGCCATACGCACCGCACACACATACCCTGTATACGCTGTACACACCACACACACACGCTGTATACGCCATACGTACCACACACACACTGTATACGCCGTACGCACCACACACACTGTATACGCCGTACACACACACACACACACACTGCATACACCGTATGCACCACATACACACACACTGTTTACGCCGTATGCTCCACACACACACACTGTATATGCCATACATACCACACACACTGTACACGCCGTATGCACCACACACACACACACTGTATATGCTGTACGCATCACACACACACACACTGTATACGCCATACGCACCACACACACACTGAATAGTCGTACACACACACTGCATATGCCGTACGCACCCACACACACTGAATAGCCGCACACACACACACTGCATATGCCGTACGCACCACATACACACACACTGTATACGCCATATGCACCACACACACACACACTGTATATGCCATACGCACCACACACACACACACACACTGTATACACCTCTTGCGCGGTACCACCAGCGGAACACCGTCGTGAACACGCCGCCGCCGTGATCAGCCGAATGATTCACTGACTGCTGCCATCTTTCTACAGGAGCGCATGCACAGTTTTAAAGAGAGAGTGGATAGGTGGGTGAGCACATGGGGGGAGAGATTCTCAACGCTGCAAAGACTGCCCCCATTGTGACATTACCACCCTCCATCTAATAAAATAATAAAGCCTATACTCACCTCCCATGCCAGCACCGTTCCCGCAGTGTCAGCACTCGCTTTCCCCTGGGCTGTGATGTGGTGTCGTGACACATGACGCCGGCACCCAATCAGCGCTGGCATCACAATCTCCGCCTTCAGACAAACTGAAAATGAAGAGGACGTATGGGTGGCAGCTGATCTCGGACTTCCTGTTCATCTTTATTTTGTCCAAAGGCGGAGACAGTGATGCCAGCATTAAGTGGGCCCTAGGCATCACGTGTCATTCCACCGCATCACAGCCCGGGACCACGAGTGCCGACACCACGGGAATGGCACCGGCAAGGGAGGCGAGAATAGGCTTTATTATGTTATCCTGGCCAAACATTTAGTTTAAGAAAGGGTTGTCCTAGTAGTGGACAACCCCTTTAAGAGTTCAGTGAATTATTAAAAAAATGTAAGAGCTGAAAATCATTGCCTATTGTTTTTGCGTACATGTTCTACAAGTGGCAAATCCAGAGGTGAAGAAGGACCACCTGTGACAGGAGTAATGAGAAAAGTGAGTGTATGAAGTGTAAGGAGGCTAATGGCCACGTAATCAATGGGAAGTATGTGTCACAGAGATGACTGCTCTCTGTGAGGTAACCTGGAGTATTTTTCTTTAGTGCACGTAAGCACTGAGATGTCATTTGGTGCACCTGAGTCTGGGTTGTGGGTAGCTATGAGAGATGGGCAGGTCTGGCTACCCACATACCTCATATCTGGGTGTGGTTACAGCTTATACAATGGAGATAGTTGTTTGGAAGAGGGTCTGTGACTTGGGAGGGAGAAGGCTTCCTGTGTGTGTTGCTCCAGACCGAGTCTGCATGCTGGACACTACCCCAACCTGTGTGCCTACAGGCCTGAAGAAGCAGAGCCCTGCTATGGACATTGATGCTTCGTTTGTCTGCTCTAAAGGCTGTTCACCTTTTGTTGGTGCTTCCAGGTTTATGAAGCAAATAAACCCATATGGACTTTGAAAGGAATGTGCCTCCTGTTTTTTCTCCTGTTGCTCCTGAGTGCGTACGGATCCCTACAGTAGTTATACATTGAGGAGTAGGTAGAAGAACTTATAAAAGCTTTCCAAAAAGAAAAAGATTTCCTTACAGCAAATAAGTATTTCTGAACCTTGAGCTGCTGAGCAATATTTATCTGCAGATTATCGGCAGATCCAGTTTATTTTAGTGGCATTGGTTGATTTTATATGTTTGATAATACGAGGCATCAAATTCTTAGCAAATTTTTCCAAGGGTCTGCAGATAAATATTGCATGTGTATGGCCAACTTTAAACCCCTCATACACAATAGTTAGCTGTCAGCCTTTAGGACGATCATTCGGCCAACAGTTTTCTTTCCCAACTCCTCCATACACGGGAACACTTGGCTCGGCTGAGCACTATTGTGTTACCCATGAGAGCTGCTAGATTCCTATGATGCTGGCTTATTTCATGGAGAACAAAAGGACTGGCCATTGGAAATCCAACAATTCAGATAATTCTCTCAAGGGAGAGTTGGGAGGTCTCATACACATTAGATTGTCAGCCGAACCCATCTGTATTGGCAAATTCGGCAGACGTTACTCTAGTGTGAATGGGGGCCTTTAGCCTTTATATAAAATGAATGGAGGTGTGAGGCATCAGTACCAGAAATGATCACCTTCATTTTAATTTTCTATTTACTAATACGTTTTCTCATACAGAATTTGGTGAGAATTAGTGTATGAAAATGGTCTTAGGTCAGTTTGGATATTTGCATTTTTCTCAAGTGTTTAAGCTCAGAGACATATGTGCAGACTATATAACCATAATATGAGTAAAATGTATAATAAGCACATAAAAGATACTTATTATTTATCAATAGATGCCTGATACACAATAACAAGCAACAATCACCATCCTTCACAATACAGAGTACCCAAATAGCAAAGATCAATTTAATTTTTTATTTAAAATATTGTCATAAAATTCTGAGCGGAGACTCTGTAAATTCACAAACATCAAGGATCGCTTAGGTAAATCCCTTTGGATTATTCACACATCACTTTGTGGGAGATCAGTACAATCCCGTTCACTAGGGATTATTTTATCGTCCCGATAAAGCGTATTACGGCCAAAAGAAGCCACTTTGCCCGAATTTAAAGCCAGCCTCCAAACTTTGGACCAAAACACCTTCTATAATACAGTAACGATAAAACAGATTGTTCTGCTAAAACCTGTGACCCTAGAAGTCTAATTCACACTGGTCTCCAGACCTGCAATGACTTCTTGGAATTTATCCTCAGTTCTTTGGTTAATGACACAATAATGGAAATGGCTCAAGAGACATAATATGAATTTTCCAAGACAATATTCAACGCTCCCTGTCATGACCACATACATAGTGCTGAGACCCTTTAGTAGGAAAGCGACGGTGACACTGGAGTTAGGGATGTACTAGAGAGCGAAGCATTTTCCTCCTAGCAACAGATCCTTCCACTGGAGGTCATTGCGGGAAGTGAGGTAGGCAGGTTCACGGAATATACGGAAGAGTATAGGACGGCCTGTAGGCTACAGGAGTAGTACACGCATGGCCTCGCTGCTAACATGGAATCGTATCCTACATTTCAGATATTTTGCATTTTTTCGGCTCATTCTTCACATCTTATGACGGCTTTATGAAGTGCAGATATGCTTTGTGATGATTTCATATGCAATACTTCATACATAATCACTAGTAACTTACGCATTAGAATCCAGCAAGTGACAACATACCCTCGGATATGACATCACTCCCGGTGTACAGGCCCGGATCCTGGATGCACGGCTGTTCCATTGCACGGTGCGATGTGTAAAGCCTACCCTTCTAGCACATCATTCATTCCGCCGATGTGATATGAATAGCTGAGTGCTTATGGCGCAGAGAAACACAATCATACTCGCAAGATCCCTATCTATTATTCATTCCGGAAACCAAATTAAAAGCCCCGAATGTTATTCCACAAACACCGTAAAAAACCCATCCAGCTTTGGCTACCTCCCCCCCATTGCAGCATTTATTAACTCTACGTGGTATGTGCACCAGTGCCAGCATTGCCAGCAGCCCAGTGGAGCTGGCTCTATTTTTAGCTGCAGCTGTCAGTTTCGGCTGTGTGAAGCATCATCCTTTGGCGGAGCCGATTGTACAGTGGGAATAGGTCCCCTCCAAATAGTAGAATAACCCATTGCAAGGCAGACGAGGCCACAGCACCGCTATTGGGAATGGGAATATTGCAACAGAAGCACAAAAAAACAAAAACAGACAAGCAACATAGCAAGTAGAGGTTCCTAAACATAAAGTATCCTTACATTGGAACATGCTCTTGATACCTCAATATGGGATGAAGAAGAGTCTAGCAACCTCCCTCTGCACAGAGA
Organism: Oophaga sylvatica; assembly: GCA_033576555.1. NCBI lineage: Eukaryota > Metazoa > Chordata > Amphibia > Anura > Dendrobatidae > Oophaga > Oophaga sylvatica. The sequence goes on from JARQOD010000008.1 coordinate 43,273,889, forward strand.
TGCATCTCCATGTTCTGTAGAGCCAGTAATGATGTGTGTAAAATGGCTGGAGCTTAGCCCCGAAGATCTGCGCTGCCTCTCAGAGAGAAGGGTAGAGATAGCAGCAGCTACCTGGACTCACCATCCCCTCTCTGCCGCTGGTCCATGCCAGGTTCTGGCGATCCATCCTGAAAGATGCTTGTGGCCCCCTTACTCCTGGGTGTTACCCCCCTCAATGACAGCTGCAGACTCACATCTGTCTCCCTCAGCGTTATCAGGACATTGGCTCCTGGCTTTGGGGGTTTCTTGGGTGGTTGAAGGAGACCCTTTTGCTTTGTGTGTCTCTCACTCTCATACACACATCCCCTCCCCCTCTTTCTGTCTCGCTCACTCCCCTCCTTCTCACCCTTTTTATTCTCAGTTTTTTCCATTTACTCTCGTCTTCTCGAATGAACAAATTCTTTCGAATTTCACGATCTTTTGGTTCGTATAGAAAAACACTTTTTTTTTTCCTTCTGGGTTACTAATTATTATATTTTATATCAATGTCAGACATTAACGATATTTCTTATTTTACTATTTCTCATGAGAGGCAAAATCCTAAATATAGAAGCTAAGCCAATAAAATGCGCAGAGGAGAACAGAGTGATAGGAGGCTACGTCTGGGTTGGTTGAACAAGTTTTCTAGTCAATATTTACATAAAATGCTTATAAAAGCAACAGATACATATACCTGAATGTCAACATATCAAGAAAGTGTGGAAAATCAGGTTGCCTGGATTTCATGCTCCGGTTCCCCATAGAACATATGTAAGGCTAGTTTCACACTAGCGTTTGACCGACCTGCGCCGGTCTGCGCACCACCGCCAAGCTCCGGCCTGCGAGCCTAATGCTAAAGATAGGGAGCGCAGGTCGCATGCAGTGTCATGCGCCCATAGGCGGAGCTATCGGGAGGAGGCGTGGCTGGGGCGGAGCTTAGCGGCGGTGCTCAGACCAACGCAGGTCGGTCAAACGCTAGTGTGAAACTAGCCTAGAGTAAACATTTAAGCTGAATTTATACATACGTGAAGCGCTGTCTGATTACGGACGTACCATGATGTCCGGACTGACCCGAGTGACAGGCAAATATCGGAGTTCAACTCGGGAGATCCACAGACGATCCAGTTATCATGATCCATACTTGAACCATGTTCTCCAAACATCTGAATTCGTCCTTAGTATTCACCTTACATACTTTATGGTGCCATGGCAAGGCTCATTAAAGTGTCAGTATATTGACTTTTCGGATTGCTACATCCAATAGGTGGCGCCAGAGATCAAGTCCTCTTCCTTCTCAAGATGCTATTTGCAGATTTAAATTCCAAGAGGGGCACTGCATGGCCTATAAGTCTCCTTACGCTGACTTGGCACTCTCCAAAAGGAAAAAAGTCCCTCTTAGGCTAGTTTCACACTAGCGTATGGTCGAGCTGCGGAGGGATGTGGACTTCCTTCGTGAAGCTCCACCCACAGTCGCACCTCCTCCGGTCAGCTCCGCCTACGTCGTGCAGATGTATACGGATGCCGCCGCATGCGTCGTTTTGGCGGTGCAGCGATCTGCGCCGAATGCAACGAGTTGCATTTTGGTGCGGTAACTGCATGCCGACGTAGGCGGAGCTGACCGGAGGAGGTGCGACCATGGGCGGTGCTTCACGAAGGAAGTCCGCATCCTCCGCAGCTCGGCCATACTCTAGTGTGAAACTAGCCTTAGACTAACAGTCAGAGGCCTCTTAACCAGGCAAATCAGATTTCTTGCTTTGCACTGAGGAGGGGGCAACAAAACAAAACACTAGTCTGCAAATGGAGTTTCTGGTTTGGTTTCTTATCCTAAGTCATGTGGCAAGGGTCAATATTGACTTTTAGGATTGCTACATCCAATAAGTGGCACCACAGAAGAAGTCCATTTTCTTCAGAAGAGGCTATTTGCACATTTAAATTCCAAGAGGAGCATTAAATGGCCTATACAGTGGGTACGGAAAGTATTCAGACCCCTTTAAATTTTTCACTCTTTGTTTCATTGCAGCCATTTGGTAAATGCAAAAAAGTTCATTTTTTTTCTCATTAATGTACACTCTGCACCCCATATTGACTGAAAAAAACAGAAATGTAGAAATTTTTGCAAATTTATTAAAGAAGAAAAACTGAAATATCACATGGTGATAAGTATTCAGACCCTGCTCAGTATTGAGTAGAAGCACCTTTTGAGCTAGTACAGCCATGAGTCTTCTTGAGAATGATGCAACAAGTTTTTCACACTTGGATTTGGGGATCCTCTGCCATTCTTCCTTGCAGATCCTCTCCAGTTCCGTCAGGTTGGATGGTGAATGTTGGTGGACAGCCATTTTCAGGTCTCTCCAGAGATGCTCAGTTGGGTTTAGGTCAGGGCACTGGCTGGGCCAGTCAAGAATGGTCACAGAATATTATATATAGAATATTCACATGTACCCCAGGAGCATGGTGGGGTGATCAAGTAGGTGGGTCTGCCGCTCTCTCTAAACTTTACGGGAGCACATGTGTAATTTCTATATCTTTCAGCACAGAGACAGGACAATTTAGGTGCAGGTTCCAGAGGTGAGACCCCACCCATTAGACATTTAAGACAAATCCTGTGCACGAGTACTGGAGATACAAAGAAGGTTTATCGAATGCAACATCGCTAGTTTCGCTGCAATAAAATATTTTCTGCTCCCATAATGTTACATAGGGCTATTAAAATGTTTCCTTCATTTTCTTAACTTGGCAATGCAATCTCCTAGTTACATAATACATTTAACTCTGCTACCTGCTCTAATTTCAACATCCTATATAGAAAAAAACACACAAAAAATGTTCTCAAGAATAACTCCTTTAATTCATAAATATTCCAAAAATACTTTTAGGCTGATCAGGAACTAGAAGCACTATGGACGCAATGTATTTTCACTGTGTCCAAACAGTGCTGCGTTCTAGTCACGCAGGTAAATCCACATGTGCTCACTGAACTGTGCGGACTTACCGCGTCAATACATTCTATTGTGGAAATTACTGTTGCAGAGACAACTTCTCTACAAGAGATATTGACATGCTGTTGAGCCGCCTGCCAGGGCCGTGCGGTACTCGGCACCGAGCCCGTTGACTTCTATGGGGATGTCACGGGCAGCCACGGCTCGGTCCGTGGCCCTGGGCGCTCACCAAAAATGGGGGAATATTTACAGGGGATTAGTGTTCGGATGTTGATTCGTGACGCCACCTGTAGTACCTGGTCAGGGTGACCAGCGCTGCTGTGCAGGTCCTCTGGAAGGGATGGTGTTGTGCAGCTAGATGTTAAGTCTCCCACAGGTGAGACGGTGTCCTTCCAGGGCAGATGGATGATAGGTGTAGCAATGGTGCAGAGAGATGTAGCAGAGGGGAGTGTGCGTCGCTGGAATAGTCAGGGAAACAGTTCTGTTGCAGTTTCAAAGGTTTACTCACAGTCCTTTGTACATACAGATGCCAGCCGGGCGCTGTGTCCTCCAAGAGAGTGGTCCAGCAACCCTCAGGTAAGTTAGTCGCACTTCCAAAGACTCCTTTTAGTATGTTCCTTTCCGGCTTCTTCTCCAGGTGCTACACTCCTGACTTCCATGCACCCCGCCACCACAGAGCCCTCGGACGAGGGAGTATTGGGCCCTTTCAGTTACCAGACTGGACTGGTGGTTTACGAGGCCACCCAGTACGGAAGTCCTGGACGTACTTGACCCCTAAGCTTCCTCCCGGTGAGATTATGGTGGCTAGTGGCCCTTGAAGAGACCCAATGTTCTCGGTGTTACTAGTGGAGCTGAACTTTCCCACTAGTCTAGGGACCGTTCCCCAATGTTCGCCTGGTCCTCCTTTCTGCAGGATGGGGCACAGCCTTAATTGCTGTCTCGCTCTGGACCCTTTCTCTCTCTTCAGCAAGGCTCCCTGAGGTGGACTCAGAGGAGCAGCAGGACAGTCCAGTACCCACACACTGACTGCCTGGCTCAAACTGGATTCTCTAATCTCACACGCAGCCTAATGCTGCCTAAAACTCCACCCACCCAACTAGCTACACCCTGTTCTAACCAGCCTGAGTCAGACCATCCTCCCGTAGGGTCCGCCTGAGCTCAGCTAGCATGATGTGTGATGGATGCAGTGGTTGGAGTCAATGGGGTGCTTCCTCCTTACCTGAGAGTCAGGTGCCACACCTCTGGGTGCGATGCAACATCTTTGTGGCGACTGGACCCTCAGGGTGCCACACTGTGGTGGGGGAGTTTATGAGGCGTCAAATAGAAGCACAGTGGGCATGGGATTTCTATAGATGCCATCCTCTGTGCTTGTATTGTAGACCGCAGAGGTTTGGATGCAGCACAAATGTGCTGTGTCCAAACCGCTGCTGTTCCTGATCACGGGCACATACCCTTATAGTAAAAGTGAATGTACTGGTAGAGTGCTTGATGATCTGTACTGTATCTTGTGCACATGATAAAAAATGCACCAGGCTGTGCCTGCATATTCAGGAATTAGTAGGAAAGCATTACTCTATACTGTATGACGCAAGTGAATAAATATTTCATGTGCATTTCAGGTTGTACTGTCTCAAATCTTTTAAAAAGATAAAGAATTGGAAATGTGTCATTGTCACTAAGCTCTAATACCTGGTTGATTACTGCGTAGAAAACACTCATAAACCACTCCAGTAGATGCTGTCATTGTGGGAAAACCCCAGTGGGTACCTTTCCAGGACACAACAAGTCAGAAAGTGGATAGAAGAGACTAAGAAATAACCATAGTGCCCCATCATGAAACTATGTATGGGGGTGGACTTACCCAACCTGCAGAGAACGCTAATGAGGACCCCTTGATAACATCTGCCCTGCAGTCTGGAATTAAGCAGTGTGGTGGATCGTGGACTGCTCCTGCCAAGCAGCAGTCAGTCTATTTATTCTCTGCTTGTCTTCCACATCCCCCTCTCTACTACGCAACTATGTCTGTGTAAGGGTGTTGGACTATGCTGCGGCGTTCCTACCCCTAAAGACACCAAACGCGATGTGTGTATTGTGTTCTGCATCTTTGTATATATTGTTTCATGTGAATTCTCTTGAAATGTACAGTGCGTAGAGTGATAATGTAAGTCATAGTGTATAAGATAGGTAGAATAGGGTAAAATAGAATAGAGGGGTTGATGTTAGTGACTAGCCCATGGTAGGAAGGGCTTAGTGTTAGTTACTGCTTCCTGAATATACTGTAGTTATACAGTACTTTTTTACTGACATGTGCGAGTCAGTGATGCCATAGGGGATTTTCCCTTGACCTGCCGCATCATTTAGGCCACTGAATGTGATGTAATTTCCGGTGCACACAACACACAGCACACAATGCATGCACCGCAAGTCATGCCGGAAATAATTACACCTGCAGTGGTACTATATAAGATTAGTCTTGACACACAATATGTCACAGTCTTCCCAAGGAAGCCCACGCAAAACGCGCGTCGGGGCAGCTGGTATGGTATCTCACAAGGGGTGATATGGGTAAGAGATTATGTCTTTGTGCTATATGCAGTATTTTTCTTATATGTATGCAGTCTTGCACCTAGCACTGTTACAATTTAGGACAGATTGGCATTCATTAATGACTGCTACTCCGTGACTGGTTACCAATCTGATTTTTACTTGTTAGATCAGTAGATCTGCATTGTGCATCATTGGCTACAATTATTTAAGCAGCAGCACTTTATAGTATTCATTCTATTTTTAGGTGATATACTCTACCTGCCCCAAAACTTATGTGTGGATTACATGTCACTAATACCTGAGTGTATTGGCTATTTATTTTTGTCCTTAAGTAGGTATATATGTATATGACGATTCTTTGTCATGATTTAATAAAAATGTATGACATTTTATTGGTGGACTAATTTTTCTATGTTCTCAGCAGTATATACTGTGGTTAGTTGGAGTCTAGAGTGAAACATGAGCAGTGCTGCCAAGAGGTGAGCTACAGTAAGAGGAGACCTAAGGACAGGGATAGTGATATCCTGATGTGACTGACTAGTCATAGTGGCCTTCCAGATAAGGGTCCGTGGATAGGACCCAGAGTCACGAAAACCCAGAGTTTGTAACGCCAAAGTTTATGGGCATAAACAGG